>CM053791.1:573782847-574287847 GCA_028749045.1 Cupressus sempervirens
CACATGTCCACCAAGTGTGGGTTATCCTCCATTAAGCACATGAGTAAATGTGATGATGATAGGATAAGCCTAGAAAGATGTAGCATGCAAAATTATGTTGTAAACATCATGTGCTAAAATAGGTTTACGAATAACTAACTTAGTTAATGATACAAAATCTAGTGTTGTAAACACCACGTGCTGAATTAGAGTTGCTTACTTGAGTGTTGGGTAAAAGCATAGATCTATGTCACCATTTGTGATACCAAAACCTATTTTAAGCACATCTCATTTCTCTATGAAAACTCAATTTTTTTCAAGAACTAAAAATACCCTTTTATAGATCTCAGATTCAATATCATCATTATATAATTTTTTGAGTGTTTTAATCAATTATAATATGTTATAATCTCAAAATATTATAAGTCAATATTTTAACATTTCAGAAGATGCTCCATCAAAAAAGGAAAAAAAAATAGGAAATCATATCAAAAAAATTTAAAATTAAAAATTATCTCTAGAGGAGAGAATCCTCTTCATGAATATGTAAATTTTTTTCAAGAAAGAATAGATTTGATATGAAAGTTTTGATGGGAGGAAAAAATTGTTGGATTTTGATAAGATTGAACTTAAGTACTTATAAAAAAAAAAATATACATCTAAAATAATTATTTCTTTTTTTGTTCACTAGCTATACATGTCATCTATAAGATATTTTCAAATCAAAACAAAAAAAGATGATTTGCATATACTTGTTTGATGGGAACTACACCTTATATATTTTATAGTTAAAAAAGGGACTTCAAAACAAAATAAAATGAATAAATTCTTACTCAAAAAAATAATAAAAATTATAGGCATAAAATTCATCCAATGCTTCACATTTCATCAGTTTACATCATCTTCATATTTTGAACACAAATACCATTTTTTTTGCAATTAATGTTGAACTATCACATTCTGATATCACGTTTCTTTATAAAAGGTGACACAGGTTTGTGCTTTTACCTTATTGTCAACATGACATCTCATAAGAGTATGTAAACTCCTAAGTGTCTTACTTAAGAAATAATAAAATAATGCATTGACCTAAGTAAACTTAAGTAAAGTGTAATAAATAAATATTTATTTACACCAACAATTATAAGTATTTCATAATTGATTATTTTATTTACTCATCACACATCAATGAATTCGACTACAAATATAGAATTTACCATGTTGTGTCAAAAGCCAAAAATACATACATGAATATTTGTGACACTATAATTACCATCTTCACCGCAAAAATCAATTAAAAATTTTTCACCACTAATAATGTCCTTGAATAAAATCCCATTGACTCATGATAAAGTGTTCCTCAAATTTGCATTATTTGTGTCATCAACTAGAAGATATCCACATATGGTCTATTTGTATTAAAATGATCATGTAATAAGAATATTTGTAAAAATAGATCATGATATTCCAAAACCCATTTCTAATACTTTGAACTTTACCAAGTCTACATAAAACTCTAAACCTTTCCATCCTCCTCTTTGCATTATTTTTTAGAAATATGCTTGAATATAATATTAGATAAATTTTTCCCTCCTTGTTTTTACATGAATTTTTTATTAGTATTCATTGCATTGTCAATGAAACAAATTTGTATGCCAATTATGTAATTATTGTAGATTTAAACATCATAGATAAACATCCATGAATTATCTACCCACTATTATAAGTGAAGGTTACCTTAAAAATGCATGAATATTGTAACTTAAAACTGCACAAATAATCTCACTTAACATAGTAAACACCCTCAATAGTTAAAAAATAGATAAACCTTTAGCATTATAAGCAAAAATCCCTTTAACAAAAAAACACAACCTCAAACATAAAAATTCAAAACCTCTTGTACATTAGAAGAATAAACCCCTTGGGTATGAGAACAATAATCACCTTCAACACTTTCAATATAATTCAAAGAACTAAGTGGGATTGGATTGAAAGACCATATTAAGCAATATTATTTATTAAGATATTAAGATAGGTACATTTATTTAAAATAGAATTAACAAAACTACCAAGAACTTCATTAATGTAATAGCTTCAAACCCCCTTAACAATACAATCTAAATAACACTAGATTGAAAGAAAAAGACCACTAAGAGAATCAATTAAAATAGTATGACTCAATAAACAATGGATTGAAACACCATTAACATTATTACTAAAAACTATATTAATAGAATGAGTTCAGTTATGGTAACATATAAATAGTATGACAAATGCAATGTTTATGTTGGGAATTTGATTACATATGTCACATTGTAGGTGAACATTGGTTGGAAATTTTAAAAGCTATCATTATGTTTAACATATGGTAGAGCCATCTATGATATTAAATGGTGAGTGAACTTAGAAGTACCACAAATCTAAATAATATTGTGATAAAAGCATGTAGGAACCTCATCCAAAACTTGAAATAATGATAAAAACATTAGTTAAAATATATGATCCCAATATCAGAATAAATTGAAACCTAAATAATAATATTGCTTAAAACATAAAGGTAGGACCATTAAGAGAATGAATGAAATCCCCTTTAATAGTTTTCTAAGAAATATGTTGACATTGATAAACTCTTTATGAAACTAAAAAAAATAGATGAGAGAGTAATTTAAAACCCCAAATATACTATAAGTTAGATCCATTTATATTACAAATTGATAAACCCCCATTTATATTATATTATATTATATTATGAAAGACCATATAAAACACGATTAATAGTACATTTGAAGAGTATATGTGTAAATAATATAAGAGATATGGAAGAAAGGAAGATGCCTAAAAATAGAAAACCAAAAGACTTGTAGGAAAATAAATATAAAGATAAACAAAAAATAAATTCATACATTTTTATAAATGATGATTGGAAAAAATGTTTTTGATAAGAAAAAAAGGTTTTACAGGGATCCTAAAACCCACAAGTTAAAACATTTCAAAAGGCTAATAATAAGCAACAAAAGCCTAGCCAAAGAACAACCAACCAACCAAAAGGCTAGTACAATAGATAGGCAAAAAGATAGTACAACCAACAGACAAAAAGCCAGATTGAAAAAATTGTTTGAAATAAGAGAATATGTAGATTATTATGCTCTCTTATCCTAATCTAGCACTTCTCCTTCCATGGCTTACTCTAAAGAGATGAACTGACTTTATTGGCTTGATTGATTTGTTATCTTTTCATACTAATTTATTAGTTTCATTTATGGTTTTATAACATGTTGTCTAATTTAGGTGAAAGTAGGTAGACATGTTGAATATTTTTGCAGTTTAGTTTGATAAATGGGACACAATGTGGTGTGCTTCATTGCTTGGATGATGTCAATATCTAAAGGATAAATTGATGCTATATCTAATTAATTTTTCGATGCAATACAATTATCTATTTTTTGATGAGGTGGGTTATTATATTTTATTTAGATGTTTGAAAATATAGTTTTCTTGGACTATTTGTCTAAACATTTTTGTTTCTTTTGTCCTATCTATGGGTGTTGGTTTTAGTTTTGGGTTCATTTGCATAACATTTTCCATGTAGTATGGGTTCTAATTGTCATAAGATGATTATTCTTTGACTTGATATATACTCAATGGGAATATATTTTGACAATTATGTTTATATATTGAAACACTTGTGATGTGTACAGTGTGTAATTTAGCTAATCACTAAATTATTGACTTTCTTGTGGACATGTGTTGATGACTTGGCTTCACCAGTGTATAACCCATATGTGTTTATTAGTATCTCCACTATAGGTCCCACTCTATTACTAGTTCCTTTCCTTTAATATGCCATCTATTATTTGGAAAGACAAAAAAAATTTCAAGATACAAATTCCAGTCTCAGTTAACTAGTGTGTTTATTAATGAAATTTCAAAATTAATTTTTTTAAGAAAGTAGAAAAATAGGAGTTATAAAACTAATTTATTTGATTAAAGTCATATTTATTTGTGAGTAATATGCTGGTATAATATCATTGGTACATATAACTATCATTGATACATATTAATATGTATATTGTCTTAAAATGTGAGAACTTACTTTTGACCTTTTATCCCTCTTTAGTGTGCCCCTTCTCATTGAGATCTAGCATTGCATTTAATGGAATACATTACTTATAATTTATTACTTCTCTAATTCTTATGCATAATTTTCCATTTATAATTAAGGGTGAACCCACAATAATGGGTTCCACTTTAGTGGGATGAACAAAATTGAAAAAAGTTGGGAAAAGTTGAAATTATATGCATGACATGTTCATACGAACACCATTAACATGTTCAGGCGAACATATTATTTGCATATGTTTGCATAAACATTTTAATGTGTAATATGCCATGTTCGAGCGAACATATGTACATAACATGTTCATGTGAACATACGCTGGGCTGATTTTTGATGGTAAAAAATGACCTTTTAACCCATTTTTTGCTCATTTTCATGGCGTCACTATTCATTCTGATGGTTGGAGCAAACACCTGTTTCCTACCAGCTCTGTTAGTGTCATCCTGTCACTTTCCTTCTGATTCTTGTCTTCAGGTATGTTAAAATATTATTATTTTAATGTTTTTAACATTTTTAAAGCATTTTAAAATGTTTTCAAAGTATATTTTAATGTTTTCAAAGCATTGTTTAATGTTTTCAAAGCATATTTGAATCTTTTTTACATTTTTAATATTTTGAAAGAATATTTAAATGTTAATTTAATATTTTTATTCTTTATTTATATTAATTTAGAAAACAAAAAAATATTATATAAAAGCCATTAGAAAAATTTTTTAGAAAACATTAGGAAAAATATTAGAAAATTTATAATAATATAATATTTAGAAAACAAATTTAGAAAAACATTAGAAAAAATATTAGAAAAACATTAGAAAATTTATAATTTAATATAAAATTTAGAAAACAAATTTAGAAAAAATATTAGAAAAAAATTAGAAAATTTATAATTTAATATAAATTTAGAAAAAAAATAGAAAAACATTAGAAAATTTATAATTTAATATAAATTTTAGAAAATAAATTTAGAAAAAACATTAGAAAAATGTTAGAAAATTTATAAAAATATAAATTTTAGAAAACAAATTTTTAAAAAATTAGAAAAAACATTAGGAAAATATTATAAAATTTATAATTTAATATAAAATTTAGAAAACATATTTAGAAAAATCATTAGAAAATTAATAATTTAATATAAATTTTAGAAAAAAAATTTAGAAAAAACATTAGAAAAATTATAATTTAATATAAATTTTTCAAAAGAAATTTCGAAAAAAATAATAGAAAAATATTAGAAAATTTATAATAATATAAAATTTTAGATAAAATATTAGAAAAAAGATTAGAAAAACATTAAAAGAAATTAGAAAATTTATAATAATATAATGTATAATTGGAAAACAAATTTATAAAAATATTAGAAAAAAAATTACATTTAAATATTAGAAAAACATTAGAAAATATATTTTAAAAACAATAATTTAGAATTTTATATTGGAAAACTATGAGAAAATAAATAGGATTTAAAAATTACAAAATATTAGAAAAATATTATAAAAAACATTAGAAAATATTTTAAATAACATTATTTTTGAAAATTAGAAAACATTAGAAAAATAGTAAAAACTATTAAAAAAATAAAATTAGAAAAATATTTTCAATATTCTTATAAATTTATTAATGTTAATATATGTATGTTATTTATTTTTTAATACAATTTAATATTTTATGTTTACGTATATATGTTTTTATTCATGTATCTATATATTCTACTCCTCTTAATGCCTTATTCATGTTTATGTGTATGTTATTCATGTTTATAAACCTTAATCTAAATTGTGTAATTTTAACTATATTTAATGGCATACATCTTAAGGGGAGATCCCAAATTATACATTAAGAATGTAGATTAAAATATACATATTTTATTTCATAGATATATATGTATATATGTTAATGCTAAATGTAGACATGTATGTTTTTGATATTCATGTTTATGTATATATGTCAAATTCATCTTAATGTCTTAATCTATATGTCCTAAATACTAAACTTGGTCATAATCCTAACTGCAAAACCCTAATCATAAATTATAACCCCTAATCTTAGATGCTCAACCATAACTCCTAAATCTCAATTTGAACCATAGACCTATATGATAAACCCCAACATTAAATAGTATTTGATCATAATACTTGATCCTAACTTTAATTATAAATATTAAAACTGTGTGTTAAAACCATAATCCAAAATCTTATCCCTAATACAAATCCTAACACTCTAACCATACTGAACTAAAAATGATGTAAACTCATGTACCTTAACCCTCTTTAAATCATACTTCTAACAATGATGTAAACCCATTTAACCTAGATCTAACCCTAATCATAATCATAAACCATAAATGTTAAACCATGACTCTAAATACTAAACCCTAATCTTTGTACACTAAGATCCTAAAATGTTAGATTTAAATGTTAAATTCTAATTCTAAAAGAGCCATTTAACTAATTTTAAGTAAGTTAAAAACCATAATTCTAACACTAATTGTAAATGATAAACACTTATACTAGATGATAAGCCCCAACGCTTATCCTAAATTAGAAGCCCTAATCATAAATTTCCTATCCATAAATTTAAACCTCGATACAAGTCATAACCCTAAAAATAATACTAATAGCAATGTCAACCTGGATATATATATCCTAACCCTATAAATAATGTTGAGATAATGGGTGTTGCACACATTGCATAATATTGTTATATTTTATTATGTAATGTTCCACCTAGATGGACATGCAACATGTAAAGATTTCCATGGAATATTCTTGATGAGTTGTATTGTAACATTGTGAAAATATTTCATGTAATTATTTAATATTGGAGAAAAGAATTAAATGCCTAATATTAAATGTGGGGTCAGTGGGTTAGGTGGCACATGGCTTTAACACATGGTTTATGTAATACCACTTAGTGGTTTTGTGTGACTTGCTACTATATGAGCAGCCACAAGGGTAGTTGTTGGTGTGACAAAAGTAAGAGTGAGAAAGGAAAGAGTTGAGCAAGACGAGGCTTGACAAGTTAGCCAAGGGAGCATTTGTGAAGGTTGGAAGCATGGCATGGGATGTGTGGATTCATGCTTGTTCACATAGTTTGCTCGGTTGTGGCTATGGCCATGAAGGCTTCCATGGTTGTATGGCAATGGTATTTTTGTTGAATAATACATGGTGATGGATGCTTTTGGAAGCTGAGTTTTTTCCCTCAATGAGGGTTTCCTAAGGTATATCGTGTGTCACATTTTGTGGGTATGTTGTCTATTCTCTTGCATGTGGATTTTAATTCCTTATTTATTTTAGATCTATTATGGGTTATGTAGAAATGGTTATATTCTTTGTTGCCAAATTTCTTTACAAGTGGTATTAGAGCTATGGTTTTATTGTTTGTAACCCTAGATTGAATCCATGGGAATGCATGAGAGGATAAAAGAAAGGGCAAGATATATGAGTGATTTATTGCAAATCTATGAGTTTTAGATTTGCTGTTATGATGAGATGTTAAAATATTTGGGCATGTGAAATTGTTGGAAAAAATGATTGTTTTGGATGTTTCATTCAAATAAGGGTTTTGGGGGGTGGCTTGCAGAAATGACCTCCTGGATGAAAATAGACCTCACCATTGGATCTGGGTTGATGTTTTCATAAATTTTGATACATAATATGCCCTAGTATGGCCATGTTCAGAGGAAATGAAAGAGTTTTTTAGTTTCAGCCTGTGATGGCTGTCAAATTTAATCCTGTCAAAATTTTCATCACAAAAAATAAAAAATGAAAAATGAAAAATCACAGTGAAAATGGTAAAAAGGCTGTCTTAGTAAAATGACCATAAATTTCTCTCAGAATATTTGATTTCAGAGTTCTTATAGGCGTTGGAAAGCTAATTAAGAGCACTACAACATGGTATAGGTTTGGTTCTATGATTTTGATATTTTGTCAGGTTTTAAGAGCCCTAAAGTTAGATGTTATTTATTTTGAGCATGAATTAGGGCATAACTTGGGCATACGGAGTCAAATTTTGGACTTTGAGTAGTCAACAGAAAGCTCTTGGAGAGCTCTACACATTGGTTTAGATTTGGTGTAGGTTTAGCATGATTTATTTTGTGATATATTAATCTGAATAGTTTATAGATATATTTTGACTATGGTAACATTGTGAGTTTATGGCATTGGAGATTTAAGATTTGATGTCATTGTATACTCAGTTCATATTTTAGATTGGTCTCATGATGATATGGTTATAAGTGTTTAGTTTGGATATGTATGATGACTTGTTGGATCTACAACTTGTGCAGTGTTGTAAGTAGTCTATACTTACAGGTTGCATTTAGAGCATGGTTTTGGGTTATCTTTGCCCATTGATCTTTCATTATTGATGCATATTCAGATTGGTGGCTTGGATTTAGGTTGTCTATACCCTAAGTCACATGATTTGTTGATTTATATTCATGTAGAAGGGATAAGATGTTGTTATTAGGTATAGTCATGGTGGAGAATTGTAGTTGACTATTTTATGCTAACAGGTTAGACATATTGAGAGCCAGATGCTCGGTTCATGGATGTGATCATGGTGCTATGAATTTTGACATGACACGATTGGTTATACAGGTACATCCTTCATGTTCATTAGCTTAGATTTTCTGATTCAGTTATGGTGGTATATCTTCTTGGTTGAGAATCATGGTTATTTGGTTTCTTTTGAGGAGCTCATGATGTGCACTTTGAGTTCTTTGATGGTTTGATGCCTTGGTTGATTCTCATGGTTAGAGGATGATTTTTTCATCATTATGATGGGGACAAAACCCAAGAATAGAATGGACACAACAGAAAAGGGAAAATTATATTAACTGAGAAAATAAGCTAGTACAAATAGTACAAAGAAAATAAACTTCAAAACATGCCCTAAGGGCTTACAATAGCATAAATCTAGAGATAATTTCTCCTTTCAGTACCTCTTCTCAAACTCCACTTCGAACTGCCTTTTACAATGCCAAAAATCTCCTTATATAGACCCCTGAGGGTTAAGGACTAGGAGTACATTCTAGAAAGTTCTAGTAGGCATCCACCAACCAAATGGAAGGTTCCAGAAGTTGCATTAGAAGTCGGTGCAAATCTAGAAGAATCCAGAAACGGTAACCGAACTTCTGGGAGGCATAACTTTTGAATCGTAGCTCCGATTGACAAATTGTTTACATTTTTGAAAAGCTCTCGAAGTGCTCTATAGCCCTATGGAAAAGCTTTGCTCATCCCCCATTTTTTGGCCCTTTTCAAGGTCATTAATGCCCCTACCTTGACTTTGAAGCATTCTTAGGTCTCCAAAACTTGAAAAACTACAATAACTTTCAAACCGTGGGGCCTTTTGACTTGATTCTTTTTCTGGAATGCTCTAAATCACAATTACATTCATCTGGCCAATTCACACCTTCTAGGTCACCAAAATGATGGCCAAATTGCATGCTCCTATTTTTTTGGGATTTTTTAACACACTGATGGTGGAACTGTGAGAGTTGGAACCTTTATTTGACCCAAATGGGTATCCAAAAAATGAAAACACATGAAACAAAAACTAAGTCTAAGTACATTTTTTTGGGTGACACAGGATTGCCCTTATACCTCTGGATGCTCCTGCATCACATTATATCATGGATAGCTTGGATACATGATTTAGTGGGAGCTTGTGATAGTGATGAGGTGACAGTGCAGGATTAGTTCCTGGTTTAGTTTGGATCTTCATGTGTGAAGATGGTTAGATCTTGAGGACTCATGGAGTTCTTGGTTATCTTCATGGTATGGGGAGATAGTTCTTCCTAGTATGTGGAGATGGTTGCATCTTGAGGACTCATAGGGTTCTTGGCAAAGGTGTGGTTTATGCTTTTATTTGGCATATTATCTTTGGTGTGAGGATGGTTTCATTATTATGTCATGGTATACTCTTGATATGCATTTAAAGTTGTGACATGTTATAGTATGTTCATGTGGAGCATGTTATCTCTTTGGTTGAGATGGTTAGATCATGTTGTCATGTTTATGTTTCTAAGGCCATGGTTGGAACTTTGACATTGATCTTGATTTAGTTTCTTGGTATTGAGTACACTGATCATAAGCTAGATACTTCATGATATTGCTATGTTGCATTTGGAGTTGGCATGGGTTGATTGGTTAAAGGTTCTCATGAATACTTAGAGATGATGGTGATGCTGATTTATCTTGGATTAGAGAAGTATTTGTTGGGATGGTTGAAGGTTTCAATAGGAAGTCTGAGGGGCAGTCCCCTGATATGGACTTGAGAGGAGATTGTTCTTAGATGAGTCTTGGTTGGAGACTTGGGTATCTTGATGAGCATTCTCATTCCCCACTCTTGGTCTACTCAGTGGTTTGCTACTTGAGAGGTATAGCCCATTGTTTTTTTTTTCAAGTGCATTATATTTATGCTTGTCTTTCATGGATATAGATCTTGAGCTATGGTACATGAGTTAGTTTTGGAGAGTTTATTTGAGAGATGGTTAAGCATTGGTTATCTCCATGTGCATATGTTGTTATGCTGGTTGAGTTTGGGAGATGATTTTATATTGGGTATTTTCCTTGGATTAGGAATAGTTATTTCTTGGTTTACGAATGGTTTATGAGTTTGATCTTCTTGTGAGAGGCTTACATCTATGATTAGTTATATGGTATAGTTTGGGGGTTGTTGAAGCTTCTTGTTGGGTTTTTATGGAGGAGATCATACTTGCACAGTTTACATCTAGAGGTATGTATAGAAGGACATTATACAGGTTATGATTTGCATGATTTTCTCTAGTCTTGGTTATCTTCTTCGATGTTCATTTTTGTTTACATTGGATTTGAGATTGGTTAGATATTGTGATCACTAGTTTGTGCTCATGTATGTCATGTGAGAGATGACATGGTTATTACTTTATCTCTATCCTTTGTTGGTTGTGGATAATTTGGGAGACTATTGGAGACTTATTACAAGAGTTGTTCTTGCAGGATATTAGTTTATGTAATACGGATGTCTTTGATACTACATGGATTCACTTCTTTGAGATGTGTTGAGTGGATTGGTTATAGATTTGACATTATCTTTTGCAGTGGGAGCTTCTTGGTATATATGTGGTAGGTATTGCTCTTGAGGCTTGTGATTGCAGGTTATAGATTGGATATGTCAGTAATATGAGATTCACTTGTTATACCTTTGAGGTATGGATAGTTGGATGGGTTTGGCACTTGCCGTGGGTGCTATTTTAGCTATGGATATTTTAACAACTACGGATACATGTGATTACCTTTGGATCAGGTTTTTTGTGCTTGAAATTTTAGTTGGTACAAGATTTTATGATCTTCTGATGTGATAGGTTGGGTGGCTTTCTCTTTGGATGGCTTCTATGTATGTCCAGTGGTTATGGCATAATAGAAGGTGAGATCATTCATGTTCAAGATAATGGATACTTTGGATTTTGTTGCTGGTACCAAGATGGAGCACTTGGTGTATTTTGATCCATGATAGTGGATGTGCTGGGAGGGATTGTTCCCTTGTTCATTTATTTGGCTACGAATTGACCCTATGCAATGTATACAACAAGTGGGAGATTGTTGAGATAATGGATGTTGCACACATTGCATAATATTGTTATATTTTATTATTTTATTCTATTATGTAATGTTCTACCTAGATGGACGTGCAACATGTAAATATTCCCATGGAATATTTTTGATGAGTTGTATTGTAACATTGTGAAAATATTTCATGTAATTATTTAATATTGGAGAAAGGAATTAAATGCCCAATATTAAATGTGGAGTTAGTGAGTTAGGAGGCACATGGTTTTAGCACATGGTTTATGTAATACCACTTAGTGGTTTTGTGGGACTTGCTACTATATAAGCAACCACAAGGGTAGTTGTTGGTGTGACAAAAGTAAGAGTGATAAAGGCAAGAGTTGAGAGGGACAAGGCTTGACAGGTTAGCCAAGGGAGCATTTTTGAAGGTTGGAAGCATGACATGGGATGTGTGGATTCATGCTTGTTCACATAGTTTTCTCAGTTGTGGCTATGGCCATGAAGGCTTCCATAGTTGTATGGCAATGGTATTTTTGTTGAATAATACATGGTGATGGATGCTTTTGGAGGCTGGGTTTTTTCCCTCAATGAGGGTTTCCAAGGGTATATCTTGTGTCACATTTTGTGGGTATGTTGTCTATTCTCTTGCATGTGGATTTTAATTCCGTGTTTATTTCAGATCTATTATGGGTTATGTAGAAATGGTTATATTCTTTATTGTCAAGTTTCCTTACAAATAATACTAATAGAAATGTAAACCCATACCCTAACCCTAATCATAACTATAACCCTAAATTCTTTAAATGAAAACTTAGCCTAATACTAACCCTAATTGATCTAGACTATAATTTGTACTCCTAACCTCCTACCATGATCATAACCCTAATCGTGGTCTCAATCCTAAATCATAGCCCTAACCATGTAATCCTAACCCTAACTATAAACCTTAACTAAAATAATTATCCAAACCCTAACCCTAACCATTACCAAAACCCTAACCCTAAAACTTATCCAAACCCTAACCCTAACCTTGATCGTAAAATTTACTTTCTAAACCCAAGATTATAAATGATAATAAATACCCTAAATCATAATCTTGAACAAAATCATAAACTTCATATGTTAAGTTCTCTTATCCTAAATTCTTAACCATGGACCTTAATATTAACCCCTAAATTTAATGCTAAATTTTGTAAGTTCGTATAGATCCTAACAATGTCATAAGGTCATAAATCTTAACCTAAAATTGACCCCAATTATAACCTTTACACTAAAACCCTATTTCAAAACCTAATTGAGGCCTAGCATAAAATTAAAACAAGTTGACCCTAATCCTAAATTGTAATAAATTACAAATTTGAGATACATGCACATACATTTAAATTCATGTACATACATGAAGTATGATGCTTGTTTTAAATGATATATATGTTCAACCCAACTTGAAACCTAAACCTTGAAACATTATCCTTTAAGAGTAATATAAATAATTTATTAGGTCCTTTAATTTAGTTCTCTAATAATACCCCCCAAAGTATAATAAAATCCTAGAACAATAAATCAAAGACTTTCGGGCCTCTAATTTGCACCTTATCCTACTTGCTAACCTTAACTCTAACCTTAATTTTCCTTAAATCATAACATTAATTAAACTAATATATATCCTTATTTGAAGGTCCTAACTACAATATAAGATCTAAACTATAACCATAACCTTTAGGCTTTAACGTTGGAACCCTAACATTCATGAATGTATCTATATGAAAATTTGGAGATCTATACATGGTTAAAAAATTAGTATGATAAAAAATTGAGTGCACACATGCACACATTTTTTATTTCATAAATCTAAATTATAATTTACAACATCTTTAATCAAATGATATACTAAATTTTCACTTGTTTGAAAACAACACACATTCAAAAACATTAACACACACACACACACACACACATATATATATGTTATTTCTATTTAACTTGGAAAATATAGAAAATCTAGCTAATTAACTTAACACATTTTAAATTAATAACAAGTAAATATATTATTGTTCTTATTATATATGATTGAAAGTTTATTTTGAATATTAGGTTTTAGTATTTAGGGTCATGGCTTAACATTTATGATTTACGATTATGATTACAGTTAGATAGGTTACATCCTTAAATCCTAAATTATAAGCCCTTATACTAATTTAGGTAAATGGTAAACCACTATACTAAATTGAAAGTTTGTATAAAGATTAGGGTTTAGTATTTAGGGTCATGATTTAACATTTATGATGTATGATTATGATTAGGTTTAGATCTAGATTATGATAAGCCCCAACCCTTATCCTAAATTATAAGCTCCCTTATACTAAATTGAAAGTATGTACAAAGATTAGGGTTTAGTATTTAGGGTCATGGTTTAACATTTATGATTTATGATTATGATTAGGGTTAGATAGGTTATGATAAGCCCCAACCATTATCCTAAATTATAAGCCCTTAAATATTAATCATAAATGGTTTTAAAATTAGCTAGATTTTCTAGTATTATTAATTAAAAATGTGTTAAATTAATTATAAATTTACTTATTATTAATTAAAAACATGTGTTAAATTAGCTAGATTTTCTATATTTTTCTTATAGTTTAATAATGTGCAATGTATGTTTAATATATTTTCTAAAGTTCTCATGTATGTATACATATATGCATTCAATCATATATATTTAAATTTTATCAGATCATGGTACATGTGTTACAATTGTGTGTATAATAGGTAGTTTAGCTCTTCATACATTTCTACAGATATGGCTTCACACAATTAGCTTGATGTGGCTCCTAGTGTGGCATCTGATGTAGTTCCTGCTATGGCTCCTACTGCGGCACAGGTTGATGTGGTTCCTATTGCAATGCCTGATGTAGTTCCTAATCTGGGTCCTCATGTAGCTCATGGTGGGGCTCGTGTTCTAGCTCATGGTGGGGCTTATAGTGTTCCTCAACATAGGGCTTATCGTACAGCTCATGTTCCAATTCCTGGTGTAGCTCCAGGTGGTGTAGGTCCTACTGTGGCTCCTGGTGCAGCTCTTGTTCCAAGTTAGGCTACACCTACAGCTCTTGTTGGAGGTCCTACTACACCACCTCCACACATTGATATCGATGCTTTATTTGCATTTTAAAAGTAGGAGGTTTCTAGAATACAACACTCTATATTGACCTCTGATGATGGTCTTTATTGAGACATGTGTACTACGATATGTAGGAGTTTATAAGATTTGATAGCTAGGTTTAGAGCTCACCATTCATTTACTTCTACCATATTAGCTTCCATATCTAGGGAGCTTAGGGCTAAGGTTTTAGGAGATGCATCTTTCAATGATGTTAAGAGGGTAGCCCCCAAAGATGTCATCCAAAAAGAGCTCTTTCTAGCATATGAGGGAGCATAGGGTAGGGTGAGAGGCTACAGAGTCACATGATGTAGAGATGCTATTATTGCTAGCATGATCTATCCACAATTTTTAGCTGCACATGATCATTATCATAATAACAACTAGATAACCCCTTATTTTGCACAGTAGCTGTACGCTGAGTTTTGTATAGAGCTCAATGTCAACTACTTGGATATTATTGATTATTATGGATAGGGGCATGATCAAATCGTAGATCGTGATGAGTATCGCAGTGCACATCATCTGCCACCTATAGATGTCAGCTAGTTTGTTGGATAGAGGTTGCCTCCTGTGACTCTTGCACATGCGCCTATTGTAGATAGAGTTGTCATTTCCTCCCAAAGGGGAGCAATTGACACTATTGGGCACATTGCATCTGTGGTAGCTAGTATCACATTAGATTATATTAATCATTATCTTCATAGTCGATGTCCTTGTCCACCTGGTCAACCATCTTCAGAGGCATCTAGTAGCACTTCAAGTGCCTCCTTTGATGATGAATATAGAGCTGCTAGGCTATCACTACTAGGTGATATTAATTGTCTTTCAAGACAACATACACATATGGATATGGAACTATATCTTTTTGAGGATATGTTGCACATTATCATCTATATTTCTGATACACAGGGGGTTCTAGTACACTCAGTGATGGATGTTGTTAGACAACATCAGAGCCCCGACATAGTTCCACAGACACAGGCTACCACACTAGTGACAGATGATACACCTATGCGTAGCTCACATCATTTAGTACCAAGCTCATGACACTCTATAGATGACTTGGGCATACAAGTTGGAGATGTCCAGATCATAGCTAAGGATCTTAATGATTTTGGTGAGCAGTTGCAAGGCCTATTTGAGATTGATACTAGTTCGAGCCTAGGTATTTCAGCATACATGGACCTATTGTTCTGAATTGGCAACACTGATTCTACACCATTACCCAACTAGTTACATTGTACACTTCATTTAGATTTACTAGCAGTTGGACACAGTGCTGAGGGCAGTTTAGTAGGTGTTAGAGTTTCAGGCTTAGGTGCATCGGTAGATGATACGATGCAGTCTACTAATTATCTTCCACCTCCAGAGAACCAGGTACATATATAATTTATTTTTATTTTTAAATATATATGAAATTAAAATTATGTTCACTTATTAAAAAATTCAATTTAGATATATATCTAGATATTTAATTTAAATTTTAACTCATAATAAATCATCCAAGCATAGGTCGCCAAGCACATGGTTACACATACTGCTGGTTTAGGGCATCATGTACGTGAGAGAGATGATTCTATTGAGACACCTAGTAGTGCTTAGGTACTTTAGTTTTAAATAGTTTGTCTAAAGTTATTTAAATATTTTGAAAACTAGATATATATATATATATATATATATATATATATATATATATATATATATATATATATATATATATATATATATATATATATATATATATATATATATATATATATATATATATATATATATATATATATATATATATGTAAGTTTGTATTTAATTTGAATGTACATGTACATGTGTATGTATATATATGTTTTAAAGATAGAACTCTAACATGTATGCATATATGTATATATATTTGCAGGGTTCGATTGATGTGGCTCGACGAGAGGATGTACAAGAGACTCGATTAGAGGGTCGTTCTATTTGTATGCATCTTGAGGGGTCCCTCTAGTAGTAGATCAGATTTATATATTTTTTAATGCATTTAAATATTGGAGATAGTTTACATGTACAAATATGTGTATTTCAGTACCTTGATGACATACATGTACTTTCACTATTTATTTGATTATTGAGTACTTCAGTAGTTAGATGCCATTACATGTACAAATATATGAATTTTTATATTTTTCTACATACATGTATTTATTCAAGATTTACAATTTGCGTTTCAGTTACATAGAGATATATTAGATCTATAGATGTTTATTCTTGAGACGTGTATATGTGTACATATGTGTATTTTTTTCATGTTATAGCTATAGAACATAATCTTGAGACGTGCGTACATGTATATCAATTATCAAATTGTAGGAAGTTAGAAAGATACATATTTCTTAAATTATCAATTACTAACCTGCTAAAGATAAATATTAGTTTTATGTGGATAAAAATATGTTAATTAGGTAAGCCAATACATCATTTTAGAAAACTTTTACAAAATATAATATTCAAAAAACATATTAATTTAAACTATTTTAAACTTTAAGAGTACACGACCATAGATGTAATATAGTAATATTAACATATATAGTTTTTTAATAAACTAACCTAAATGATAACTATGAACTTATAATCTTACAATTTTAAAAACTCATTTAATTTTCACTTATGAAATACAATCTAGTTTGAAAAAAAGTTGATAAATGAATTTAAATTATTAAATTCATCCATGGTACAATTAATTTAAATTATTAAATTATATAGTTTTTTAATAAAATAATGATAATTAAGAACTTATGATTGTACAATTAAAAACACATTTAATTCAAGATGGAATTCAATAGTTCGAAAAGAAGTTGATATTTAAGAATTGTAACATATTAAATTATTTTTGATACATATCTATAGATAATGAAATTGTGTAAGTTCAAACTAACTTGTAGCTTATTTATATCAAGTTGTTAAATTATTAAATTCATCCATAGTACAATTACTATTATAGTTTTTATAATAAACTAATGATAACTAAGACTATGACTATATAATTAAAAACACATTTCATCGAAGTTGATATTTAGATTGTTATAAAATAAATCTCAAAGGTCTAATCAACCATGATGTACACTTATAACATGTAATATCTTTTCATGATCTTCACTATCTAGTCTCTACTTGTGACGTACACACTTAAGTTTGACTGGATGCAGACAAAACTCGGTAGCAACAACCAGGTGGTTGTATTGTAAAACCTTATTGTCAGGTTGATAATCAACAAAGTGTATTCCATGTTGGACTATTTTGTCTTGCTTCAAATATGTTCCTTCTATCACAACATAACTTGCACCAAAAATTTTAGTATTTTAAAATTTGCTAGACATAAAGTTACCTAGATATATTTATTTATTTAAATATGTATGTGCATACATGTATATGTATAATTTACCTATGGGGAACACCATTCCCTCACTTTCTTCAAGGTCATATAGCTTTGTCCTCTCTGTAGTACATCACAATAAATAATAACTGACACCTTCATGATTTCCAGGCTCAACAATCACTGTAAAGACATCTCCTGCATAACAAGTAAACATGAATGTTTGTGTACAATAATTATAAGACTGTTGAAATTGCTAATTAAATAACAAGTTGAGATTAATTTTTATGATACTCAACCACTTTTACCAATCCAAAGATATGATTATAATCATCAAAAATTAATGGAATATCATCAAAATTTTCATTATCTTTATCAAATGTATCGATAACATCAAGTGGTAGATGCATTCTTCGTAGTCTTCATCAAAGAAATTGTCACAAAAACATGAGTATTCTCTTGTCTTCAATGTCCAATTGCAATTATCTATACTCATTACTAAATGTAAGGAATGTGTCTTTTCTATCCTCTTGCAACCATGCATGCTTTTTCTATTAACACCTAAAAGTTCATTAAATTGAAAATATAGACAAATTAAATTTAAACTTCAATGAATTGAAAAATAAAACTTAACAATAAAATATTATAACTTAATTACTTAAAAGTTAAATAGACGTACACATCCATATCTATTATCTCCCAGAAGACTCTATATGGTACTTGTCAACTCATCATTGATGATGTCTTGATCTCATCTAATGCAAAATGAGTCTTACACCATTCAAAAACATCATGTGCATCATTTACATAAACTCCCTAATAATTCATTTGATACTTTCGCAAAGCACATTCAATGCAAGCTCCAACACCATCATGTTCACCTTTTCCATGGCCACTCTCGAAGAAATTCCATATGTGTTTTATATTCTCATTGTGATGATATCTACACAATGCATAAAATGGTCTGTATGATTTAAACTGTGCAGCACATCCATCAGACCAAACATAATGTTTATCAACATTTATGTTTCTTTCTTTCAAATAAGAAAATAACATATTGAAGCAATGTTCTACATAGTGAACGTCATGTTCTTTATCATCACTTATATAAAAATGATATTCTTTTATAATTACTCATGCTTGAACTGTACTTTGAACACCATCCAAATCTAATTGTGCATGTCTATAACAAACATTTACCATTATAGTGACCTTCTGATTAAAGTAATAATCTGATTGAATTGCTTTCTGATGAACAAAGGAATAGTTCTCTGTAAAATGAACAATTGATACAATTGTTCCAAGTGGGAAATTATCTCTCAAAGTTTGAAACTATTGTGCTTGCCACTTTGCAAAAAATGTGTGATGAATATAAGGTTGAATCAATTTCTTAAATTTGTCCATAAATGTTAGAACAAGCAACTCCTCTTCAATATATTCCAACCTTTTTGTTTCTTTCCCCAACTTTATTTCATTCTTGACATACTTGTAACTTTTTCTATTCAATATTTTTGTTACATCAATATTTTTAGTTTTCAAAGGAAATAGAGCCAATTCACCACATGTTTTGCATAATCCATTGATGTAATTTATTTGACTAGTTGGATCATCTATTTTTTCACACAAAATGGATGATATAAACTCACTTCTCCTACTAGGAGGAGCAGCATGAAAACCATATGTGTCTTCTACAAACTTTTGAAATACTTGATAGTGGAGATGAAACTAAATATGATGATGACAACAACACATTTCAAACACTTTGTTTCACCTCACAATGTATGGCTTCAATTTTTCAAACAATGTTTGCCCAACTTTTACATTAGGATGTTCACTACAAAACAACACATATAACTCATGTTGTGTTGTGTCCAACCAATGTTTTGTACGATGTTCATATTGACCAGGTGCAATCCTATGCCTAATAACATCTCTACTATTTGATGAAGGATGAGTGTTATCAATCCAAAATGATATGACTAAATTTTTTAATAACTCTTCAATCCTATTAGAACAAGGTGCTCTACATAGTACTGTCATCCACAATTAATCTTCTCTTAACATATTCTCTCATTGTTTTCCTACTAAAACCCATTTTAGATGAAATTGAAGATATTTGTCTATTTTTGGTCATATTCATATTTACAATAGACATCAACATCACTTTTCTTACCACAGACTTATCTTTAGTTCGAGAATGTTTTTCTATGTTTCTCAAACCTTGTTTAACATTTTCAATCAGATCAGTTTGCATGCTAAAAAATCTTTTCTTCTTTGATGTTGTGTCTACACCTAACAATTTCAATGCCTCTTGCAACTTATTTTGTGTAAGAAAAAGTGAAAGCAACTGAGCCTGTTCAAGTGTGTCAATATTATCAAATTGAGTCATAATTTCTCTTATCTTCTTATTCTTTGACCTTTTCTTAGAAAAACTTAATGGTTGAACTCTAGCTACAAGTTTTCTCAATTTATCCACATCCATTTTAAGTAAATGATCTAAATTCTTATAAGAAATACCATTCTTTACAGATTGGGCAATATTTAAGAGTTCATCCATACCAGTTCTTGTACCTGATCCTGACCCTTCTTTGACTTCTATTACTAGAATTTCTACAAGGACTGATATTGAGCCTCCAACAACATCCATTGTTTGAGATTCTATACGGAAAGATTCTAACCCATCTTTGACTTCTGTTATTTGAACCTCTATAGGGAGTGATCTTGAGCCTTTTTCAACATTCATTGTTTGAGATTCTGTAGGGAGTGTTCCTGACCTCTCTCCCACATGCACTGCTTCTACTTCTATTGAGCCTTCTTCAACATTTCCTTCACCTTGTTTAATTCGATGATAATGTGCTGCAGTCTTCTAAATATTTCTTTGTTTTGCTTCATCAGATCTCTTCCTTACATATTTGTTTTTCCTTCCTTTCTTGTTTCTCAATATATTTATTAAAAAAAAAATTATCCCTTGCCTTGAGCCATTCTTTATAGATTGGGCAATATTTAAAAGTTCATCCATACCAGTTCTTGTACCTGATCCTGACCCTTCTTTGACTTCTATTACTAGAATTTCTACAAGGACTGATATTGAGCCTTCAACAACATCCATTGTTTGAGATTCTATAGGGAAAGATTCTGAACCATCTTTGACTTCTATTATTTGAACCTCTATAGGGAGTGATCTTGAGCCCTTTTCAACATTCATTGTTTGAGATTCTGTAGGGAGTGTTCCTGACCTCTCTCCCACATGCACTGCTTCTACTTCTATTGAGCCTTCTTCAACATTTCCTTCACCTCATTTAATTCGATGATAATGTGCTACAGTCTTCTGAATACTTCTTTGTTTTGCTTCATTAGATCTCTTCCTTACATATTTTTTTTCCCTTCCTTTCTTGTTTCTCAATATATTTAAAAAAAAAAATTATGCACTGCTTCTACTTCTATTGAGCCTTCTTCAACATTTCCTTCACCTTGTTTAATTCAATGATAATGTGCTACAGTCTTCTGAATATTTCTTTGTTCTGCTTCATCAGATCTCTTCCTTACATATTTGTTTTTCCTCCCTTTCTTGTTTCTCAAGATAAATTTTGTGCAATAACTAGATAAAAAAGCATTGTACGGATTTGTCTGTCGCTGTCAATATTTTTAAATCATTTCTCTGGGGCTAATGTCAGCTTTTTTATGTTCACACAAACATGTCTACTTAAATTTTTGGCTATCAAATTTTTTTAGCCGTCATGTTCATGTGAACATGCGTTCACTCAAACATGCCTAATATGTTCGTGCAAATACCATGTTTGCATGAATGCTCAAAATTAAGAAATTTTTAACACTTTTTAAAATATTTTTTCTCTCTTTTGACACCCATAATTGCAGAAGAATGACATCTTACTATAAAATTAAAAATGTCAAAATGTGCTACTCGGAGCAAGCTTTCCAACGACTATAATTTTAATACATATTTTAGTGATTAAGACTTTCAAATATGAGTTTAACTCATTATAGGTTCATTACTGATTGAACATCAAACGAATTTGACACCTTAAATAAATTAGTAAATTAGGTCAAATTTTTTTTGAAAAATATGTAGGAAATATCTTATTGATATATCTTTCTATTAAAAAAAAATTAGGTTTATGATAAATTGAATTCAAAGTATCTGTGTCAAACAGAACATATGTCTGAATTACGATTCGTGTCACTTCAAAACTTCATAAATTATACAATATTCAACCAAAATGAATCAACCCAAATGCATCCTCTAGATATTGATGTTACAAATCTAACACCAAAAGAATTACTTCATTATCATTTCTAGAAAAAAAGTTGTGTGTCAAATAGATTGTCACTCTTTAAAAATATTGAATTTTATTATGTACCACTTTTTGGAGGAGATGAAAAAATTGACATAAATAATTTTTTTTTCAGATTAAAAAATATGGTTACAAAGTAGGAATAGAGTACTAAAAATGATTATTTTATGTCATCTTAAAATTATTTATAATTTTGGAGATATAGTCACTTGAATGTGACGTTTGTTGCAAAAATATTGATTTCAGTGTCAAAATTGGTCAAAAAGTGGAACCCATTATTGTGGGATTACCCTTAATCCATTTACCCCATTTGATCTTCATCTTTCATTAAATTATAAAAGTTCAGGTAGGATTTAATGTTAATACATCTTCTTTTACTTTTTCTTCATAAAATTTTGAAAAAATAAATGTAGGATCTAAGCTCTATGCATTCTCCTCTATGTTTTCTCCAATCAAGAAATTCACTCTTCCCCCAGGTTGTATTAAAGATTTAAAGGCCTTTTTAATCAATTTCATTATGTACCTTTTTGAATTTCCATATGCATCTTAAGACTTCATTTTCCCCCGCACTAGTGACTTGAAATCAATTCCCTTAGAGAATGGGTCACCTAAGATGATCTATACCTAGGGAACCTTCAAGGATTTTTTGAGCCCAGTGCAATGCCTCTATATTTACGTCCCACCTTGTAGAGCCATATTACAAAAAATTGAACTAGAAACCACTATAAAAAGAAGTCTTATCCCTTAATTTTTAAATAAATATACTTTTATATCCCTCTATATTATTTCAAGCCATCAATAAATTATACACTCAATAAGTTCATGAAAGAAAACATTTTTTTCCATCAAGCATTTGAAGCATTTCCTTCCATAGATCTAGTTCCTTTCTCTATAGGATGCAAGGAGGTAGACATCAAGGGAGGTGATCTACATCATTTATAATTATTCATGAATCATAGTCCATGGTTCATGACTAGTGTTGTCATATCAGACATCCTACATTTTACTTCTACATTTTAACATACATAGAAGAAAGTGAACATCTTTGTGGATGAAAGAGTCAAATCCATCCATGAAGGTTGACAAGTGAGGTGAATAATAATATTTATTTTAATGTTATTATTTATTCATTTCAATTTTAATTCCTAAGTAATAGATTGACCAATGAAAGCCCCTTTCCCCCAATTAATTTCTCATTTTCTTGTATTCAAGTGCAGGTTGGCAAAATCATAAGACTGCAAAAGTAAATCCAAAGATATAGTTTTTGTCACTGATAAAAGATCTATGTTTCTATCTTGTTTAAGTCTAGGACACTTTTAGGTATATGTTACAAAAGTGACCTATTCTTGGTGCAATGAGATTTCTATAGGTAGGAGTTATAGGTATCTACATTCCAAATTTTAGTAGGTTATATAGTTTAATAGAGTTATTCAAATCTCAAAGTGCAATCTCTACTAGCCCTTAAGGTGAGTTCTCACTTCTTATCTCTCATCAATACAATTTATTGTCAGTACACTAGATTATATATCTTGTTTCTTATCATTATAGATACATATTTTCCTTACATACATATCACATCTTCTCACATTAAAAATAGAAAGGAAAAATAGAGTTCTTAGAATTAGCTTTCTATCTTAGTTGTGAATCTTGGATTAGAACCCCTACATCTACTTGGCAAGTGTCAATCAAGTATTCATCTAAAGGGATTCTACATTTCTCATGTAGGATAACCCCTGGGTTGATGGTGATCTTGTACCACCTAACAATAGTTCATTTAAATTTCTTGATTTACTAAAGTCTAGTGAGCTTATTTTTTATTTAAACCTTTCAAAAGCATGAACTAGGAATCATGGAGATCCTCTATCTAGTGTTGCATGGTGATTTGACGTTTCTAGATGAAGTTGTCTTAAAATTGGAATATGCATATACTATTTTTCTTTTCCTAATAGTTAGAGTGGAAAGTTGTGGCTTACGATTGATATGTTGAAGTTTATGAACAATCAAACCCACAGCTCCCAGGAATCATCTACATACAAACACTTGTCATAGAAAGAGAGAAGCAAAAGATATGGAGGATAGAATTCCCATATCAACAAATGAGGCATTCTTGATGAGAAAAATAAGAGATTTCTATAATTGAAAGTGAATTTATTATTACAAAGAGACGATCCTTATAAAAGGAGATCAAAATCCCAATAGGTAACTAACCTAGGTTTCATGATAACAACTAATAAAAGAATTAGTTATTATATGCCCAAAGTTTAGCTTAAGTAAAATAGAGATAATAAGTGACTTAATAATTAAATCAATATGATTTAATTAATAAGAAAATTAAGATAAATTTAGGGAGTAGCTAAAAGCCGAGAAACTACTATTGAAAGAAGAATTGGGTCTTGGGAACAAGGCTTGATGAGGTACCCAAGCACAACCAAACATCTAAAAATAGGAGAAATAGAGAAAACCACATGGGAAAAACCCTACTCCATAAAGAGATGGAAAGAATGTTCCAAAAGATAGGAACAAAATGATGATCATGAAAAACACCACTAAAGCATAAAGCTACAAACACTGCCCAAGCTATTGATCTGAAGAACTTACACTATATAGAACATGACTAGGTAGAGAAGAATAAGTTTGAAGAGCTGATAAATCAAAGATGGAAGGTATACGAGGATTAGTAATGAAAAGAACACTAAATATCAAATCAAAAGTATTCACAAAACTAAATAAATGTAACTTAAAGATAGACTAAGATGAGCTCTAAATTGAGAATATGAGCCATTAATGGGCTCTCTCAATGAGAAGCTCTCTTGTCGAGTAGCTTTGTCTAATTAGATAGGATGTGTGCTCCATTCTCCAAAAGCTTCAATGGTGTTCTTGATGGATTTTGGCTTGGGTGAATGGATTTGATATAAAATGGCTTCTCAAAAATAGCATAATGGGTTTACTTCATGATCAAAATGGCATTACTTTGTTACTATGGGTGATTGTGTTAAAATGGCTTGGGAGAGGATTCTTTAAAGAGGCAAAGGGCTTGAGGGATCAAGGGCTAGGATGCAAGGATGGGAGAAAGCTTATGGAAGGTTTAGATTGAATGAGAGGAGAGAAAATGGATTGTGCTTCCTTATAGCCAATCAAGGAGTGACACATGTCACAGGGTCATTGGTTAGAGCAAGAGGGGTTGAGAGGTCAACAAAGGAAGCTCAAAGCTCATAAAAATCCTCATAATGGTTTGTAAGAGAAATGAATGGGCTTGTAAGAGCCATTTATGGCTTTGTGGGATTCATAAAATTTTATGGTTGGGATATTTGTGAGAGAGTTGAGATATTTTGACTTGGGTTGGATTAAGAAAGTCTTAAGCTTGACTTAGGAATGTGCAAATGATTAAGGCTTGGATTAGGCTTGGGTTAAGATTAGATTAGGCTTGTTAGAGATGGGCAAGTGGATGGCATTTAATGAGGGTGGGTGAAGGAGGAGATATTTCTTGGCTTTGGCTTGGGTTAACAAGTCTTAACCCATGTTTAGAGAATGTGACAAGGTTAGGCGGAGGATTAGGATTAGGGTCAAAGAGAAGGATTGAAATCTTCTAGAAGAGTCTAGGCTTTGGATGAGGATGAAGACTTTTAAGAAGAGTCTAGAACTTTCTAGGATGAGGATAAATAAGGTTTTTAGGAAATAAATAAAGTTTTATTTATTTCAAGGCTTTGGGTTGAGGAGATATTTATTAAAATATTTTTAATAAACATGAGGATTAATATTTAATCTTCATTAAATATTTTGAGTTGGGATTAGGGGTAGGAAATGATGAAATTAGCCTTTAATTGAAATTCAAGAAGGATTAGAAGATTTTGGAAGAGGTTAGTGGTCTTAAGGAAATTGGCCAAGTTTTTGGCAAAAAATAAATAAATAATTTATTTTGAGATTTTTGGTCAATTTATTAATTAAATAATTAATAAATAAGGCAATAATGTTTAAATAAGATTTAAACATTTTTGGGAGGGATTCCTTAATTAAATATTTTTAATTAAGATAAAGGGATTTAATGCCATAAAAATAAATTAATTAATTAAATAATTAATTAATTAATAAATGATGATGTCATCAAAGAATTTTTCAAAAAATAAAAATACTTTATTTTCTAAAAGATTTTTAGGTGTCTACATTTTTCCCCTCTTTGACATAGTGTTGAGATAACACTATTTCAAAGAAGTTTGAATATAAACGACACAAGGGAGATGTTTTAGCAACAAAGTTGCCCCAATCTTGGATAAGAAGGAGAGACTAGACTATGAGATGCCCCCTCAAGAAGGCGGCAGGGAGAGAAAATGAAGCTCGATGGCTTCTTGAAAAATACAAGAATTCGAGATGAGCAAGGAGACTCAAATTGGCAAAGAGAAGGGGCTGAATTAACTCAAACTCTCACTATGGGAGAATGATAAACGAGAATCAGATGCATAAGAGGAAGCAAGCTTAAGACTTTAGGGAAGGTGGAGGATGAAGGACCAGAGCACTATAAAAAGGAATCTAGGATAGGGAGAAGGATGAGGGGATTATAAAGCTGATGCAATAGGATTTTAAAGAGTCAAATTGGTGAAAGATGGGTTTCAAAGATCCCTAGGACTAGGATTGTGGATCTCGAAAGATGAGGCTTGGTGGATTGATTGGATTGGTGGATCCCTAAGACTAGGATTGTGGATTCCTAAAGCTAAAAGTGAAGATTGACTCAAAGAGATACTGATGCATAAGCTAGGGTAGGAGAGACAGATGTTGGATATGGATGGGGGATAATTGTGATGAAGGGATTCCATTGAAGCTTTTTGAGTAGAGGGATACTTCAAAAAGAAGTACCACCATGTAGTTGAGCACTAGATTTTCTATAGGACTCTTGGTTAATTGCCAATGTTACCAAGAACATCAAGGCCGTGTCACCAACCGTCTAGAGGACTGATGGACTAACCCAAAACAAACACACAAGATTACCCCAACATCACAAATGAAACACAGAAGAAATAGCGTGGAATCGACACTGGGTAACCCACAAGAAAAAATGAAACAAATGAAAGACTTGATCAAAACTGTACACTCAGAGTGCCCCATTCAAAGCATACCATGATATGGAAGATCATGGAAACCTTGAAGAGGGAACAAAAAGATTTCTTGGAAAAGATACTTCAAGACCCAAAAAGAAAGATTCCAAGTCAAAAGAAAATAAAAATCCAAAAGAGAACCATTAGCTGATGAGATGGCTAGGATGAGGTACTAACCGATCAAGATCAGACATGAGGAAAGCTATATCCTACAAGGGTCTATCAAAGAGCACCTAAGCTAGAGGATTTGGAGGAGTGATGCACTTGGAAAGCTAAACTGAGAAGGATAACACTTTGATGATAGGAGATCTAGCTAAAGAATGCATTTGGAATAGCTAACCAAGGGTTGTGTGATGTGTACAAGATGTTGATCAAGGATAAACTGACATGAAAGCTAGATAGATATAATAGTACTAAGCTAAAGAGGATGTACAAGCTGACAGACCAAGATATGTTACAAATGTGCAACTTGTTTTGGACAAGATTGGATATACAAGCTATGATACAAGCGTTGGATACAAGATTATTTACAAGCTGTATAGGAGCTTTGGATGATAAGATAGTGGGATGGCTCAAGTTGGTGCAAGATGCAGAAGCTAAGGATGAGGTGATAGGGGAAGATATGGATTTTGTAGGATGCATCCAATGATGATGATAGATGTGCGACCAAGAATGGGGACAATGCTAAGGTTGGTGGTAGCTGAGCTAATAGATGGTGCTAGAGTGAATGGCTAATGAGAGGATGACATTGGATTTGCATGAGGATAGCCTAGAGCGAGATACCAATGAAAAGGGAGGATGGACAAGATAAGATCTCCAAGGAATATAGTGCCCCTAGTCAGAAGATGACATGTAGAAGGAGGTCTTATGATGGATGTGATAGGATTGAAGCTAGGATGGAAAAATTGAAGGCACTAGGGAGATGGATGATAGCTGTAATGATGGGGTGAGGTTGCAGAAGATAAGTGGACAGTGATAGATAAAAGCTGGAGCATGAAAGATAGGTGGATAAATTGGAAGATGGAGTTGGATGGCAAGATGTGCCCAAAAGCATGAGGATGATAGGCTAAGTTGGGGATGGTTGGATTATGCATGACACTTGTTTGCCAATTTTTCATCATGGTACTTGTCCAAGGCACTTGAATTGTCAAGTTTTCACTAGTGGACTCTTTATTTTTCTTTATTTGTTTGACTTTTTGACTTTAGACTTAGCTAGAATGATTTTGGCTTTCTTTAGCTATTTTTTACTTTTTTGGGATTTTTCACTAGCTGTTGGAATGTTCAATTTTGTTGCTAGATGTTGGTACACCAGATGTGCGATTTATGCAATAGATCGGATTAGATGGGATTGATGGTAGGAGATGGAGGGATGAAAAGGCTGGAAAGGAGCATGAGATGATGATGCTTGCAGGATCAACATTAGCACATGTTTGGATGGGTGTGAAAAGAGCATATGGAGGATAGATGGTAGATGCAGGCTTAATGGAGGAATTGTGGAAGCGTGCTTGGGGATATAGGCACCAAAGATGGAGTTAGGAGATGGGGGACACGAATCACTAGATGGGGGATTAGCAATGGTGGATGCCATTGTGTGTTAGGTTTCAACTTTTTTCGTTGGGATCCACATGGTTTGAGATTGTCTTTTCATAGGCTTTTGCATTGTTTTGCATTCTTTGATTGGGTTTTTCCTTTTTCGAGTATGTCTTTTAGAATAGACATATGATTGCCTAGGATGTGGATTTTTAGCTTTATGCATTTTGAAGTTGGCATTCACATTGCTATGGTAAGCTTTAGGAAGATGGTTAGGAGAAGCTTTGTTAGATGGAGAGGATATGGAAGAGCGTGTAGGGGGATGATGATGGATAATGTTCCCTAATATGTGCCTTTGTTGATCTTCCGTAGGAATGGAGGGAATAGGTTTTTTATGATGGCTGATAGGAGAATGGAGGATGGTAGATTTTGGGACATGGGGACCCAAAATGGATTTAGCGGATGAAGGGGGGATATGGTAGGTTATTTTGGGTTGCGAAGATGGTGGAGGGGGGATGACATAAGATTTCTTGAAGGAGTGATGGGAGGTTGGCATGGTGGGCCTAGAGATAGGCTTAGTTTGGGGATGGCGTGTACCAACACTTTTAGATGGTGAGCCTTTGGATACATATCCAAGACCATGAAATCCTAGATTCTTTTGTGCAATAGTAGGTTTCTTGATTCCTTGTTCTTGTGGTCCTAAACCTTGACCTTGATAATGCCATCGATTGAGCATTTGAATGAGCTGAGGAAAATTTTTGCTTGTCGAAAATGGTAGAAGTGCTTTATTAGATGTACTACAATGGGAAGATATTGTTCTTAATTCTTCTGTTGAGAGGGGGCCACCATGGATGAATGTAAGTGAACCAAGAGGGTAGATTATAGATGGTGGAATAGATTGGATAGGTTGTAAGATGGAAGCATGGAGCGGAGGAGATGGTAGGATAGGATCTTGATTTAGCTGATGGGATGAAAAGATATCCTGCAGTAGAGGAGGTATGTCTTGAGGTTTTGGAGATAGAGGGGATGGTGATTGCACTATTAATGGAAGACATGGTACAATAATATCATCGTTTATGCTTTGGGGGATGTCAACATGCTTTTGGGGAGGATCTTGATAGGATTCGATTGGAGTGGATGGTGCGATAGGAGGTGAAGGGATGGATTCTTCAAAGGCAGTGGATGGATAGATGAGAGATTCGGTAGTGGATATGGGTGAGAAGAAGATGGATGCATAAGGGTCATTATGCAAGAATTGGGAAATGCTTGGAGGTGATGTGGATAGGATTTGGACAGATTTGACAGGTGGTGGGTTTTGATGCTTGCGAGAAGTGGAAGGATTTTAAGAAATTTGATGGATGGTATTGGGATGATAGCTATAGGAGATGGAGGTGATATTATAGATGGGGAAGCTTCATCACTAACTACTTCACATGGTTGGATTAGATGAGCTGGCTTATCGACTATTGGAGGCAACTTTTCTTGTATTTCCTCTAGGAGATTCCTAGGAGACTTGTGTGTCAAAGGTGGAGGTGCTAGATTGAAAGGAATAGCTGGTGTGATGGTCCCATCGGGTGTGCCAGAATGTATATGAGGATTAGTAATGCAAAGAACACTAAATATCAAATAAAAAGTATTCACAAAACTAAATAAATATAACTTCAAGATAGACTAAGATGAGCTCTCAATTGAGAATATGAGCCATTAATGAGATCTCTCAATGAGAAGTTCTCTTGATGAGTAGCTTTGTCTAATTAGATAGGATGTATGCTTGATTCTCCAAAGGATTTAATGGTGCTCTTGATGGATGTTGGATTGGGTGAATGGATTTGATGTAAAATGGCTTCTCAAAAATGGCATTATGGCTTTACTTCATAATCAAAATGGCATTACTTTGTTACTATGGTTGATTGTGTTAAAATGGCTTGGGAGAGGATTCCTTAAATAGGCAAAGTGCTTGAGGGATCAAGGGCTAGGATGCAAGGATGGAAAAAAGCTTATGGAAGGTTTAGATTAAATGAGAGGAGAGCACATGGACTGTGCTTCCTTACATCCAATCAGGGAGTGACACATGTCACTAGGTCATTGGTTAGAGCAAGAGGGGTTGAGGGGTCAACAAAGGAGGCTCAAAGCTCATAAAGACCCTCATAATAGTTTGTAAGAGCAATGAATGGGCTTGTAAGAGTCATTTATGGCTTTGTGGGCTTCATTAAATTTTATGGTTGGGATATATGTGAGAGAGCTGAGATATTTTGACTTGGGTTGGATTAAGAAAGTCTTAAGCTTGACTTAAGAATGTGCAAATGATTAAAGCTTGGATTAGGCTTGGGTTAAGATTAGATTAGGGTTGTTAGATATGGGCAAGTGGATGGCATTTAATGAGGGTGGGTGAAGGAGGAGATATTTGTTGGCTTTGGCTTGGGTTAGCAAGTCTTAACCCATGTTTAGGGAATGTGACAAGGTTAGGGGGGGATTAGGATAGGGTCAAAGATAAGGATTGACATCTTCTAGAAGAGTCTAGGCTTTGGATGAGGATGAAGACTTTCTAGAAGAGTCTAGAACTTCCTAGGATGAGGATAAATAAGGTTTTTAGAAAATAAATAAAGTTTTATTTATTTCAACGGTTTGGGTTGAGGAAATATTTATTAAAATATTTTTAATAAACACGAGGATTAATATTTAATCTTAATTAAATATTTTGAGTTGGGATTAGGGGTAGGAAATGATGGGATTAGCCTTTAATTGATATTCAAGAAGGATTAGAAGATTTTGGAAGAGGTTAGTGGTCTTAAGGAAATTGGCCAAGTTTTGGGCAAAAAATAAATAAATAATTTATTTTGAGATTTTTGGTCAAATTATTAATTAAGTAATTAATAAATAAGAAAATAATGTTTAAATAAGATTTAAATATTTTTTGGAGGGATTCTTTAATTAAATATTTTTAATTAAGATAAAGGGATTTAATGGAATAAAAATAAATTAATTAATTAATAAATGATGATGTCATCAGGGACTTTTTCAGAAAATAAAAATACTTTATTTTTTAAAGGATTTTTAGGTGTCTACATTTTGCCCCTCTTTGACATAGTGTTGAGATAACACTATTTCAAAGAAGTTTGAATATAAACGACACGAGGAAGATGTTTTAGCAACAAAGTTGCCCCAGTCTTGGATAAGAAGGAGAGACTAGACTATGAGATGCCCCCTCAAGAAGGCAGTGAGAAGAGAAAATGAGGCTCGACAGCTTTTTGAAAAATACAAGAATCCAAGATTAGCAAGGAGACTCAGATATGCAAAGAGAAGGGGCTGAATTAGCTCAAACTCTCACTATGGGAGAATGATAAAGGAGAATCAGATGCACAAGAGGAAGCAAGCTTAGGACTTTAGGGAAGGTGAAGGATGAAAGAGTGGAGCGCTATAAAAAGGAATCCTAGATAGGGAGAAGGATGAGGGTATTATAAAGCTGATGCATTAACATTTCAAGGAGTCAGATTGGTGAAAGATGGGTTTCGAAGATCCCTAGGACTAGGATTGTGGATCTCAAAACATGAAGCTTGGTGGATTGATTGTATTGGTGGATCCCTAAGACTAGGATTGTGGATCCCTAAAGCTAAAAGTGAAGATTGATTCAATGAGATACTGATGCATAAGCTGGGGTAGGAGAGATAGATGCTAGATATGTATGGGGGATAATGGAGATGAAGGGATTCCATTGAAGCTTTTTGCGGAAGGGGATACTTCAAAGAGAAGTACCACCATGTAGTTGAGCACTAGATTTGCTATAGGACTGTTGGTTAATTGCCATGGTTACCAAGAACATCAAGGCCATGTCACCAACCGTCTAGAGGACTGACTCGAAACAAACACATAAGGATTGCCCTAGCATCACAAATGAAACCCAGAGGAAACAACATGGAACTGACACTGGGTAACCTACAAGCAAAAAAGAAACAAATGAAAGACTTGATCAAAATCATATGCTTAGAGTGCCCCATTCGCAACATACCATGATATGGAAGATCATGGCAACCTTGAGGAGGGAACAAAAAGATTTCTTGGAAAAGATAATTGAAGACCCAAAAGGGAAGATTCCAAGTGAAAAGAAAGAAAAAATCCAAAAGAGAACTGTTTGCCAATGACATGGGTAGGACAAGGTACTAACGGACCCAGATTAGACATGAGGAAAGCTATATCCTGCAAGGATCTATCAGAGAGAACCTAAGCTAGAGGATTTGGAGGAGTGATGCACTTGGAAAGATAAACTAAGAAGGATAACACTTTGATGATAGGAGATCTAGCTAAAGGATGCATTTGGAATAGCTAACCAAGGGTTGTGTGATGTGTACAAGATGATGATCAAGGATGAACTGACATGAAAGCTGGATAGATATAATAGTACTAAGCTAAACAGGATGTACAAGTTGACAAACCAAGATATGTTACAAATGTGAAAGTTGATTTGGACAAGATTGGATATACAAGCTATGATAAAAGGTATGATACAAGCGTTGGATACAAGATTATTTACAAGCTATACAGGAGCTCCGGATGATAAGATAGCGGGATGGCTCAAGTTGGTGCAAGATGCAGAAGCTAAGGATGAGGTGATAGCGGAAGATATGGATTTGGTAGGATGCATCCAATGACGATGATAGATGTGTAACCAAGGATGGCAACAATGCTAAGGTTGGTGGTATCTGAGCTAATAGATGGCAATAGAGTGAATGGCTAATGAGAGGATGACATTGGATTTGCATGAGGATATCCTAGAGTGAGATACCAATGACAAGGGAGGATGGACAAGACAAGATCTCTAAGGAATACAGTGCCCCCAATCAAAAGATGACATGTAGAAGGAGGTCTTACAATAGATGTGATAGGAATGAAGCTAGGATGAAAAAGCTGAAGGCACTAGGGAGATGGATGATAGCTGGGATGATGGGGTGAGGTTGCAGAAGATAAGTGGATAGTGATAGATAAAAGCTAGAGGATGAAAGATAGGTGGATAAATTGGAAGATGGAGTTGGATGGCAAGATGTGACCAAAAGAATGAGGATGATAGGATAGGCTGGGGATGGTTGGATTACACATGACACTTGTTTGCCAAGTTTTCATCATTGTACTTGTCCAAGGCTCTTGAATTGCCAAGTTTTCACCAGTGGACGATTTATTTTTCTTTATTTTTTTGACTTTTTGACTTTGGACTTAACTATAATGATTTTATGTTTCTTCAACTATTTTTGGCTTCTTTGGGATTTTTCACTAGCTGTTGGACTGTTCAATTTTATTGCTAGCTGTTGGTATATGGGATGTGTGATTTATGCAATAGATCGGATTATATGGGATTGATGGTAGGAGATGAAGGGATGAAAAGTCTAGAAAGGAGCATGAGATGAGGGTGCTTGCAGGATCAACATTGGCACATGTTGGGATGTGTGTGAAAATAGCATATGGGGGATAGATGGTAGATGCAGGCTTGATGGAGGATTTGTGGAAGTGCACTTGGGGATATAGGCACCCAAGATGGAGTTAGGAGATGGGGGACATGAATCATTGAATGGGGGATTACCAATGGTGGATGCCATTATGCATTGGGTTTCAACTTTGTTTGTTGTGATCCACATGGTTTTGGATTTTCTTTTCATAGGCTTTTGCATTGTTTTAGTGGATGAAGGGGGGATATGGGAGATAGGCTTGGTTTGAAGATGGCATGTACCAACACTTTTAGATGGTGAGCCTTTGGATACATATCCAAGACCATGAAATCCTAGATTCTTTTGTGCAATAATAGGCTTTCTGATTCCTTGCTCTTGTGATCCTAAACCTTGACATTGATAATGCCATTGATTGAGAATTTGAATGACCTAAGGAAACCTTTTTCTTGTAGAAAATGGTAGAAGTGCTTTATTAGATGTACTACAATGGGGAGATACTATTCTTAATTATTCTGCTGAGAGGGGGCCACCATGGATGAATGTAAGTGAACCAAGAGGGTAGATTATAGATGGTGGAATAGCTTGGATAGGTGGTAATATGGAAGCATGGAGAGGAGGAGATGGTAGGATAGGATCTTGATTTAGCTGATGGGATGAAATGATATCCTGCAGTAGAGGAGGTATGTCTTGAGGTTTTGGAGATGGACGGGATAGTGACTGCACTATGGATGGAAGACATGGTATGATGTTATCTTCATTTATGCTTTGGGGGATGTCAACATGCTTTTGGGTAGGATCTTGATAGGATTGGATTGGAGTGGATGGTGCGATAGGAGGTGAAGGGATGGATTCTTCAAAGGTAGCGGATGGATAGATGGGAGATTCGGTAGTGGAGATGGGTGAGTAGAAGATGGATGAATAAGGGTCATTACAGGAGATTTGGGAAATTGTTGGAGGTGATGTGGAGGGATTTGGCAGGTGGTGGGATTTGGATGCTTACAAGAAGTGGAAGGATTTTAAGCAATTTGATGGATGGTATGGGGATGATAGCTATGGGAGATGGAGCTGATATTATAGATGGGGAAGCTTCATCACTGTCTACTTCACATAGTTGGATTAGATGAGCTAGCTTATTGACTGTTGGAGGCATCTTTTCTTGTATTTCCTCTAGGAGATTCTTGGGGGACTCGTGTGTCAGAGGTGAAGGTGTTGGATTGATAGGAATAGATGGTGTGATGGTCCCACTAGGCATACAAGAATGTATATGAGGATTAGTAATGCAGAGAACACTAAATATCAGATCAAAAGTTTTTAGAAAACTAAATAAATGTAACTTCAAGATAGACTAAGATGAGCTCTAAATTGAGAATATGAGCCATTAATGGGCTCTCTCAATGAGAAGCTCTCTTGTTCAGTAGCTTTGTCTAATTAGATAGGATGTATGCTCGATTCTCCAAAGACTTCAATGGTGTTCTTGATGGACTTTGGCTTGGGTGAATGGATTTGATGTAAAATGGCTTCTCAAAAATGGCATTATGGCTTTACTTCATTATTAAAATGACATTACTTTTTTACTATGGGTGATTGTGTTAAAATGGCTTGGGAGAGGATTCCTTAAATAGGCAAAGGGATTGAGGGATCAAGGGCTAGGATGCAAGGATGGGAGAAAGTTTATGGAAGGTTTAGATTGAATTAGAGGAGAACACATGGATTGTGCTTCCTTATGGCCAATCAGGGAGTGACACATATCATAGGGTGATTGGTTAAAGCAAGAGGGGTTGAGGGGTCAACAAAGGAGGCTCAAAGCTCATAAAGACCCTCATAATAGTTTGTAAGAGCAATGAATGGGCTTGTAAGAGTCATTTATGGCTTTGTGGGATTCATAAAGTTTTATGGTTGGGATATTTGTGAGAGAGTTGAGATATTTTGACATGGGTTGGATTAAGAAAGTCTTAATCTTGACTTAGGAATGTACAAATGATTAAGGTTTGGATTAGGATTTGGTTAAGATTAGATTAGGCTTATTAGAGATGGGCAAGTGGATGGCATTTAATGAGGGTGGGTGGAGGAGGAGATATTTGTTGGCTTTGGCTTGGGTTTGCAAGTCTTAACCCATGTTTAGGGAATGTGACAAGGTTAGGGGGGGGGGGGGGCGCGGTGGAGGGATTAGTATTAGGGTCAAAGATAAGGATTGACATCTTCTAGAAGAGTCCAGGCTTTGGATGAGGATGAAGAATTTCTAAAAGAGTCTATAACTTCCTAGGATGAGGATAAATAAGGTTTTTAGGAAATAAATAAAGTTTTATTTATTTCAAGGGTTTGGGTTGAGGAGATATTTATTAAAATATTTTTAATAAACATGAGGATTAATATTTAATCTTAATTAAATATTTTGAGTTGGGATTAGGGGTAGGAAATGATGGGATTAGCCTTTAATCAAAATTAAAGAAGGATTAGAAGATTTTTGAAGAGGTTAGTGGTCTTAAGGAAATTGGCCAAGTTTTGGAGAAAAAAAAAATAAATTATTTATTTTGGGATTTTTGGACAATGTATTAATTAAATAATTAATAAATAAGGAAATAATGTTTAAATAGGATTTAAACATTTTTGGGAGGGATTCCTTAATTAAATATTTTCAATTAAGATAAAGGGATTTAATGGCATAAAAATAAATTAATTAATTAAATAAATAATTAAGTAATAAATTATGATGTGATTAGGGACTTTTTTAGAAAATAAAAATACTTTATTTTCTAAACGATTTTTAGGTGTCTACAAGTACAACCCATGAAAAATAATATGAAGCAAAAAAATCAATCTCTAGAGTTGAAACAGCCAAGATATCCCCAAGAATGCAACAAAAAAGCTGAATAGGATGTGCTAGGACCATAGTTTGAAAAATAGGATGTCTCAAGATATGTTTCTTGGAGTGCAAAATAGAACCTTTGACTTTAACTACATAAACTAGAAACCAAAAAACATCAAAAGTCCAAATAAACTTTACCATTAGAATAGGCTTGGAACCATCTTTCTAGCGATATCTCATTTATAAAATATGGAGTTTGAATGAGCATGTTATGACTAGAAAACCACATGTAGGTGTTAGAATCTGATAAGATTAATAACCCAAAAAACTAGTGCAAAGAGTAAATATCTAAACTGTGAATGCACATGATAAAAAATCAAAATAGCATCATAGAGTTAGTCTCCAAGAGAGTAATGCAAATGCTAGAAGCAAAATAGTATTAAGAGGATGCAAAAACAAGAGATACAAATACAAGCTAGGTAGCATTCTTATATAGGCTAGGAAGAGGGAGGAGGTGGCAACACCAACCAATGAGGAGCAACCATCTATCGGACTAAAGATAGCAAAGTATCTTCCCAAGATAGCTAATTGATGCTCACATGTAGGAAGGTGACACCTCACAACCATTCACCTAATAAGACATGCTTTATTAACCTAAACAAGATTATTAAAAGTGTAGGAAAAACCTAGCAAAATAAGAAAAATAAAAAACTACACTAACATCCCCCCATAAAAGAAGCTTACGTGGGTGTCGAAATGGGTTCCAGCAAGTCAAGCCTGATGAGGTACCCATGTACATAAAATTCCTCCAAAAGAGAGAGAAAAGAGATTCCCCAAAGAAAATTAGGACTCCAAGTGAGAGGAAGAGGCCCCCCCAAAAGATGAAGCATCCTACACCCCCAGCAAAGCTTGCAAATTTTGTCTGGTCGATCCACTTATATCGAACAAGTTTTCTTCCCTTAGGAAAATAGACAACATCCCAAGTGTGGTTCCTCATCAAGGAACTATACTCTTCTTGCATAGCTATATCCCACTCAGAAATACCAGAAGCCTCATGAAAGGATTGTGGATTTGAGGCAGTAGCAATCAAGATATGTAGAGCATCCTTGAATTGTGAGCGAGTCTGCTTGGTGTCTGATGGATCCCCAACCCAATCACCTACAAACTACAAGGTCTGTCTAGCCCAAAGTGGACCAGAAGATGGAGAATCTAGAGGAGAATCATCAACCTATAAATGATGACTAGGAGAGGAAGGAGGTGAGTCCTCTAAATCACTCTCTGCATCAAAAGTGGATGTAGAATACTGCTCAAGTGAATCTGACCCATCATAAGATCTATCATGTATTCCAAGTGACTCCAATGTCAAAGTAGAAGGCAACCCTGTGACCATGCTCTACTGGTTAAGCTGATGCAAGTAGTGGAAGTTAAGATGGCCAAACCGCTCATGCCATAATATGCTCACATCATTAAAGTGAGTGAGTGAAACAGTCAAAGGAGGATCAGGAATAAAGTGAGAAAATATATAGAGTCGTGACTGATGATCTGCTCTCCCAACTGCAACTATAGAATCATTGTGCAACTCACACATCTCCACTGAACTAGAAGTGAACTCAACCCAACTTCCTAAACCTGTGTGAGTGATCTGGTGTACTGATTGGAGATTAGTTGAGAATGAGGGTACATAAGGAACATCATGGAATGTACCATCCCCCACATCAACAGACCCTCTCCCACACACCTCAACAAGAGTGTTATCACCCATCAAAATAGAAGGCATAGTACATGGCTCTAAGGATGCAAGTTCTTCCTTAGATGAAGCCATTTGGTGCGAAGCACCCGAATCAAGAACCCAAGTGGATGGTGAAGAAGCAACTGCAAAAAGGGCCTTGCCGTTTCCTTTCCCCTTGTTTTTTTATTTTTCCTTGTTAGACCCTTCATTAGAAATTTGTTTGATAGACTCAGGAACACTGATATTATTCTTCTCAAGAATGTATGTCAAGTGATCAAGTTGTTTCTGCAAACATTTATGTTCATCATGACTAGGTCTTTTACAATAAGCACATTTGACCTTTTCTTTCTTAGGCTTATCGCCCTTGGAAGATGGTGTATCAATAGTTGCTTTTGAAGAAACCGGCATCTGATCCTTCTTCTCCTCGCTATTCTTTTGTTTCTTGTCCTTACTATTGTTGTTAATACTTTGTCCTTGTTGTTCTTTTATGACTTGGTTAGCAGCCAAGGCATGTGACTCAGAGGACTTAAGAATGCCCATCTGGATTAGCTTGTCCTGTTCTCGAGTGAGATTGATAGCAAAATCATCTACAGATGGCATGGTGAATTGAGTACCAAGTGCACCCTTAGTAGCATAGAAGGTAGAGACAAACACAAAATATTCTGAACTTAGCTTAGAGAGAATACTAAGAATCAGTTGTTCATCTTTCTTTTCAATTCCACATTGTTTTAATTGTAGCCTTAGTGATTTCAATTTGGTGAAGAAATCTTGGATTGTGTTAAAATTGCCTAGACTCAAACTTATTAATTCATTTTCCAACATATGACCCCTCATTGAATCTTGTGTGCCAAATAGTGTTTCTAGCTTTGTCCATACTTCATTTGGTGTATCCAAAGACTCAATGTGAAATAGCAGGTCAGGAGAAACAAACAAACACAATCTTCCAAATGCCTCATCACATTTGTTAAACCACTTAGGCTTATCTTCATCTTTAGCAGGTTCAGTTTCAAGTCCCATAGTTATCCTATTTAATCCAGCTTTCCTTAAGTGAATTTTCATGCGTGATTTCCACTCAAAATAATTGTATGGAGTTAGGATGGGCATATTTGTTTGATCCATGATGAAGAAATGCTAGAAAGAAGAGAACCCAGCCACGGCAATGCCCCCCCTTTTTACTCAGTCAAAGAACCCCACTCCAAAGAAATATGATTTGGTACTTTATTCTAGTGCATTTACAACTACCATTAGAAAGAAATACTTAGTGGTCTTGATTTTAATGCATTACAAACCCTCATGAAGAGCATATGCTAGAAGTGAAACTTGGGCACAATAATCAAGGAAACAAATAGCACCACTACGATCTACTCGAAATATCATGCACTTTCAAAAAAAGAATCACCTCAATACGAGGTCGTAGGAGAAAGTTATGATCCTCTGAAGTTTCCAAAACGAGAACTGTGCACAGTCATGACTGAGAATCTGCAAATTCTGAAGAATTCATGCATGAAAATCAAAAAACAACTCGACTAGTGGATAGAGCACAAAAAAATAGCCAAGTACGTAACAAGAATCATCAAAATTGGAGTTTGTATGAGCAAGAACGAGACATTTGAAAATTGCGTTCAAATCTACGACTACCAATGGAGAGCGGTATGGCTGTAGCTTTGCATGCTCAATTCTGCAAAATATACAGCTTGCATGCAAAATCTAAAAGATACCCAGATGGTTTTTCTGGGCTGCGAACAAGATGCAGAAAGCATTTTTCTTGTTGATGTATAGAATATGTTGCTATAGTGTAAATCAGACACCTTTAACAGTAAAAAATGGCTCCAAAAATCAAAAAATGACCCTAGCAACTAGAATATGACATGCAAATGCTGGATCAGCTTCCTAAGTCCATCAATGGCATGCTGGAACCTGCAATACTGATTGAAAACTCCAAATATGCAAGTTGGTTGTCAAATTTGAGATTGAAACCCTAGAGAAAAACCATTTTTGTCAAAACTTTTTTGATTCTCAGGATCATCCAAAGATGCAAGAGAAGAGTATACTTTGTTTTTCAAAAAACTACAATAAAGTTTATTAGCCCCCCCCCCCCCCCCCCCCCCCCCTGAATCTCTCAAATAAGGAAACTAAAATCTACTCTTGCACATAGAAAAGCTCTGATACCATGTTAGAATCTGATAAGATTAATAACCTAGAAAACTAGTGCAAAGAGTAAATATCTAAACTATGAATGCAAATGATACAAAATCAAAATAGCATCATAGAGTTAGTCTCCAAGATAGTAATGCAAATGCTAGAAGCAAAATAGCATTAAGAGGATGCAAAAACAAGAGATACAAATACAAGCCAGGTAGCATGCTTATATAGGCTAGGAAGAGGGAGGAGGTGGCAACACCAACCAATGAGGAGTAACCATCTATCGGACTAAAGATAGCAAAGTATCTTCCCAAGATAGCTAATTGATGCTCACATGTAGGAAGGTGACACCTCACAACCATTCACCTAATAATACATGCTTTATTAACCTAAGCGAGATTATTAAAAGTGTAGGAAAAACCTAGCAAAATAAGAAAAATAAAAAACTACACTAACAGTAGGCCACATAGAGTTGGAAGGGAAAAATAGAAATATTTACCACCTTGGGAGCCATGCTAAAAATATATTGGGAAACACATCCACTAGAAGAAAAATTACCTCAAGAAGTGTGCCAATTTCATGCAAAATTGCCTCAATTTCCTTGAAAAAAAAATTGCATACCAAAAATCTCAATTTGCATGCCAAAAGACTAGATTTTCATACCAAGAAATCTCAAATTTTGCACCAAAAATATTGATCTACAATTCAAGAAATCTAGATTAGTGTGGAAAAAATCTTAATTTTCATATCAAAAATCTCAAATTTTATGCCAAAAAATTATCAAATTATCGCTATGGGAAACATGCCCAATCTAGGGTGAATACTTGTCTTGCCTCAAATTCCAACTATGTCCAGTTGGACAAATTTTATATGAAATTAAGGGTTGTTTTGTGCTCTGAGTTGAATGGTGAGGTCTGTTTGGGCTCAAAGTGCATTGAAAAAGGTAACACCTCTAGATCCAATACAAAAAAATTGAAAAATGAAAACCCTTGAAACAAAAAACACAGATCTGAAAGCCAAGTCAAATCTCTCATAAATAGAATAAGGGCATAAAGATCTAGAGATTTGATACCATGTTGAAGTTGATGAAAAATCAACCCCACAGATCCCAAGAATCACCTGCATTCAAACACTTGTCACGGAAAGAGAGAAGCAAAAGCTATGGAAACTGCAATTCCCAAATCCACATATGAGACATTCTTGATGAGAAAAGAAAAGGGATTGATATAATCAAAAGTGAATTAATTATTAGAAAGAGGTCAATCCTTGTAAAAGGAGATAAAAATCCTAACAGGTAACTAACTTAGGTTGCATGATCATAATTAATTAAAGAGTTAATTATAAATATGCTAAAAGTTTAGTTTAAGTAAACTAGGGATAATAAATGACTTAATAATTGAATCAATATGATTTAATTAATAAGAAAATACTTTATTACTCTAACATGCATGGCATGCAATGTATAATGGCATATTGTTTTATGTTGTAACATGTTTCATGAATCCTCTTTCAAGTTTGCATGACATGATATATTTACTTGTGGGTCCTAATCTAATTGTTCACAATATGTTTCCTTTATCTTGAAAATTATTGATCAGATAAGCCAACTTGTGATTGGAGATGTTGTATATAATTAAGGTAGTGGTTCTATATTTAGGAAGCGTAGGGTATTGGAAGAATTTATAAGTATGTTACTTGATTAGAAGGTAAAATAGATTCGAGAAGCAATTGGAAGTAACATTGTCCTATTGTAGTTTTATAATTTTGAGAGATTATTGGACATGAACCTACAACTTATTTGCATGTTGATTATGATGATTAAGATCTATATTTGTAAAAAATAGTATCAATAACCTAGTTCAAGGTCAGAAGGGAAAAGGAACCAATAAAAGACTAGATCCAATTACCTAGTAGCTTTCCAAGAGTACACATAGAAGAAAGATACAAGATTGCAGCAAAGAGAAAGCTTCATTTGAATATTTACCTATTGATTATGCATTCCCCAATTAGCAAAAATAGTATGCTCATTTAGGGTAGGGGGGTGTGAGAGGCCTTCCATCTCTAGAGGGGGATGCATTATCTTATGAGGTTAATAGTTATTTGCAGTGTAACCGAGGGGGTCTACATTTTCCTTTCTTTCCATAGGTATCAACACACATATGGGGGTAACACGTTCCATAGCTTCTTAATAAGGGGGTGAGTAGATAGACCCTACCAACCAAGAATAAATTGTTGAAGATCACCACTAAAAAACCATTGGATTCGAAATCTATATAATATTCCCCTCCACACCTCACTATCATAGGGTTAATGAATACGAAGATAAGTGATATACTCTTGTGTCTTGTAGCACAAAACACAATTGTTAGCGAATTGGAAATCCCTTCTTTTGAGGTTTTCAATCATTAGTATGCTCCAATGTAGAGTCATCCACCAAAAGAAGTTAATCTTTGTAATGATTTCTTGCTTTCAAACATGTTTCCAATTCATGCCCTCAAGCTAGCCAATAATAATATTGTAGACATATTTTGACACTAAAAACCTTAGAGGCATTTTGATTCCTAACTATAGAATCCTTTGTAGGGAAGGTTAGAATTTGCATTCCTTCCATAATTCTTTGAATCCCATGGATTAAATTATAGTTCTCGATAATTTGATCAAGTTTTTTCCATTTCCCATTGTTATCAACATAGATTTTTATCTGTATGCCAAACTAACTTAAACAAGCATCCCTCACCAAATTATATTGGGTTTGACACAAGGGATTTTCACTCCAATTCTCATCCTAATATATGGTATTTTTCCCATTCCCAACTATCCATCTCACTCCCTTCCTTAGAAGTTTACTATTGTTAACAAAGTTGGTGCAAATTCTTAATCCAATCAAGATCCCACCACATTCCACATCAACCTCCATCCCACCTTATCCATAAGAGCCTGATTAAGATTGAAAATTCTTCTCAAATTTAACCCCCTTGGGATTTGGGTTTGCAAGCCTTCTCCTAAGCCACAAGGCTCATCCTAGATATCTTCTCAATTCCAACAATTTTTTCCCCTTATTTCTTAATTCCCTTTCTTCCCTATTTATATTTAAAGTAATCCCCATTATCCATGGCATTTTGGGCATCCTCAAGCTTCTTCTCAATATTTTTTTCCATTTGAAATATCCCCAAAAGTGGATTCCCTCTAGCTACCAAGCTCCCATCTAAAAATTTCCAATTTCCTTGCTATTAGGCATGTTGGAGTGAAAATCCCTTATGTCAAACCCAATATAATTTGGTGAGGGATGCTTGTTTAAGTTAGTTTTCCATACATATAAAAATCTATTTTGATAACAATGGGCAATGGAAAAAACTTGACCAAATTATCCTGAACTATAATTTAATCCATGGGCTTCAAAGAATTATGGAAGGAATGCAAATTCTAACCTTCCCTACAAAGGATTCTATAGTTAGGAATCAAAATACCTCTAGGGTGTTTAGTGTGAAAATATGTCTACAATATTATTATTGGCTAGCTTGAGGGCATGAATTGGAAACATGTTTGGAACCAAGGAATCATCCCAAAGATTAACTTCTTTTGGTGGATGACTCTACATTGGAGCATACTAATGATTGAAAACCTCAACAAAAGGGGTTTCCAATTCGCTAACCATTGTGTGTTGTACTACAAGACACAAGAATATATCACTCATCTTCTTATTCATTAACCCTATACTAGTGAGGTGTGGAGGGGAATACTATATAGATTTGGAATCCAATGGTTTTTTAGTGGTGATTTTGAACAACTTATTCTTCGTTGGGAGGGTCTATCTACTCACCCCCTTATTAAGAAGCTATGGAAGGTGTTACCCACCTATGTGTGTTGATACCTATGGAAAGAAAGGAAAATGTAGACCCCCTTGGTTACACTAAAAATAAGTATTAAACTCATAAGATAATGCATCCCACTCTAGAGATGGAAGGCCTCTCACACCCCCCTACTCTAAATGAGCATACTATTGTTGTTAATTGGTGAAAGCATAATAAATAGGTAAATATTCAAATGAAGCTTTCTCTTTGCTGCACTATTGTATCTTTCTTCTATGTGTACTCTTGGAAAGCTACTAGGTAATTTGATCTAGTCTTTTATTGGTTCCTTTTCCCTTCTGACCTTGAACTAGGTCATCAATAATATTTTTTACAAATATATATCTTAATCATCATAATCAACATGCAACTAAGTTGTAGGTTCATGTCCAATCATCTCTCAAAATTATAAAACTACAATAGGACAATTTTACTCCCAATTGCTTCTTGAATCTATTTTACCTTCTAATCAAGTAACATACTTATAAATTCTTCCAATACCCTACGCTTCCTAAATATAGAACCACTACCTTAATTATATACAACATCTCCAATCACAAGTTGGCTTATCTGATCAATAATTTTCAAGATAAAGGAAACATATTGCAAACAATTAGATTAGGACCCACAAGTAAATATATCATATCATGCAAACATGAAAGAGGGTTCATGAAACATGTTACAACATAAAAAAAATGACATTATACATTGCATGCCATGCATGTTAGAGTAATAAAGTATTTTCTTATTAATTAAATCATATTGATTCAATTATTAAGTCATTTATTATCCCTAGTTTACTTAAACTAAACTTTTAGCATATTTATAATTAACTCTTTTATTAATTATGGTCATGCAACCTAAGTTAGTTACCTGTTAGGATATTTATCTCCTTTTATAAGGATTGACCTCTTTGTAATAATTAATTCACTTTTTCTTATATCAATCCCTTTTCTTTTCTCATCAAGAATGTCTCATATGTGGATTTGGGAATTCTAGTTTCCATAGCTTTTGCTTCTCTCTTTCTGTGATAGGTGTTTGGTTGTAGGTGATTCTTAGGATTTGTGGGGTTGATCTTTCATCAACTTCAACATGGTATTAGATCTATATATCTTTATGCCCTTATTCTATTTATGAGAGATTTGACTTGGCTTTCAGATCTATGATTTTTGTTTCAAGGGTTTTCATTTTTCAAATATTTTGTATTGGATCTAGAGGTGTTACCTTTTTCAATGCACTTTGAGCCCAAATAGACCTCACCGTTCAACTTAGAGCACACAAAAACCCTTAATTTCATATAAAATTTGTCCAACTAGACATAGTTGGAATTTGAGGCAAGAAAAGTATTGACCCCAGATTCGGCATGTTTCCCATAGCGATAATTTGAAAATTTTTTGGCATAAAATTTGAGATTTTTGATATGAAAATTGAGATTCTTTTCCACACTAATCTATATTTTTTAAAATGCAAATCAATATTTTTGGTGCGAAATTTGAGATTTTTTGGTACGGAAATCTGTCTTTTGGCATGCAAATTGAGATTTTTGGTATGCAATTTTTTTTTCAAGGAAATTGAGGCAATTTTTTTATGAAATTGGCACACTTCTTGAGGTAAATTTTCTTCTAGTGGATGTGTTTCTCAATGTATTTTAGCATGTCTCCCAAGGTGGTAAATATTTCTATTTTGCCCTTCCAACTCTATGTGACCTACATGTGGTTGTCTAGTCATAACTTGCTCATTCGAACTCCATATTTTATAAATGAGATATCGCTAGAAAGATGGTTCCAAGCCTATTCTAATGGTAAAGTTTATTTGGACTTTTGATGTTGTTTGGTTTCTAGTTTATGTAGTTAAAGTCAAAGGTTCTTTTTTGCACTTTAGGAAACATATCTTGAGATATTCTATTTTTCAAATTATGGTCCTGGCACATCCTATTCAATTTTTTTTTGCATTCTTGGGGATATCTTGGTTGTTTCAGGTCCAAAGATTGATTTTTTTGCTTCATATTATTTTTCATGGGTTGTACTATCTCTTGTATGAGCGTCATATCTCTTTTGATCTTTGCTGACATCCTTTTGTAGTATTTTTGGAAATGCACTAAGATAAAGTGCCACTCTATTCCATTTCAGGATCTTGCACATCTTTGTATTTTTCTATACTCTCACTACACTATAAAGTTTCTTGGGGGGTTTTATGTTGGCCATATTCACCATCTTCCTTTTTCAAGTGAGTGTTCCTTCCACAACATTAGCTTCATGATGTAAACATGCCATTATAGGTGTTTTTACTTCTTTTGCACTCTCAGTGTTCTTGGTTCTTCTTTCTATAAGAGATATTGCATTCAATATTAGTGTTCATGTCTTACCTCTCATCATTATAAGGGGGCTATGTTGGTTCTATTTCTTTATTGGTTTGATAGAGTGTGCTATGTATTTAGTATCTGATCCTACATACTAGGTGATTGTAGTGGCTAGAAACCTATGCAGTTTGATGAGATGGATCGTCTATTGTATAAAAATTATTTCATTCCTATTTTTGGAGGCCATGAAGATACCTTCCATATATGATTTATATTCTCTTCAAACTTATTCTTGTCTACCTAGTAATGTTCTATTTAGTGCAGGTTCTTCAGATAGATGGCTTGGGCGGTGTTTGCAGCTTTATGCTTTAGTGGTGTTTTTCATGATTGTCATTTTGTTCCTATCTTCTGGAACATTCTTTCAATATCTTTATGGAGTAGGGTTTTTCCCATGTGGTTTTCTCTATTTCTCCTCTTTTTAGATGTTTGGTTTTACTTGGGTACCTCATCAAGCCTTGTTCCCAAGACCCAATTCTTCTTTCAGTAGTAGTTTCTAGGATTTTAGCTACTCCCTAAATTTATCTTAATTTTTTTATTAATTAAATCATATTGATTTAATTATTAAGTCACTTATTATCTCTATTTTACTTAAGCTAAACTTTGGAAATATAATAACTAATTCTTTTATTAGTTGTTCTCATGCAACCTAGTTTAGTTACCTATTGGGATTTTGATCTCCTTTTATAAGGATTGTCTCTTTGTAATAATAAATTCACTTTTGATTATAGAAATCTCTTATTTTTCTCATCAAGAATGCCTCATCTATTGACATGGGAATTCATCCTCCATATCTTTTGCTTCTCTCTTTCTATGACAAGTGCTTGCATGTAGATGATTCTTGGGAGCTATGGGTTTGATTGTTCATCAACTTCAACATATCCATTGTAAGCCACAACTTTCCACTCTAAATATTAGAAAAAGAAAACTAGTATATGCCTATTCCAATTTTAAGACAACTTCATCTAGAAACATAAAATCACCATGCAACACTAGATAGAGGATCTCCATGATTCCTAGGTCATGCTTTTGAAAGCTTTAAATAAAAAAAAAGCTCACTAGACTTTAGTAAATCAAAAAATTGAAATGAACTATTGTTAGGTGATACAAAATCACCATCAACCTAGGGATTATACTACATGAGAAATGTAGAATCCCTTTAGATGAATACTAGATTGACACTTCCCAAGTAGATGTAGGGCTGCTAATCCAAGATTCACAACTAAGATAGAAAGCTAATTCTAAGAACTCTATTTTTAATGTGAGAAGATGTGATATGTATGTAAGGAAAATATGTATCTATAATGATAAGCAACAAGATATATAATCTAGTGTACTGACAATAAATTTTATTGATGAGAGATAAGAAGTGAGAAATCACCTTAAGGACTAGTAGAGGTTGCACTTTGAGATTTGAATAACTCTATTAAACTATATTAGAATCTAGAACCTACTAAAATTTGGAATGTAGACAGTTATAACTCCTACCTATAGAAATCTCATTGCACCAAGAATAGGTCACTTTTGTAACATATACCTAAAAGTGTCCTAGTCCTAAACAAGATAGAAATATAGATCTTTTATTAGTGACAAAAACTATATCTTTGGATTTTCTTTTACAATCTTATGATTTTTCCAACCTGCACTTGTGTACAAGAAAATAAGAAATTAATTGGGGGAAAGGGGCTTTCATTGGTCAATCTATTACTTAGGAATTAAAATTGAAATGAATAAATAATAAAATTAAAATAAATATTAGTATTCACCTTACTTGTCAACCTTCATGGATGGATTTGACTCTTTTGTCCACAAAGATGTTCACTTTCTTCTATGTATGTTAAAATGTAGAAGTAAAATGTACGATGTCTGATATGGCAACACTAGTCATGAACTATGGACCATGGATCATGAATAATTATAAATGATGTAGATCACCTCCCTTGTGGCTACCTCCTTGCATCCTATAGAGAAAGGAACTAGATTTATGGAAGGAAATGTTTTCTTTCATGAACTATTTGAGTGTATAATTCATTGATGGATTGAAATAATATAGAGGGATATACAAGTATATTTATTTAAAAATTAAGGGATAAGACTTCTTTTTATAGTGGTTTCTGGTTCAAATTTTGGGAATATGGCTCTACAAGGTGGGACGTAAATATAGAGGCATTGCATTGGGCTCAAAAAATCCTTGAAGGTTCTCTAGGTATAGGTCATCTTAGGTGACCCATTCTCTAAGGGAATTGATTTCAAGTTACTAGTACGGGGGAAAATGAAGCCTTAAGATGCATATGGAAATTCAAAAAGGTACATAATGAAATTGATTAAAAAGGCCTTTAAATCTTTAATACAACCCGGGGGAAGAGTGAATTTCTTGATTGGAGAAAACATAGAGGAGAATGCATAGAGCTTAGATCCTACATTTATTTTTTCAAAATTTTATGAAAAAAAAGTAAAAGAAGATGTATTAACATTAAATCCTACGTAAACTTTTATAATTTAATGAAAGATGAAAATCAAATGTGGTAAATGGATTAAGGGTAATCCCACAATAATGGGTTCCACTTTTTGATCAATTTTGACACTAAAATCAATATTTTTGCAACAAATATCATGTTCAGGTGACTATATCTCCAAAACTATAAATAATTTTAAGATGCCATAAAATAGTCATTTTTAGTACTCTGTTCTAACTTTGTAACCATATTTTTTAATCTAAAAAAAATTTATTTATGTCAATTTTATCATCTCCTTTGAAAAGTGGAACATAATAAAATTCAATATTTTTAAAGAGTGACAGTCTATTTGACACACATAAATTTTTTTCTAGAAATGATAATGAAGTAATTATTTTGGTATTAGATTTATAACATCAATATCTAGAGGATGAATTTGGTTTGATTCATTTTGGTTGAATATTGTATAATTTATGAAGTTTTGAAGTGACACAAATCGTAATTCAGACATATGTTCTGTTTGACATAGATAATTTGAAGTCAATTTATCATGACCCAATTTTTTTTTTAATAGAAAGATATCTCAATAAGCTATTTCCTATATATTTTTCAAAAATAAATTAACCTAATTTACTATTTTTTTTGAGGTGTCAAATTTGTTTGATGTTCAATTAGTAATGAACCTATAATGAGTTAAACTCATATTTGAAAGTCTTAATGACTAAAATATGTATTAAAATTATACTTGTTAGAAAGCTTGCTCCGAGTAGCACATTTTGACATTTTTTATTTTATAGTAGGATGTCATTCTTTTGCAATTATGGGTGTCAAAAGAGAAAAAAAAAATTATTAAAAAAGTGTTAAAAATTTCTTAATTTTGAGCGTTCATGTGAACATGGCATTTGCACGAACATATTAGGCATGTTCTTATCTTTGATGCTTTCTAGTTGCTTGTAGATAACTAATGTGATTATTATGGTTATCTTTATGATTCTTTCCAGTCACTTGTATAGGGCTAAGGTGATTTTTCTATGATTCTTTGATTTTTGATTTCATTAGCTTAGGGTGGGTTATCTACGTGTAGTGTCAGGAAGTGGCTTGCAAAGGGGGTCAGGGCCCTAAGTGGCTACTACGGTAACTCATTGTAAGTTGTTTAATAAGTAAAAATATTACACTAAATGAGGATTAAAATGAACCTAATAAGAGTCTTTATATGTTCTCGCCCATGCCTTGAGTGCTAGTATAGACTAGGATTAGAGTAGAGAGGATACTCAGTTGCAGCCTTGCATTCTGTAGTATGCCTTGTCAGTATGAGAGGATACTAGTGGTCACATAGGGATCACTAGGGGGTCAAGGTCCTGAGAGACTACCAAGGTAACTCTAGCCTGATTCATGCGATGACACTTGCCCACTTACATAGTAGGTTTCCTATGTGTCTTGTGTGCCTCTGGCATTTAGATGTTGATCTATCTTAGAACCTTTGAGTTAGATTTCTTTTAGGATTTCCTTGACTTAGAGAGTATATTTGATATGTGGTTTGTTATCCTATTTGGGACTTGAGACTATCTCCTCAGCGTGGTGGGTTAGGTTCCACGCAGTCGAGTGGTAGTGCTTTTTTACTTTACCATTGAGATCTGTCCATAGCCATTGTGGCTGGAGCATTCCTTGTCTACATTTACTTTCATTCTTTCTATGTATCATTTGATGGATGGTTATACTTTATGATGGATGTTTATATCATTTGTGATGGATGGATGTATCATGTATGGTGGATGGTTTCATTTATTTTCATTGCACTTTCACTAATACATTTGGCATTGATTTGTGATGGCTATGTGTCACAATTACGATAGAAATGTGTCGCCACTGCAACAATAGTAGACGTCATTATTTTTTAGTTGCAAATTACAATGTCTATCCTTTTTCATCACAATTTTGATGCTTATCCATTGCAATTTAACCACTTTATTCTGGCATGAATCTCGTTGCAATGACTATGACATACATCACAATTTCAATGTTTGCCAACGCATTATGACGGGGTCATGTCGGCATCTGGCTGTGGGGTCACTGTGGTGATAGCCATCCAATTACTTCCCTAGATGTCGCAATTGTGACGTCCTTGGAAAATTGCGACGGGGATGCAACGACACTGGCGACGGGGTAGATATGGTGTTGATGCCACTGGCCATCACTATTCTTGCTAGGTTGTTGCAATTGCGATGCCCTAGCAAGAATTGCGACAATGACACTATGTCTGCAACGCATGTTTCGTTGCAATGGTTGTGCGAACATCGTAATTGCGATGTTCACGGCAAGCAATGGGGCAAGGCCACTGTGGTGGCAATGCCAACTACTATCGCCACCACAGTGACCCTGCCGCAAGAATATTCAACCTGTTGTGCCTTCAGCCATGGTGTTTTTGGTACTTTTGGCTGGAAATACATTTAGTTTCTTGACTATATTTCTGCAACCTATGTGGATGCATAGCTTCTACACATGACCCATTCATTTCCCTTCCCTTATAGAGAAAAGTACCATTTTTGCCTCCCTACCACAAGGAACATATAAAGATTCATTAGGACTAAAAGCAATTTTCTCAAAAACAAACATATACACTAAAACATTAATACAAAAAAAAAGCACCTGAAATAAGGAACCATCTTCCAGGGATAGGAGCTTAGGAGCCTCACTCTCATTATCTATAGAATTGTGGACCACACTACCATTCTCTAGATGCTCACCAGCTACAAGTTTACCATTTGAATCATTTTTTGGAAGTTTAGTAGCATGATGTCGAGTAATAATACCTGTCAAACCATTTGTAGAATGTTTGACATTCTCATGATCTATTAACATTAATTTTTGAATAAGCTTCATAATTTCTACCAATATAGTTCTCATTATCATTGCTCACATCATAGTTCTAAGAATGTCTAACAACCATAATATTAAAACTACCCATAGAATTAGTTCCCTTTATTTCAGATTCCTGCTTCTTAACATTATTACTAGACCCATTCAATGTGAATCCATTATTTAAGGTATGACTTGTCCAGAAGATATTATTTGTTTGAATACCATTGGTTCTCGGAGGCACCATCTATAATGTAGCATCATGATCTACTGATGATCTAGATTTACTACATGACTGGCCAGAACTTGTGTTCTTTTCTAGATTTTTTGAAATGAAATTGACATTTGACAAATTTTCTACCTGTTGGGATATCTTGTTTACACCTGCAACACTAAAAGAGATTGTTGTCATTTGGAAAGAATGCATGTTTTCTATCACCTGGGGGACATATGAATCTTGTAAATGGTTTTCCTTTGGATGTCCAATGTTCAATGACACCCTCTTCTTTAGTTTAGAGCCATTATACTGAGATTTAGACCCACCTGCTGTTTGAATGCTTGTTTTCTTATCTTGTATATAGAATATCATGTAAGCTTTTTGGGAAAGCATAGTTTTCTCACTGACTGAATAGACCTAGAGTACAAAATGTCATAAGAATAACTTCAATCAGTCTAAGAAACTTTAGTATAATTAGTGTTACCATATAAAGAAAAGGTTCTACATAAAATTGTAGTTCTTTTGTGTATTCTGTTATACACAAATTATAATGAGCTTGCTCCACAAAATTAAACATGTCTTCACAATTGTAGCAAATGTATACCCGATTATCATCTAAAGCATGCCAGATGCCTATGCATGAATGAATAAAGCAGAAATAATGACCAGAATGTGTGCTCCAGCCATCATGAACAAGAACACCATAAAGAGTGTTCTTAAAATTGCACTCCTGTGATTGATCAATAGATAGAGAAACTAGAATATCATTCAAATGTGCAAAATTTATTATAAAACTAGTAGATATTACAAAAACTATATTATTAGATTCCACTAAAAATGTGATCCACTGGCAAATAATATTGTAAGGGCTACTTACATGTGAACTGCTAACAAATGGTTTGAGATCCAACGTATAACCAAAGTCTACTATTTTGTCAAATTTTCCTCCAGATCCAACTGCACTGAAGTGCTTGAGATGAATTGCAAGAACATGTGGTGCTTTATCAAATTTGAGTTGTTCTAGAGCCTTCACTTTTACTTTGAATTGTTCACATTGATCTCTTTTCACACCCCCATCTAATTGCTCCATTTTCATCTAATGGGATAATGCTTTCAACAAGGAATCTGCTCGAATGATCTCTAGGCTCAAATCTAAGTAAGGATCAAATTTATTTGAGCAATAAGAACATTGTGTGCACTTCACCTACAAGCCAGGTTGAAGCAATTGTTAATGAATAAAATACTTTTCTAAGACTATAACCTAGAGTTCTCAGCATAAAAATAATTTTGAAAGGTTTAAATGACTCAAAAAAGAAGAAATAATGACCAGAATGTGTGCTCCAGCCATCATGAACAAGAACACCATAAAGAGTGTACTTAAAATTGCCCTCTTTTGATTGATCAATAGACAGAGAAACTAGAATATCATTCAAATGTGCAAAATTTATTATAGAACCAGTAGATATTACAAAAACTATATTATTAGATTCCACTGAAAATGTGATCCACTGGCAAATAATATTGTAAGGGCTACTTACATGTGAACTACTAAAAAATAGTTTGAGATCCAACGTAAACCAAAGTCTACTTTTTTTAATCAAATTTTCTGCTAGATCCAACTACACTTAAGTGCTTGAGATGGATTGCAAGAACATGTGGTGCTTTATCAATTTTGAGTTGTTCTAGAGCCTTCACTTTTACTTTGCATCGTTCACATTGATATCTTTTCACACCCCCATCTAACTGCTCCACTTCCATGTAATGGGATAATGCTTTCAACAAGGAATCTACTCGAATGATCTCTAGGCTCAAATCTAAGAAAGGATCAAATTTATTTGAGCAATAAGAACATTGTGTGCACTTCACCTACAAGCCAGATTGAAGCAATTGTTAATGAATAAAATATTTTTCTAAGACTATAACCTAGAGTTCCTAGCACAAAAATAATTTTGAAAGGTTTAAGTGACTCAAAAAAGTAGAAATAATGACCATAATGTGTGCTCCATTCATCATGAACAAGAACACCATAATCAATCATTTTCTAACATCTTTTTATTTTGTTTATCATGTAGTGCATCATTCTATTTGTGGATTATTCTGATTGGTGAAAACAAAGTGAATATTGTTACCAATCACAAAAATTGTTTCCAGTGTTGAACTAGAATATACAACAAACTCTATGACTTGACTTCTATTAATATATAAAGCTTTCACAAAGCTTCCTCTTATCATATGTAATATGTTAGGATAAAGAGCAATCCAGATTAATCATTTAAGAAACAAAATGGCTAAAGAGATGAAATTCAACTGCTTCAAAAATTTAGCTAGGCATATAACAAATGTAATGTTTTAATACAAAATTGAGCCGGCCTGGCATAATGAAAAAATAATGGACAAATAATATAAGCCTGTAATTCTTTAAAAAAAGTGCAATTTTTTGGATATTTCAATAGCCTTTTACTAATTTTAATAAGTACATGCATAAAACTGAAATTATAAAAACAAAAATATGTTAGTTCAACTTGAGAAATAAAATTAACCTGGCATCTGAGTAAATAATTATTTAGCAAATGTATAAAAATGTAATTCTACATCACGCATCTCATTCTGTAGAAGATCAATATCTCATATTCTAGTGTTGATGGATAGACTTATAGCATTCACTCAATCATGCCTGAATTTCATAAATAAATAATCGGCAAAGTCTATTTCCCCTCCATGAATTTTTTTGACCTAGAACTTTTGATAAATCTAGGTAATGAAAATCTAGAGAAAATAAATGTTGTTTCGCATGTAAAAATGAATGCTTAGTGTTCTTTTAATAAATTAATATCTTCCATGACCTATATTTACATATTTTGATATCTTAAAAATGTGGCTAACTTTCATGAATAAAAAACTATATGGACCATATTCATTGTAAATGCTGCTTTAAATCAATCAAGAGTAGTGCTCCTCACTATAATTCTATTTCTTTTGAACATACAATTTTATATTAAAATAGAAAGCAATAACATGGTATTTAGAATTGGTTGATGGCCTGTACATATCATTAAATTCTAAATTCCTACTACACATTCTCATCTATATTGCATGATGTCTACCCTACGAAGATATAGCTTATTTGACATTTGATAAAATGATGACGGTGAATGAAATACAATAAGAAAACATTAACATTTCTTTAAAAATGAGAACATTCAATGAAAACCTGTACCTAGTAAATTTAGATCAGTCAAAAGTCAACTTCAAAAAGCATGATAGTTGGCCCAAATAAAACATATATAACAGTTGATGAACAGGCTTACCCTTCCAAAATTTTCTCCATTTCTTAGATTCGCTTCTCAGAGGACAAGAGAGACTCCCATGCACCAACTAAATTATCAATACTAGACCTTAGAACCTCAAAATCATGCGTAACTTTGTAGAGCTCCTACTCATTTTCTGTTGCACGTTGTCTTTGCCTTGATGTTTCGTGTTCCATATCTTCAAGCTTCTGCTGCATTTCCTTGAGGACACCACTGGTACCCCTGGAAACCTTCTCCATTTCTTCTACTCATGCCCACATGCTCTCAATTTGCAGTGCCTTTTGCTTCACTTGATCCTGACTAGCAGAAGCTTTTTGTTTCTCTAAAAGTCGAGATGCTCAAGGAGATAAAGTGGGAAAGATAGAGAGGAACAGATAAAGAGATATGGAGGAATAAGGAGAAGGGGCGATAAAGAGATATATAGATGGTGAATGAGAGAGAAAGATATAAGGAGATATAGAAAGAGGGTGATAGGGATAGAGGGATAAATAGGTTATAAAATAAGTAGAGAGAGCTAAAGAAGAGATGGAGATAGGGAGAGGTAGCAAGAGGAAGATAGAAATCATGAGATATGCTCCTAAATTTTCCAATTAGAGTCCTTTCTCATTGGACAAATAAGGAAGATATTCGTAATGGTGACTAGTAATCATGCATTACATAAATACATGCAAAACATAGAACAATGCATTTTTTCTATTTGATTTTCTACCTCTTCAGTGTACCCATTGCACATCAATGTAGTATTGCTAGTTTTTTATTCATGTTATGCATGGCAAAAGCATACAGTAAGGGTCACATCAAAGTTTTCATTGGTAAGGAGAAACCCAAAAAATTACCCACCATATTACATGGGCCTAAGGAAAGCTTTATGCTTGACCAAAGGCAAGGCACCTGCAGCTAAAAGTAAAGATGATCGAACTGGAGTGAACAATGACTTTACAGAAAACACTTTGAAAAATTGTTAAGAAAATCTATCAACCTACAATAAGATTGTATTAAAACTAGAATTATACAGATCCATATTATTAAAACTTAAAATACCTGTCAGTATTAAGTGTTCAAAAAAGCACATGCCGGACACCTCTTGGAATGTTCAGGACCTCCATAACCTTTGCTATAATAAGAAAGAAATCCAAATAATATTAAATCTTTGCTGAAACTCCAATTGACAAGGATGTATAGCTATGTTCTAATAATCAAATACTAATAATAAAAAACACAAAGCTGAAATGGATATGTTGCTAGTTTTTCTTCATTCATTCAGAAAACAAGCTTGATACTAAAATGTAAGTTTTTTCTCTTTAAATTATATCATGTTGATCACAAATACTAATCACAGAGTAGTTATCCAAAAGGGTGCAATAATGATAGAGGAGCCAAATACTAAAAGATGCAATGAAGAGTTGCAATTCTTGAAATGATATTAAAAATGCATCAATAACCAGTCCAAGGAAATTATTCAAAAAGAAGATTACTTTATATTCTATACAGACATAAGTGGTAGTAATCTACTAGACATCAGAAAGCCAAATCCCATGAGTACAATGATTAAGATCAGGAATAGTGACATATATATCACATAAGTAACAAGAGTTACATCAGAAATTGCAACAGTATAGATCACCTATCACTGGGTTATCACCATTACAAAGATATTATATCAGACAGAGATCAAATAAATATCCAACGTCTTTACAAACCAAATAGAATCAATCATATCACATTTCAATAAGGAAGATATCAGATACAGTGAATAACTTCAGACCAGTATGATACATATCACTTTTACATTATGATAAATCTGTAACAATGATTACTTGGTCTTGCAAATTGCTATACAAAAATTCTAATGATACTTATTGCATATCAGTAATCAACATTAGATCATTTAGTTGACTATCACTATACTTCCAACTTCAATATATATAATCCTTGTTTAGTCTTTGCTATTGATTGGATTGGGAATTTTCACAAAGTCATTTCCATCATTATTGGAAGTGTTTTTGGTCATCAAAGTTTGATTGAAGATATCAGAACTACTTAAAAAGACATCTGCATATTGTTCGTCTATATTCTTTACCAAAGATCAGTTGCATCTCTCTAGCAGTGAATTAAAGAATATATCAGAAGCATGGGTGATATTACTTGTACATAAAATCAAGATACATGCACAATTGCATTCATATATCTACCCTGAAAAATTATTGTTATTAATACCTAACATTTATTTGTGGTAATAATAAAAAGAAGTTTATTGTGATTTAAAATATAAGGATTTAGTCACAGACCCTTAGGAGTCATATAAAGGAACATCAAACATTAGCTCTAACCTCAAATAAGGGATTATTAACAAGCTAAAAGTTATCCTTGTTTCTGAAGTCAAATCTCTCTTCTTCCAAACTTTCCTTGTCTGATTTCTTTGGACAACATTTTAGAACATAGGTCTTAGCTAAGTTGTCCACTTTATCATTTCTTCCTTTGTCTTTTGGTTCCTTGAAGTGTTTTGTTCCTACACCTTGATTTTATGTTTTTTATGTTTTCATGAACATCTATCAACTTATCATTTTTTTCGCTTATATCAATCCAAGGTCCAATGATATATAGCTGTTGATCTATTCTTGCTTACTATCTGTTTACCTCATCCTTAAAGGACTTCAATGCTATATGCTGAGATTTTTGACAAGGTAAATGTGAGTGAAGTTCTTGAAGCAATATTTGAACTACAATACTTAGTCTGAACAATCTCTCTTATTTAATTTTCTGCAACTTATCTCTTTCTTGTGAAGCTATCATCTTGGCATGCCTAGATATCATAGAGCTCTTTCAACATCTTCAGCATGATCCCTTAATTTCCCCAGTTCTTTGCTTGCCATAGTTTCATCAAAACATTTTCTCACATACTTTTTCCTATCCCTCACTATTACATCTCTTTGTCTATCTTCCTCAAAGTGATTAGATTTGACACACAATGTATTATTTGATTGACTGAAAATAGAAATATTACTCTTCTCATGCACAAACACTGACATGCTAGTCAATGTCATGTACTTTTTAAAAGGTGAAGGATAATTTTGATCAACATCCTTATCTCCAAGCAGCTTCACATAATCTGAATGATGACCCCTAGATTCAATCCCTACTATGTCATCCTTAATGTATGACGTTGAGATGCAGTAAGAACAATCTCATAATCATCATCAATCCATGTACTCATTTTATTTGTGACAAAAGGAGGACTCAAAAAGTTAACTGCTTCTATTCCTTCCAAGTGTCAAAAACTATTTTCTCTCCTTGTATCTTGTTACCACTATTTTTGGTTGTCTATTAAGGTTAGATTCTAAAAATCTTCCTCCCATTCACTTTCTAACTTGGTTTTTTCTCGTTCTTCCTTTTTCAAGTGAGGCTTTATTTTTTCCTCTTTCTTGGTTTAAATGTTGTGGTTGTTGTATGGAGACAAGTAGCTTTAGGATTTAAATTCTCCACCTTTAGCTCATGGAAACCCTTTGCTTCTACATATGCACGAATTGGTCTTTTGTACATAGCACTATGCATTGGAGTGGCAGTTAGATTTGTACTTTTTACACCACTTACCAATATTTGGCATGAATTTGTCTTGTTTTCCCAAAAGTGTTGACAGCTTCCAAGAAGTTCTCCAAATTGGCACAGAAATTCCTTTTGTCTATTCCTCTCACAAATCATGGGCTCGCCACCACTTCTCAACAAGTGAAGAGACATTTAGAGGAGCAATCATTTCATCAAAAAGGTCATTTGTAGATACATACAAATTGAACTAAGTTGACTTATTATCTGCTATGTCTACATATATTTACCATGAAATAATAGGAATGTCTAAATTCACTTGGAATCTAGGAGAAACTCAATGACCAAAGGTTTTCCATGAAAATGAAGCCAATTAAACCACCCATTTATCCTCATCGTTGTCCGCATCAGAATTCACCTCAATAAGGTATGCCTTAGCCTTACCAAGAGACCTATGTCTAGTTTCCAATTTTCTTTGCAATGAAAAAAAGGATTTGTTCTTGTTAACTCATTACTTGATTCTTTTCCTAACTTAGGAGATGTGACTTTAGGCTGATTAGGAGCCTTCACATCTGATTCATCATCTGATTTTTGATTCCTGAAGTTCTTATTGTATTGCTCAGAAGGAGGTGTGACTTCAACATCAAGAGCATGGTAGAAAATTGTATTGCCTTCTCTTCTATAGGCTTGAGTGCCAAGAAAGATTCTTATTTATGAACCCGCGGCCTCGCTGATATTTCTTTGGTTCCATTGAAAATTGGTATATTATTTGTTCAAGGCATCTTTATACTCAATTAGCTATAAGCTTTGTCTAGCTTGTCAAAGCATGAAGCCTTAGATGCATAGGAAAACAGTCTAAACATAGGAAAAAATAGAGAAATATTTAGTATCTTATTGAGCTTCACTTTGTTTCGAGAATAGTTTAATATTCTCTACTAAATAGGACCAACCACGTGAAGGTGGAAGCTCATTTGGCCCCACCCCCCTCCCCCTAACATCACTCTACATTCCCCGTTAACATCTAACATTCATTCATTCTTTCAACCATTAATAAAATGTAACATTCAATCAATATCACATGATAACATTCATTAACACATTAGATTCGTTAACATGCAACATTCATCAATATTTTGCATTAACACATAATTCATGAACATTCATTAGCACATAATTAAATTCATTGAGACATAAAATTCAGTCATTATCAATTAAGGTATGTAGATGACAATCATTTCTTTTTTTTCTTTCTATTTCTTTTTTCTATGTAAGCTCTAAGAGGAGCATCAGTGTCATCATCAATTCCCTCCTCATCAGTTGTTCTATTCTCTATTCTTGATTATATCAAATTTCTATGCTGTTGCAAAGGGGGATCCTCTGCAATAACAAATAAAAGAGTTAAATTAAAAATAATTTATTATAATTGTTACAAGTATTTAATTATTTTAAATAACATAACTATGGTGCTCTTTACCTAATCTGACCACATCATTTTGTTTAGACTCAACATCAACATGGTCATGAACATCGACCCCTCAATCCTCTACAACTGCTATACAAAATGTTATGTTAATCCAAACACCAATTGCAATTACATATAAAAAATTTAATAGCAAATGTATACCTCCACCACTGGGATGCACATCATGCGAACCTTCGACATCCACAAATTGTGTAGAAGGATTGTCAGGCTGCATTCCAACATCCTACGCATTGTTATCATTGCTTGCTTAAAATAGATATACTCACTTTATATTGGAACTTAATATCAAATAGACTAATTGGTAAAGTATTCAATTTGAAATAAATTTCATTTAGCTTATTTACCTGTGGCTCAGATGCATCATTATTAGAACCTTCCACACTGATTTCAACTTGCAGCCATTAGCCATGGCTCTATAGCCTTGTTGGAAGCCAATTCTCTTATCCCCTTATGTGAGGCATCTCTTGAACTCTGATCCCTACATTTTTGTGTGGTATGGTGAATTTTACTTGTATTGTTTCATTAACCAATGGAGGGTAGTTAAAATATCAAAAGGAAATGGTAAATAGTTAGCCTGGTTTTCAACCCTTGTTACACCTTATTTTGGTCATGTTGGAGTTGTTCTAAACTATCTTTGGTCTTAGGGAGTCCTAGAGGATCCAATTTCACTCTTGGTTGGGTGTGTAGAATAAAGGTCAAGTGATGCAATCTGCCCTGTCACTGGTAACAAGAAGTTTGCCTTAGACCTGATTTTTTTTGGGTTGTGTTGATGTTTGTTTTTGTTTCCATTTATGTTAGAGGGTTGGAGTTGTCCAAAACACTTGGTGTCAAGGTTGGGTGTATGAGGCCTTGAATGGTACAAGGGAGAAGTAACTAGTATGCAGCCTTATGTGATGAGTTGGGTCCATGAATTAAAGGAGCAAACATTGTAACATAAGATTAGTTCTTAGGCCTAAGAATGGTTAATGGTTATTAAATTAATATGATGATCATTAATGATCTTGGATCCTCAAAATATGTGAGGATAAGAAGCCTATAATATAGGATTAAGGCATCTATCAAAGTTGCCAAGTGTTGTAAGAATGTTGTCATAACAACATTTTGCACTTATTACAAATATTCCATGCAACATGGATAGCCTTGGATTCCTTTGATTTTGGGAGGTTATTTTTGACCAAATAGGCCCTAGAATGGTGGAGAAGACACCTAATGGAGTGATGTCTTGAATCTCCAAGCATTGGTTGCATATTGTAAAATGTTTGAGTTAATGAAGTGGCTGGAAAACTCTATTTTTGAAGTGATATTTCAGTTTTTGAAGGAACAGTCATACTTGAAGCCTAAAACATGTTGATCTAGTTGTTGAGACATGTTCTATAGTCATTTTGAAGACTTTTTCATGTTATGTGTTAAGGGTTTGGATGAAATCTTGAATATGATAAACCTAATAGCCAAGAACCTTCCCATTTAAGTTTTAATGGATTTGGCACTTAGATCCATCTAAGTGAAAGTGAGAAAGAGAACCAAAATTAAGGTGTGGATCATCCAAGGTAGAGTTTTCAAGGTGTGACTCTCGTAGTAAAGAGTGAATAGGATTTAGTTAATGATCTAATCCTATTAGGAGATCCTATAGAAGCATAGGATACTAGGAGATAAGAGAAATCTCTTGGTGGAAGTGGAAAAATAAGCCTAGGAGTTTTATCTTACACCAGTGCTTCCAAAGCGTGTTACTCTGCATCATATATTGGTGTGGAGGAACACTGAGATCCAAGTTGAGGATCAAGAGCATAGACAAGCTAGTCTATCCTAGCATTTCCCATCACATTATATAAAAAATTTGATACAATTTTTCATTTACTATTACTTACAAGTCTTGCTTGAAGTTTCAAAAAACCACCAGAGTCGAGCTTGTGTGTCTCGTGCTTTTCTAGTCTTGCCTTTTTTGCCTTTGATGTGTTAGGCAATCTATGAAAAGTTTGAAATATGTTAGATAGTATAAATATAGACTTTAATTAGTACATAATTAGATTCTCAAAAGTATCACATACCTTGCTGTACTCTCCACTGGTGTAATATTATTTTTCTTGTCAGCTTTATACTTTCCATCCAAAATTAGAGCCTGCCACTCAGCCTCAGGAACATAGGGCGGACGCTCGTACCTGAGGTTATCCCATAAAACTTTTCTGTACTGGTCCCTAATATACTTCAAACATAAACCAGCTTTTTCAAGGAGCTTGTTTCTCTCAAATGCCCGAGGTCCAAAGAGTTGGGTCATGCTCTCTATAAGATCATCCTTCAACGGTTTGCATTGGTTATTCCACCTTTTAAGTAAAAAAAAACATGTTAGACTCATAAATGAAGTGAAGCTACCTTTAATATAGTTCAAGAAATGGATGAAAAGGAAAAATATTATAGCAATGATATGAAATCAAAATAGTGGTTTGGGGTTTTAGTTAGGATATGATGTTCCACCAAGTACACAAGGTGGGCCCGAATATTCTCAAACACTCATCACCAAGTTTTCTCCAAAAATCATCATTCCATACAAAAAAAATCATGGGATCATTAGTCGATGAAGAGTGATCAAAAACTAAATTACTATTATATCACTATAGAATAATAATAACTTTAAAGTACTTGGAACTTTGGCTACTTTTAATGGAATGCCTTCATTGTCGCTGACGATCAATATGGAATCCTTCACCGTTCCCATACTAGGAACATAGGAACATCCAAGAAATGATGCTGCAGTTCCTATTGCAAAAAGTTTCATAAGTTTCATAAGTCTTTGTCATGAAGTATAAAAGAACAAATGATAATTTATGTTAAAAATTTGTAAAAAAAAATTGTTTGTTGCTATCATAAGAGAGAAAAAGAGGGATTTGTATGTGTACTAGCAGATGGTTCAATAGTCAATGCTTGTAAGCTATGTTTTGTTGAGTTAGCAGTTGAAAAGAGATTTGTGGTCATCCTAGATGGAGGTGGTGTCATCATAGGATTCAATTGATGTGAAGCTGAAGAATAAAATTGTTAGAGCATGCATAAATATAGAACACATGGACTAGCATGGACAAGATTGTTAGAGCATTAAAAAAAGGATTGTTCAAGCATGTATTGTCAATGATTATGGTCATTCCTATATATATTCAATGGAAAACAAAAGTGGGGAATAGAACATGCGATCTACCTGAACCACCTGTAGCACCCTTATCATGGGAATGAGGCTCGAAATGACGCAAAAAACTCTGTAAAGACAATGCATCCACATTTTAATTAATGCCATAAAAGAGCATAACATAAAAACCATTATTGAACTCTTGTTATAATTAAAAATTTCATTAATACTTACTTTTAAGGTTTCAGAGGTGTGCATCAATTTAGATCCCCTTTCTCTTATTTCCTGAGTAGTAGGCTTTATGGTTGCCAAACATAAAATTTCTTTGCTAATTTTCTTTAGAAACTTTTTAGTCGAACCGATAGGGTCATCAGTGTCTGCTAAATCAATATAAAAAGGGTCCTCCTCAGGGGGGGGCACTGCTGATCAGGGATTGCAGGTCCCTTTCCCTCCCTCCAACCACTGGCCCTCTGTGACAACAATAGTATTAGTATTATCAAAATTACTCCAAAACAATGAAGAAAACACCATTAAAAAAATAACATTTTGCTTCTATCTAGTTTGCACAATTACAATGAGTTTTATATGCTTGTGTGTAGATGAGCTGGGAACATTGCCATCATCCCCTCCAGGTGGTTGCTCCATATTGTGCCCCTGTGTCAAAGATCAAATATAAAAATGTTAGCCAAAAATTTATTGACTAAATGGTATGTTGGAGTCATTGATTAGAAGTTGGTTTAATAGTATATACCACCCCCATGATAGTAGCCTCATTTGTATCTATGCAGTTCAAATTGTAATCAATAAGAAGCTCTTCCCCTGCACATATTGATTTTATCACACAGATGAATACACGATTTCCCTCGTTCGCCTCAAATATGCAATTGGGTTGCTTTATAGTTGACCCAGGTCATGTACTATTTATAAAACCTGCAATATTCCTTGTTGCTTTTGGCATTCCATCAATGTATATAACCACACTTTGACTTTGATTATTGTCTTTTTGTTGTATATAATTTTTTGAGAGGGCATACCTACACATACTTTTTTTATATTGAACAACATGCGTCCAACTTTTGTAATCGTAACATGGTCCAACATACTCCATCAATTCAGAAAATTTGCTGTAAGACACCTTTATGCCATCCATAGAAAATAGGCCCAAACCATGTAGTGATGATGGTGCTATGCGATATATCCTCTCATTAACACAAAAATTAGTGTTTATTGGAGGAAGTTCCTTGGGTACCCAATGTTTCTATAGATCTTGGTACCTCAAGGGCACCTTGATGTCACCTTCCATCTCATCATCATAAGAACATGACTCCCCTTGAGCAAGAAAAAATTTCATGCATTTATTAAATTTCCTTCTAGTCCTTTGACCTCTAGTTAATCTCCCTGTTCTAGATAGACTACATGTCTCACTTTCCTCTTCTATTCCTATATTTCCCTCACTCGAGGAAGACACTTCTAACAAATACCTATTCGTTGGTACCTACAAATGGGAGAGTTCTTAGAAGACATCAATATTACTATTAGTAAGTGCATTAGATAGATTTTCTATAAGGAGTATTGACTTATACCTGTCGATGCATGAGACTATGCAGGATGCTCCTGAAAGGGGTTTAGTTTTTTGCAAATGTAATTCAATTATTGTGAGCATAATCACATCATAATCATAATCACATCCATCATTAGCATCACATAAAAATTAAAAACATTAAAAAGTACACAATAAAACACTTAAATTAGGCTCACATTATAAGCCTACTCGGGAAGTAGGCCTAGTGAAGGGCTAAAACTGGGTTTTTGTATCAGCTGATGAGTTGAGGGCTTAGTCACCTTGGGGACATGCTATTGAAGTTGTTTGATGTGTGTGGAGGTGGAGGAAACAACTAGTTAAGGTGAATTCAAGTTTGGCACCTATTGAGGCATTGTGAGCATTTGATAGTTTGTTGATTAGATTGCTTGGATGAATCCATTGGATGGATTGAGGGACATTCATGGGATTATTCCAAAGATGTAGAACCTAAGGTGGCATAAGGATTTTGTGTGCACTCTGATAGGTTATGGAGCTGGCTTGGATCAAGGAGAGGGATTTTATGAAGATGCTTGGTTGGTGTTGTGAGAACACTATGGAAGTCCCTCTTGTTATGAATGATTGCAAGTCAACCTAGGGTCTTTGCATCACCTATAGAGGCAAATTATTAACCAACAAATTGGGTAAGAACTTATATTATGTTTTCCCTATGAATTTTATTCTAGGTACAACTCCCTTTTATAGATATTTAATGAATTCCCTTTTCTAAACTAAACACTTACAAATGTTTTTGACTTGAAAGAAAATAAGGCTCAATACATTCATGCACCAATATGTGTTTTAAATAGTTTTATTTAATTAATTTAGATTAATAGTTAATTTAGATTAGTAGTATTCTATTTGTAGTTGAAACTTGTAGCTTTTAAATAGATAATGAATAAACTATGTAACCATATATATAAGAAAAATATATCAAGAAATGAATATTAAATAGATTAAGGATTGATGGCATACCTCTAAATTCCATCATCATCATCCTCGTCGTCGTCGTTATCATCATCATCATCATCATCCTCGTCATCATCATCATCGTCATCATCATCATCATCCTTGCCATCATCATTGTCGTCGTTGTCGTCATCATCGTCGTCGTCATCATCAACATTATCATCAACATCAAAATCATCTTCATCATCATCATCAGTAGCAGCATCATCCTCATCATCTTCTTCTTCTTCTTCATGAAAATTTTTGTCAGGAACATCATCCAATAACTGTTGATCATGATCACCATTTACATAATCTTCTACTTCTTCAGTATCTTCTTCTTCCATCGCATTATACTTTATTGGCCTTCCTCTCGGTTCATGTCTAACAACAAATGACCAACCTAGTTTATGTGGAACCTCTGAGTGAAATACCTGCTCACATTGGCTTGGAAGAACATAAGGCTCATCTCCAACTGGCTCAAACGACCTTGTATTAACTATTGGAAATCCATTATCATGTTCAATAATAGTTCTATCAGGATCATTTGGATTAAGTCGTAGCCTATACCATTTGACAACGAAGAGTACTAATTTGAAGGAACTAAAGTCACACCCAAGTATCTCATCCAAAATGCCATAGTATCAATTTTTAGACTCTTGAGGATGTAAGTCATTTCTAGATGAAATATTAGTTACTTGAAAGACTACAATTATTCCTGAATCACAAGTTTTCTTCATGTCATCCAACACTTTGACACAAAATTTTTGACCAGTACAGAACATATCCTTGTGGTGTTTAACTTGCAATAATATGTGAAACATGTCAAAATTATTGTATAGTGAGTTGATAAACATACGGGTGATTAATAAATTTGTACATACCTAGAAATCTCTTGAACCACGTGCTAAATCTATTTCCCTTTGCATAACATTGGAATCTCCATTACGATGAGCATCTTTAACCAATGAAGATACACCTTCCCATATTAATGTGTGACCAAAATTTTGACATCGTTCAATCCATACCGTCATCCAATCAAGATTGTTTGCAATATACAAATGTAGTGCATCCCACTCTCGAGCACCTGTACAAAAAAAATAGACAACTTACAACCGATTTATTTTGAAGATTAAGAAATATTTTATTACAATAACATCTTATAATTTATTACCTCTCACTTTCCTCAATGTACTATTCCCCATCAAGTACTCCCCTTCTAATTTTTTAAAAGGCTCAAGATCCCAAATACTATCTACATATATATTTAATGCAAACTTAGGAAGATATTTAGTAATGTACACCATAGTTTGGTATACCATATATCCCTCTACCATAGAACCCTTAGGATGTGCTCTTTGTCAAACCAGAGTCTTCAAAGATTTCAAATTCCTCTCAACCATCCACATTGACCTAGTGTGTACAGGTTCACACAATTCAATCTCCTCAACTAGGTGTATGAGGTAGTGTTCCCGTGCATTGAAAAAAGTTGGAGGTAGACACTTTTGCATTTCACATAGTAAATGAGGAATTCTTCTCTTCCAATAGTTTATATCTTCTTTATGAATTTCTTTAGATGACAACCACCTACATTAAGAGATTCAAGTCACAAAAAATATATAGACATGCAACTTTACAAAATAATATACAATAGATTACATAGCAAGAAAAACAAATCATGAATATAATAAATATATACAACAAATTGAACAGATATTACTGCTTACCTCATATATTTTCCAAGATCATATATCACTTGTTTGATGTTATTGTTGAAGTACTCTAGGAGAGAGAGGAAGCACATACTGCGGTAATTATAAACCAATCATTTCATTATTTTCTAACATAACATAACGAACAGTAAACGTAGTTTATCAATATATTATAAATACAGAAGAACAAAACTTACCTTGATGAAAGTATGCCAATCATGCATTTTAAGCCCTGGCCCAAATTAACTTTTTTTTGATATGAGATTGTTTATGTTCGTAGCAAATCCTATGGGAAATCAAATTTTTCGTATGACTTCTTTTATGGCATCACTTTGCTGCTCCGTTAATAAGCATGGAAGGGCACTTATATTAATCTAATCTCTATTTCTATTTGAGTGAATGAAATTCTTCAATGCATGATTGGATTCATGTATGTCATTACAAATTTTGACATTTTTTTCTTTCTCACGCTTTCCATCCAATATTTTCCACAATGTCTCTGTTATATTCTTTCCAATATGCATAGTATCAAACAAATGCACAATTTGTAAGTGCTCATAGTAGGGAAACCTACTAAATTGTCTGGGATAGCTTTTTAGTCCCTTTGGAAGGTTCTCAGTATTGCCTTGATGACCTTCATGATCATCAATTACACAATTAGTAAACAAAAATTACAATAGAAATATATAAATTACAAACATAAACCATTAGGTGGAATGACATTACCTCGATGATTAATTCTATTATATTCCAACTTCCATAGGCAAGGTGTCATTCTTCATGGCTTTGATGTAGTCTCTTCTTTCCCATTGAAAAGATTTTTTTTTGTACTTTGATACTTATGATTCCTATGGAGGAAGTGTCTACACTCATCAAACACCTGCTTTCCTAAACTTTTTGAATGATGAGATTTCATCTTTGGACCACAAACTGGGCATGCAAATTTTCCCTTTGTTTGAAGACCTACAAGATAATGATATAATTGGATTATTAAATATATTGATTTTTATAATTAGAATTATTGTGCACAACTTGAATTCACTATAACATACCACAAAAATGTGTTAGCCCTGGGGCATCATGTATTGTCCATGGAAGTATTGCATGGAATTGAAATTGTCTTTGTCCTATTGGTCTAGACACGTCATACATAGTGACACCATTTCGTAACTCCACCAACTCGTCGATAAGAGGCTCAATATATACATTCATATCTTTTACTTGATATTTACCTACTTGAATGAATAGTAACATTACATAATTATTATGACCGTTTTACTGCAAGATTTGTAAGTACATGTAAATTAATAACTATCAAATGATAAGATACCTGGAACAATCATTACCAACATAATGTGCTCCCTCTTTATTGACATCCATGGAGGAATGTTATTGTTGATAACAAAAACAGGCCACACCGAGTAAACAGATCTCATCTCTCCAAATGGATTGACACCATCTGCTGCCAATGAAAGCCTAAGATTACAAGGCTCTTCTTTGAAGTGTTGCCACTTTTCCTCTATGTGCATAAATGCCAAACCATCCGTAGGGATTTGAATAATTTCATCTCAACTTCTATTGTGTGCATGATAATCCATAAATTGAGCCAAGCTACTACACCTGAATAATTGTCGCATCCATGGAATAATGGGGATGTAATGAAGAACCTTTTGAGGCACCTTTTTTGTTAGCCAATCTGTTTGATATCTACTCGTATGACATACAGGGCATTGTGTTGCAAATTCATGTTCTTTATAATATATAATATGATCATTGGGATAAGCATGTATTGCTTCATACTCCATTCCAATATCTTTCATAACAGCAGTTAATTCTCGATATGAGTGAGGTAGAATATTTGATGATGGTAATAGAAACTTGCCTATCAATCTATAGAAAAAAATATAAGTTGTTGATTTAAACAATATTAGTGGTACATTATTCACCCTTTGTTAACTATAAAGACATATATGGCATACCTTAACATACATGACATTGCTATGTTGGATAAATCATTCATAACCTTCAAGTTCAACAACAACAATACAACATAGAGAAGAGTTGTTTTGGAGTCTTTATATAAGGGCTCGTATGCCTTCTAAAGTAGAGGTACATCAAGGCTTTCATCATCATCATGATCATATACACTTGGACTAGATGTGTCATGGATCAATGTATTTATACCATCCTCTTCAATTGTGTTTTCTGGCGCATGATTGTCATCTTCCATGGGATCATTATCTTCACCTTGGATATTTGCACCTCCATGTTCCTCCACTTCGAAAACCATATTCTTCAAATTGTTGTGGTTCATATCATGTACTTCCTTGGGAAGATCAACCTATATAAAATTGATTAACATAAATAAACCATGATCATCAACTCATCACCAAGTGATTTCATATGTATATAAATTGTTAAAATGATATAATGAACAACTTACCAGTGGATGATAGTCATGTCCCCCTTTAGTGTGACCATTCTCCCTACAATGTCTCTTAACTATTTTGATTAGTAGTCTTCTACGGTTTAATCCCTTACAAATATTGCAAGGACAATAACATTTTCCATCACCTTTTCTTTTCAAGTTAGACCACAATCTAGTGATTGTCTCCCTGTTTTGTTCTTCACTTATATTATCTGACATGATCATTCTTCGCAGGAAGCAAAAATCGGGCTATGAAAACTTTGGTCTACAACTTTCATAAACTAAGAAAAACTATCGAAAGTACATAAATCTTCTTAGACCTAGCTAAATACTTTAATCTTTTAAAAATACTTTCTTTGACTTTATTCCTAAGATTATTTGTAAAACTTTGACCAACCACCTGAAGGTTTTATTTCAAGAGACCTTACAACATTAAGCCACTAAAAGAAATTTCAAAACATATAAGCTAAAATTCTATTTAAAATATACATTAGAATAAAAAATATACAATTTTCATACCTAAGCGCATGGCTATAACTCATGCAACGACCTTCTTGCTTAGCTATAGAAGCTCTCTAGCAATCAAATTATACAAACTACAAGGCCTAACAACAATTTCAAAACATATAAGCTACAAGTCTAGTTAAAATATACATTAGATTAGATTTGCAATGTTATTCAGAATTAGATTCAACAAACCTTAGCAGTGTAAATAACCATCTCCTCTAAACTAGACTTCAGACGCGAGGGGGCATTCACATACTCTTCCCCTAAAGGTATCCTAAAGAACAAAAGCCACTATTCTTGAGTTTGTGAATTTCACCTCGATATGAATGAAGCTTAAAAGGAATGGAAATTGTTTTCATACATTTAAATCAGGATGTAATATTTATTCATAAGTATATACCTTGCAAGCACTTAAAATTGCTGTTATATGTGTTGCAAGAAAAGAAGAAGTTTCAAGATAAGTTTAAATTGTTGTTATATGTGTTGCAAGAAAAGAAGAACTTTACATTGCTTTAACTTGGCATTGATGAGTATCATCTAAGACTTTTACACACTTTTATATGTATGTTTAGTGAGCACAGATCAAGAACAATGGTAAATATTGAAAATAACAAAACAGATATGTCATCAAATGGAATCCATAACAGTGACGACGAGATAGTGAGATGGACTGTTATAGAAACTTAGAGATGATAGGACATGACAAGATGTACATTTACCATTGTCTAGAGGAGCATCACCATCAGAGGTTACAGAAGAGCTATCAACAATGATATGAGTAGATTTAATGACATTAAAATAGCATGATCGCAATTAATTTCAATGAAGAAGAAGATCAAAACTATGATAAATATTAGAGAGCATGACTCATATGATGAGGGGCAGAAAAAGAGAAAATTTCACCTTTTTGTTAAAGGTATTTAGAGTTTTTACAAGGCGATTCACTATCCTTGGATACATTCACAACTTTTATTTGAAGGATATTCACCATATAATGATCATCAATTTACTGTCTTGTCTAAGGGGTCGAAGCACTAATGTCAAAGACCATTTTCTATTAATAATGGTATGCTTGTTGCACATTTCTTTTTCTTGTAAAAGGGGATCTATGTGATGTTGTGGATATTTTGATTTGGTATATTAATATATTGGGATATTTCTTGGTAATGTGAGATCTTATTGAGATCCACCCTCTTGGCATGTTGGCCAATGGAGTCATGTTATTATATTGTAGCCTTCCAACAGATTCTTGCTCAAAGTTTATATATACATTCATTATACATGATGACCTTCTATTATTAATAATAAGCGATGCATATATTCATACCATATTTTTGAAGAGCAATATTCTAATCATTAGCACTGATCAATAACAACTATATCCCTGTGCATATTCAGTCAGATGCCTGGGTATTTCTGCTATAGTAATTCAAGGGTTCTCATAATAATCTTTAAATTTATCCCACTATGTTTGATAGTCACTATTCCTTCTCCAATCATTGCGTAAAGGTATGTACAACTACACACAACATGTATATATTTTAATCTCTAAAAACTAGAGTGTTTAAAGTCTTTTCTGTCATACTCTCCAAGTGCAGTTATTTCCAATGATGATGTGAGAACTACTGCCTTTTGCTCACCACTTCACGTCCATCTGCATATTTGAGAAATCATTATGGATATCTTATACTTGTTTTGGTCTTGTCAATATTTGTTGTAGGTAGAGATTCATATTTCTATGTATTTGTGGAAAAGTCCACTTGAATTTTTAGAATTGATTGAATTAAAGTCAAATGACAAACTGAACTCCCATATTCACTGACTGTAGTGTAAGAGATGTTGAGCATGTAATTTCATGCTGCCAATTTTTCCATACCAAAATGGAAGTTCACAATCTTGTTCCTTAAGTTTCTCTCATTCCAATATCTGACTGTGTGTTAATAGTTCCTTTGGTGAATTTGATCTGTATGAAGAATTGCATAATATGTTGCCATACTATGCTGGTACATATGTTTCAATAGACCACCCCTTGAAAAACTTAACATGAATCCTCCATCGTTAATTATGCTTAGTTGTAATATAGGAATTGCATCTCTTCTAGTCCTCATTTTGACATTGATGCTGACACTTGTGATCTGGCTCACACTTTTGACATTAATAGCAATATTTAATCATGAATCTCTAACATTCTCTTAATCAGTATATTGTTTGAGCATACGTAGTGGGTAAGATCTAAAAATTGATCATTGAATACATGCATCAAATTGGTTTTCAGGATTTAGAATGGCGAAAAAATGAGGATTTACATAGTCACACATGAAGATTCTCCCCTTGGCATGGAACTCAGAATACAAGAGACAAGAGATGGTAGAAGGGTCCATTATTAGATTTTTGAACATGGGGCAAGGAATTAAGGTGTGATCTGTTATATTGTCCCCATAATTCCAATGCAAAATGCTATAGTAGTTGGCAATAAATTAGGTACAACAATTATTAGGGCTATTTGGATGGTTTAGAACTTTAGCATCTGTATTATTCATTGATTGCATCTGAGTTTCATTTGATTATATTGATTGGTGTTGATGTCTGTATTATGTTCACCCACAAAGGTTTGAATGCACTCCAAAATTCCTCAAGTCTTCATTTCAGCATGCAGAAAGTTCCCAAATGCACCAATGTACCCATAATTGTGACATTTATCACCATAGGTCCCACCTATCCTCTTAAACAACTTAGAGCTTCATTGATAGTTTGATTTGACCCTACAACTACTAGATTCAATTTGAAGGCTCCAAGAAAATTTTCCTTTATGTGGTTGGCATGAAGTCGAAGAAAAATCGATGCTCATCCATGCCACATTTATTATTGTATGACCCAAAGATTTACATATCATCTCTAGGCCACTATTTCAGCTTCTTTTTTCCAGTGATTTCATCATCATTGCACAAAATTTAACACACCATCAAGGGTATGGTGAATGTATAGGAGGCTCTTCTAACAGGCAACAAGTGAGATCACAAATTTTCACATGTAGACACTGGTGTTTACAACTGTTTGTGCACAAGCACAAAGTGATAGTGATTTTTTGTTCATTTTTGTTCATGTTGTTAGCATTGTTGTCCTAATTTAATTGTGTAATGATGCAATTGCTTTAACAAAATCCCCTGCATGTTTTACGCTTAGTTCCAAGGGTTCCTTGGTGGGGCACTACATAGCCAGTACAACCAAAATAATTTCAAATATAAACTATTCAGTAACCAAGACAGAAAATTCTTCTAATAAAGAACACTACATAGAACTAGATCTAAGACACTATCATGCATAGAACTAAATGTTATGGTTGTGATCTTCTTTTCAAATCTATGTAGCATAGAACATTATACTTATGTGTATAGACACACTTCCTGTATGCGATCCAAAGCTCATATGTTATCAAATGTGTCCAATGATGGGGAGAGACCTCCATGCAAGCAGAAGATCTGCAATGAAACAAAAGAAAAGAAAATTTTCTTATAGTAAGAACAAGTTTGTTGTGCTGCATAGGGTACCAACAAAATAGTGTATAATATATTTTTCTTTACCTGGCTTTCAATGAGGGTTGTCAATGGCAAGTAATCAAAGAGATCTATAAAATACTTCCATACATTTGCATTTCCATATTATCTCAGACATTCATTGTAAAATCCATACCTAAAATTGCAAGAAAACAAAATAATTCTTGAACACAGTAAAAAAATTAAGATAAATTACAAATAGATTGACAAATTTTGGTCACCTTTCTAATCTCCCAATTCAGATACAAATATTTTGCCTCCCATCATTTAGATATAGCTTCAAATGGCAAACAATGTATGTGTCTGCTTTAAGCATGATGATACGAAGAAATACTATAGTTAGTGCCCTCGTCAAACAAGCCAAGCAACAATTTTTTTTGGTAATTTAAAGTTCCTAAACTGAATTATGTTCCCCTATGTAATTTGAAATTTATGTAACGAATCCTCTTCTACCTTTCAATGAAGTCAAGTATGGTGGAGGAGTTAATTTAATATTTACTAAATTGTAGGACAATTTATCTTGGGAAATATAGGAGTTGTACATGTGTTACGACAATTATTTTTGAACTCTAACTAGCTGCATTTCATAAATTTTGACTTGGGTGAGAAAATGGTTGTATTTAAATTGAGAAATGATGTTAATTCATTTGAATTTAAGAGATTATTGTTTATTGAGCTCACCATTTGTTACAATTCAGCATGAGAGCCTTTAATAGAAAAGTCAAGTTGATAACATATTTAAAAATAATGCATTTGATGCAATCATGCATTTTGTTGTTGTTGCTTATGTTGGAGATAGTAGTCCTGACCCATTAAGCTATATTATGATTATGTGAATTTATATTCTATCCGTTTGCAAGTTATGGATTGGAATTATTTGCAAAATGTGTTTTTAATATCAATTTCTTCTAGAGAGTGAATCAAGAGTGTGCAGTGGTACCAGTGGATTTGGAAGCGAGTGGTGGATGACCCTTGTTTTTTTTAGCTCTAGTATAGTTGTTCATCACAAAGCTTACATGTCATGTGTGGGAGTAACTCTAGAATGTCACAAATTAGTATATTATTATAGTTCAAATCTTGTTTATTTTAGTTTTAGTTTTATTTTGTAAAAGTCAATCTAGATTTAAATAATTATGCCTTTAGTTTCAAATTTAATGGGGGATTGAATTGAACTAACTATTTCCTCTTATTAACTAGTATACCAAATTACAACATTCATTTATTTATGAATAAAATGGAGATGCTTAGTAAACGAAATTTGCTCAAAAATAGGTATGGAGGTTTGTGTTTACTGGAGGGTAGCATGACCAAGCATAAAAATAATAAGAATGGAAATACATGTGATTAGTGGATTTGTACATGTGAACAATGTGGCAAGCTCAATTTGTAGGGGTAAGCCATATGGATGCCTAATTTTCATGGAAGCACCTTCATGACTGCCTTCAACTTGGGACCTCATTGCTCCATCTGACAACATAACAACTCAGTGTCCATTTTTGGCTACTCAAAGTCATGTCTATTTATCTCCAATATTTGGTGCATTGAGATTTTGGTCAAACTATTGTTATTTATTTCCCTTATTTACCAGGTTGAATATGTTGAAACATATGAACTGCAGTTGTTTGCATTAATATGGTTATGGTTTAAATGTGAAATGATTGTCTAATTTTCATTGTAGATATTATCATAATATTTGATTAGAAACTTTGACTCTATCAAAGGCAATACTTTCCAATAAAGATTCATCTTAGACCACACCCAATATAGATACTTCCTCACTGTTGTGATTTAATGATACCCTGAATTGTTCCTTCAATAAATCTGGATTATTACTGTAGATGCACTGTAGATGCAATAATATCATGGTGACTGAATATCCTTTCCATCCACAGATTTTATATATATATATATATTACCATGATAAGTCGTGTCCCATATATCTGGTTAACTCCTTCCTTAATGTATGTAGAGGATTACCTCTTTCACTTCAAGCTCTTGGCAGTCATGTTCGTGGCAGAGATTAGAATTATTGGAGTTTAGAATTGAATAAAGTTACCAAGACATTGCCTTGAGACATACGCCAAAGCCTTAAAATAAGCTTTGATGCATTGGACTATGAGGAACAACAAATTTTCATGGATTTCGCATGTTTTTTTTTTGACAAATCCAAGGACACTGCCATGGAAGTATGGAAGGCATCAGCATTGAGCTCTCGGCATGCAATGGAAACACTTAAAAACAAGTGTCTTGTTCAAGAAATGAAAGGGCATTCATGAGAAACATTTACATTTATAATGAGAATGCATGACCATCTGCGGGACATGGGAAGATAAATTGCAAATAGCTTGAGCACACTGCATTTTTGACGGCCAGGCGATAATTTACATCTGGTATGGTTGTGTCTCCTCCCATTTTCTACTTCATATATATAATAATAATAATGATTGGAGAAAAAAGGATTCTAACAGTAATGGGTTTGTTTGTTTTGCACCTTGCCATCATCCTCCTCTAAATGTTGCCCTTGTCCCTTTCGCTGTAGAGATCCCAATAGAATATAGTAGGTTAGCCCCTCTCAATGCGTCGAGTTAGCCGATGCAGGTCTCTACACCTCTCAATGCCTCGAGTTAGTGCTAGATGCGGGTCTCTGCCCCTCTCAATGCTACTGAAGTCTCCCGCCTTCCCTTTTCAAAGAACCCTGTGTCGATTTCTTTCAAATGAACAACATTTTTCGGTTTTTTTTTCTCTTATATCTCGGTGGCCTCACAATTGTGACATTTTTCGTCGCAATTGCAACAGCATCAGACTAAAATTTTAAAAAAATAAGCCAAAAACACATTACATTTTCTTGCCGTCGCAAATTGACCCCTAATGTATTAGTGTTTGTATCATGGATTCGAGGAGGATGATGTATTTCTATTTCTACATATGTATATTCTTTTAGCCTTTCATACCCTATGACATGTACAGTGGATGATTAAGCATTCTGAATTTAATTTGCCAAGAGGTATTCAGAACAAATGTATATTATTTAAATGGACATTGGAATTTTCATTATTCTTTCATATGGATGTGGTATTTGATGGACTTGTATTAGATTAAATTTATATGTAATTCAACATCTTGGGATCCTTAAGAAATGTAACCTGTTGTGTATGCTTTAGCTGATTGTGTGTTATTGCTTCCACTTCTATGTGTTTGAAGTGTATATTATTCTTCATGTTAAAAAAAAAATGTATGGAAAACTTACTAAAAGCTTCCGGTTAATTCTTTTGGATCCCTTGGCGGGGTGTTACAAAAACCTCCCCTCAAAATATGCATTAGAAAAGCATCTTTTGAGATATAATGATTGATGAAGAACCTAATTTGAAACTAAGATGAAAACCAGGATAATTCTGCACGAGTTCCCCTAATGACACTACTTGAACAATGAGCAGATGGTGAACTAGGCAACACATCTGCCAATGAAAGATAAAAAAGACAATAATCTACATAGAAGCCTACAAACAATGAATACATGGAAAACAAAGGCAAAACATCTATCATTTGAAAGTACATATGACACACATAAATCTATATGAGTGACTCGGATGACACTAATCAACCATGCAAAAATAAATTGCTAGTTGAAAATACATGTGCTAATCATTTACAAAACTAATCAACTATGGAACTAAGGAAGCATCAATGTGAACAGTAGAAAGCCCTTCCAAAAAAAAATTGAAGGGAAAGGCATGATAGGTCCACTAAAATGGTGTCTCATTGAAGAGGACAACAAGGCAAGGCCCATGCAATAAGAGCATGACCTTGACTTATTAGTGATGAAGAAGACCCAAGGGCTAAAATTTGATGTTGTTGCATAGCCTTCTCCAAGGCCTCTAGTCTCATCCAACATTGGTTGATTGCATGTCCCACCTTACCACAAAAACTACAAGGCTCATCTAGCTTCTTCTTATTTGTCTTGGATTGTTGACTGTATTCTAGAATATTCTTCTCACTTGTATGCACAAGAGGACGAGCTTTAGAACTTTTCAAAGTACCCATCTTTATGAGCTTATCTTTCTGATTTATCAAAGTCTCAATAAAGTCATTGAGTTTTGGCACCTTCCAACTTTCTCTTGCCATAAGCTTGATAGTGTGAAATGTAGAGATAAGCACTACATATTGTGGACCCAATTTTGATAAATTAGCAAGAATTAATTTTCTTTCTTGTGTGGATTTATCAGTTTCACATTCTTTCACCTGAAGTAATAAAGCCTTTAATTTTGTCAAGAATCCTTGAATATTCTCAAAACTACTTGGATCTAATGAGTTGAGCTCATTTTCAAGAATGTGGCCTCACATCTCATCTTGCTAAACATAAAGAGCCCCTAATGTAGTCCAAACCTGGTTTGGAGTTGTGCATACTTCAACATGAAACAATAATTTTGGAGACATGAATAAGCAAAGAAGACTGAAAGCCTCATCCATGCAGTTGAAATATTTGGATTTTTCAACTACAAAATTTGCTTCTACCTCTGTTGCCATTACTATTTGATACAAGTCTCTACTTCTAAGTTGAAATTTAAGTTTTTGCTTCCATTCTAGTGTCAAATGTGCAAAGGTTGGAAATTCCATTCTTTCTAAACTCTAAATCTCCTTGATACTTACAAAATAAATTTTTTTTTCTTTATAGCACCCTATGCTCTGATACCATGTAAATTTTTAGCTTAACCAACAAATAATCTCCCTAGAATAATAGAACACAATAAAATTGAGAATAGGAGATCAAAAGTGAAATTTCTCATTAAATACAATGAATGAATTACAATAATATAGACTTCAGAATAAAATAGAGGAAAAATGAGAATACAACTGTAGAAATCAAAATTAATCTTCGGTTAGCTTACACACCAAGAAAATAAACTTTGTCCAAAAAACTTGAATTTAAACACACACACACACACACACACACACACACACACACACACACACACACACACACACACACACATACACACGCACGCACGCACACGCGCGCGCACACGCACACACGCACACACATATAAATATTACGCGATGGATTAAACTATACTAAATGTAACCGCCTAATTTCGATTCAGAAGTGGGTGGTCATCATGAGCTTCCTTCAGCATTAAGTCTTGTATTTCAGTATTTATATTCTGCAAGTGTTATTCCAAACAGATTAGAATCTTGGCTTTTTTTTTTCTATTTATAGGTATCTATAGGTGTTCGATTTTTTCATCTGGAAAAACATTTTTACAGGTTTTGTCTAGGAAGCATACTTTTGCCACATTAAAAGTTGTTGAGTTTCAATAAGACACTTGAAATTCATTTGCAAGGGGACAAAGAGATACCCATGTGAGGAAATCTGAGAGGCTCTAAATAAACTTGTTTGGTATTCATTTCCAATACTGAATCTTGTGAGGCTTATGAGATTCTTCTATCAATTGTTTGAATTTCTCTATATTTCATTGCAAAACTTGCAACAAATTGAAAATGGTGTTAAAGGATTTGTAAAGAAAGAAAAAAAAAAAAAAATCTTAATTTTTTGTCTCTAAAAATCAATTTTAAACTTGGAAAAATTATTATCAACCAATAATAAAATAAAAATTACAATTCAAAATTAATTTTAAAATAAAATAATTTTTGAAAGCTAATTTTGATTATGAAAATTTATTGAAATAGTCCAGTGGAAACATTAGCTCCCTTGACTAATTAGAAGTAGTCAGATTTAGTGAACCCCTAATTTCCCTACATTATTCTCAATTAATTAGCGCACCTTTGAAAAAAAATTCCAGTCAAAAAGGTAAAGTTGTGACTGAACTGTTAAGCCCCTTCGCGTGCGGGTCGATTCTTTGGACTAAAAAGACTAGACTGAGTCAACGGACCAAAATAAAAAACGATTTGAACTTCAGTGTGAGACCCACTGCAAAAACACAAGCCAATATTTTATGCTTTGATTTCACTGTTTTCGCTGTGTTCACTTTCGGTCTTCTTGGGAGAGCCTATACATATATTCAGCAACATTATCAAATATTATCAGAATTAAAATACCAAACCTTATCTATTCTTAAATATATGTTTACTGTACTTTAATTCTTGTGTACATGATGACATATGAGATTGTTTATTTTTTTTCTAAAATAGTTAGAATACGATCATAATTGCATCTTTGTTTTGAAAAATATTTATCTTTAAAACAAAATCTGTTTATTTGGTGTATTTTAAAAATATTTTACCAGCAAAATTACATTATAATTGTAAGCTTTTGTACAAATATATTCATAAAATTGAATATGATGAAAGTTTGACTGTGAAATGACACAAGATTCTACAATACAACTGTGAAATGACAACTGCTACAACTTAATAATGCATAAAATATATTGACATCTAAGTTCACCATGTTTGATCATTTTAAATTTAATTGAAATACATATAAGAGATATTTTACTGTCAGTCTAAGATCTATAAACTAACACCTTTTGAGCCATAAGAAGATTCTATGAGACAATTTTATATAAATGGTCAAAATATACTGAACACAAAGCAGCTTTTTGAATGGCAGGAAACTTTCATGAAATACTTAAAGATACAAGATTCAGTCAAACATCTAAAAACCAATATTGCATGAACCACAACAAGATTTTATGAAATAGTTTTACATTTAATTGAAACATATATATAATTGGTTAAACAGAAACATCTTCTGAATCAAAAAAAGTGTTTATAAAATATTTTATTCCAATCAAATTTTATAAACAAATATTGCATAAATGACAAAAGCTTTCATGAAATAATCTTAAATTCAATCAAGATATATATTATAAATCATATTACATGAACCACATAAAAATATTATATAAAATAGTTTTACATTCAATGGAAACATATATAATTGATTAAACCAAAACAACTTCAGAATCCCAAAAAGATTTCAGAAATATTTTATATCCAATCAAAAACTATAAACAAATATTACACAAATGACAAAAGCTTTCAAGAAATAATCTTATTCTTATATCCAATCAAGAACTACAAGAAGCTTTAAGAGTTTTTAAAGTACTCTTAATAGAAAATATGAAAACCACTAAATTGCAATCCAGTGACATTTAAAGGTTAACAAGCCCCTTTTTTGTGAATATGTAACAAGTATATTACTTTATTAAACTGCTTCTCTCACATCTGCATACGGAAAATCATCACATTTGAGAATAATCTAATAGAAATCAAATACAATACAATCATCTTCCTTTACTACAGTAGAAACCAAAGATTGCCTCCATAGTTTCTTTAATCATGTTAGTAATCTCCAGACTTATTTTGACCTACGAATCAAAAGCAACAAAGCTCTTATATCAAAAAGATCTAAACACATACATATGCTGAGTAATATGCTGAGAAACCATAACACAATTCAAATCTTATTAAATTTCTCTACAACTATAATCAATAAAAGAAACCACAAACCATACATAAGTAAAATATGCAACACACATTTTTCTTAATGGGAAAGACAATAAAGGGCATGAGAGGTGGTGGGAAAACAAAGCAGAGATGTATATATAATAATTACAATCCGGTGACATTCAAAGCTTAAGAAGCCCTGTTTTTCGTGAATATGTAACAAGTATATTACTTTATTAATAGAAAGAGACTATTCATAAATAACAAAAAGATTAAGAAAGCTGCTTCTCTCACAGCTGCATATGGAAAATCATCACACTTGAAAATAATCTCATGGAAATCCAATACAATACAACCATCTTCCTTTACTATGGTAGAAACCAAAGATTGCCTCCATAGTTTCTTTAATCATGTTAGTAATCTTCAGGCTTGTTTCAACCTGCCAATCAAAAGCAACAAAGTACTTATAAAAAAAAAAAAACTAAACACATACACATACTGAGAAACCATAACACAATTAAAATCTTATTAAATTTTTCTACAACTATAATCAATAAAAGAAACCACAAACCATACATAAGTAAAACATTTTTCTTTCTTAATAGGAAAGACAATAAAGGGCATGAGAGGCGGTGGGAAAACTAAAAAAAAATGTATATATAATAATTCCCATCTCTTCATCTCAGTTCTCCCAACACCCCCCATTCCTTTTATGTTCAATCTAAACTTGTATCATATCTCTGTGCAATGATCCATTTGAGCATTTCTATTTATAGAGAAATGGAGGAGAATGGCTGATGAATATTTACTCTACAGGAATTACGGTGAAGATAAATATGAAAGTAAATCAGTTTAGAAGTGCAATAATTGTCATTGGACTCGCAGTAACTACACTTGTTTTCACCTGCTTTTAGCGTTATATAATTTTCTCAAGACTTGGGAAAATTTAAAAAGCCTGTTTGTTGACTATTTACCAGAGCTACAGAAGATTCTTTTGGAATTGCAATAATTACAATAGGACTTCCAGCAATTACCTTCGTTCGTAAGTTTTGAACCCATTTCAAACTTAATTTTGTGGAAGATTTTATTTGGATATAAGCTTTAAGATTGTATAATGATTTTATGTAAGAGATATATTTGACTGTAATTAGTAATTAATAAAGTTGGTCAAAAGAGTTGAACAATTAATATAAAATTATATATTTGCATATATTTTAATAGATTTTAAAATGGTGTTCTTAAATATTATTAATCATTGTATAAATTTGAATAAAAAAAATTAAAATGAACAAATTCTAACAATATATATATATATATATATATATATATATATATATATATATATATATATATATATATATATATATATATTATGATAATAAAATCATATTTATCAAGAAGTGACTCGAACATTGAACAATCACAATCATTATTACAAATTAATAATAGAAATGTGCAAACAAATATTCTAATTTATTTATGAACACAATCTTGTCACATGAAAGAGACTTCTAACAATCCACATACTAAATTGAAATTGTATATAAAAGAAATTTTCTTTTATAAGAATGAAATCATATCCACTTGAAGAAGTAATCTTGAACATAGAAAAATCACATTTGCAAACTAATAATAGCAATGTGCGAACATATATTTTATTCTCTATGAACAAAATCTTCTCACTTGAAGTAGACTTCTAAATCAAAATTGGAGTGAGTACCTATGCAATCAATTCATTTAGTTTTTAACTATTATTAATTTTTTATTATGAGCCTCAAGTAATTTATTTGAGGTAATGTGTGTTAATTTACTATTATATTTTTTTATGACTTGGACATTGCTACATGAATTGGGGTTTTTACCTCATAGTTTATTCTTGTTTATTAGAATTCTCAATCCTAATTGCATATAGTTCAAAATAAATTTTTTTTGTTTGTTTGGTTTCCTTTATGCATGTTTTATTATTTTATGTTATGATTGTTGGAATTCTTTCGGAATAACTAGGGGAGGGGGTGAACCAGTCATTCAAGGTCTAGATGTACAAATAAAACTTTCACAATTCAATGAATCCATAAAACATTCATAACCATGCATGCATTCATTGTGTACCAACTAGAACTTATATGTTACTGTCAAATCAACTTACAAAAATATAAAGCATGAAACACAACACATTCATCAGCACATTTGACACAATGATTTAACATGAAAACCCAATTTGGAAAAAACCACCAGTAACATGCAACTCCTTTTTCACTCTTCTGAAGTGATGCCCTATTAAAGGCCAACTTTGTTAAAGGTTACACCACACACTATTAAATGTGACCCAGTTAAGGGATTTCAGTCACCCTACTAAAAGTGAGCCTTGTTAGAGGACTTTAGGCCATTCACTTGGAATGCCACCATGTTAAAAGATTTTCCAATGACTATTAAGTCACCCATACTCCAAAGGATTTACCCTAGACTGATACAATTGTTAGAAAGTAACAGTAGAGCATTGATTTGATAAAACTTACAACCTTACTTGTAGATTACAGATCTTTGTTTAGTCCTCAACTTTTCTTGGTTTCCATTCTTTGTAGCTTTGACAACTTGTTCACGCTTCAAGCATTCATCTTCTCAAATCTTCTTGCTTAGTACACCATTGCAAACTATTCTCTTGAGTCACTTGATGAAGAAAAACCTCTTTTTTCTTCTCCTTATTAGATTTTTTGCATCAAACTCTCTAACTCCTTTGCTTCATGACCAGACATTCCTATATATAGGAAATTATAACATTTTCCTGCTCATTATCCATTGTCAAAATCAAGGTTTTCAATGGATTAGGTAGGATAAAATGTATCTACCCCATATCTTGTCTTCTTAGAAACTTCTCTTAGAATCTATTTGAATTCACCTCCAAAATGGTTTACATAAGATTTTGTACCACCAGCTCATCAATCTTATCTTCCTCCTAGTTTACAAGTTCCAAGAAAACAAACTTTTTAGCTTTTATTTGTCGAATCCCTGATCTTTTTCATAATGCAGTAGCTTGGCATTATCAATCTTTTGATGCTTGGCACATACTGTGTCACTTGGCATCAACTGTAAAATCACTTAGCATCAATTGGATTTTATTAGTGCTTGACATCAATTGAAAAGTTACTCGGCATCTATTAATTTACTCAACATCCACTAGAATTTTCTTTCACTCAGCTTCAACTGACTTTTTTCTTAACTTGAACTAACTTTTCTCGGCACCTACTATCCATTTAGTCAAGCTTGGCAAATGAACTTTGTTTAACTTTATTCTTTTAAACTTTCTAAGTGTAGCCAGCCATTTTGTAACCTCAAGTAGATCATCAACACATTTTTTATTACTATCTTAACTGATTCTTGTACTTGATTACATAATCATAACTCAACCTTTCCTCTAGGTACTTTTCTTACATATTGTTGATCAAATTCTCCTCATCAATCAACTAAGTGATAGTACTTGAAACATATAAGCAATTGTCTTACTAGAAAATAGCAGGTTTGACATCAGTGACAAAACAATGATTGAAACACACAGTCTTCTTCAACAATCAATGATCTTTTCAATTAGATATCCACAATCTCCCTCTTTTGCATTGATGGCAAACAAAACTGATCAACTTAGTCAAACAAATGATGGACATCTTGTTCCATCAAACTATCTAGGTTAAAATAATAAGACATTACCAAAAAGAAAACTTGTATTGAAATTTCTCCCTCTATCAGCAACTTCCATCTTTTGATTAGGTTACAAAATATAACTCCCTCTGAGTTCCTTCTATATCTTCTCTCTTTCATATTAAATTGATTAGCGGTATATCTCCCTCTTTTGCTTTGATCCCTCTAAGTACTTTATGTTTTCTCCCTCTTTCTTTTAAATTTGATCTTCTGATCTTCTGATGATGTACTTTCTCTATTAACTTTCTCCATTGTTCCTCTTGCACTCAATTAGTTTAGTTTACTTTCTCTCTCTTTGACAATAATGAAAAATACAAATACTCAACACTTGGCATAATTGATATACACAGATATAGGCTTTTGTAGGTTCTTCAATTTCTCCCTCTATCACCTTGCTTGTGACTAATTTGTAGTTCCAATTCTATGATTGCTTTAGGCAAATCCTAAAGTAAGACCCATTGCATCAATCTATATGAAATGAATGTCTTGTTTGATGTAGGGCACTCCCTTTGTCTTTTGCATAGCCTTTGATAGGGGTAGCACCCCTAGTTTACCTCTTAGATAATCATAAGCATCCTTAGATAATACTTTTGTGAAGATATCAACAATTTGCTCCTTTTTTTTAGTATATTCCATCTTCACCTCTTTATCTTGAACCAATTTCCTTACATAACGATACTTGATTGCAATGTGTTTTGTCTTTGTATGCACCACATGATTCTTTGATATATTGATAACACTTGTATTATCACAATAAATTGTCATTGGCTCTGTGATTTCTTCCTTCATTCCCTTAAGTAGCTATTTGATCCATACAATGTTTGTGTAGTTAATAGCAGCAGCAACATACTCCACTTTAGTAGTAGATTAGGAAGTACAAATCTGCTTCTTGCTAGTTCATGTAACTTAAAGATATATAAATATATATACTCAATGTTTAAGTAGATATGAACTAGTTTATAGAATATCACTTAAACATATATGTCTTGTGTAAATTAAACATATATATGTGCAAGGCATGTGAACTGTTTTAAAGAATGCCTAAAATACTCCCTAAAAAATCTATATTAAGGTAAAAAAAATTATTTATTTCTGAAAATAAAAATCCTTGCAACTATAAATAAATATGAATCTGCAACTTTCATAATACGAAAGATGATATGCAACAAAAGTAGATATATTACAAATTGATGCTGAAAAACTTAAACCATAAGAATTGTTCTATAGCACCTGAAGGATACAATGTTGATGTAGCTTCAAAAAGATTGTCTGATAGACATGATATGCTCGGGCTAAAGGAGCTTTGAGATTTATTACTATAGTTGGGAATGGGCTCATCCTCAATCTTCTAAAGATTGAAGATGAGCCCATTCTTGAGTGTAGTAATGAATCTCAAAGCTCCTTCAATCTCATCTATGAAGCATATTAAAAGCTAACAGAGCATCTTCGCTAGCTGATCCTCCCTTGCGAGCTCAACTAAAAGATAATTTCTGATTGAAGAATGCCAAAGATAGTCACGATGTGCCTAATAGCTAAAGATAGTCATGATGTGCCTATTTCTAATGGGAACATCATGACTATCTTCGACATTCTCCTATGGCTCTTATGCTTCTAATCTTATAATATGAGGCTTCCTCTTCTATTTTTGAGCATAAGGTTGATGGGGCTCTATAATAAGAAATGAATGGGTTTAATTTGGATTATGTACAACACAAAAAAAACCAAAATGTAATAGCAATTTTTAACAAAGAAATGAACTATATAAACTTATAAAGAAATAACATAATTAACATCACAATATTAACTTATGCATTCAAGATATTGATAGCAATTTCATTGTTTAACTAACATTGTTGAAAAATGTATGCAACATAAATCACTCAAAAACTATGTATTTTTTATGTAAGTAGGACTATATTCATTTTTGACTTGTTTTAAAGGAATAACATTATTACCATCATAATATTAACCTATACTGATAGTAATTCCATTGTTTAACTAATATTATTGAAAAATATATGCAACACATATCTTTCAAAAACTATGTTGTTGATGTAAATTGATAGACCTAGGAATCTCATAAATAGTTAATGATATAAAAAAATGACATAAATCATTTTCTAACCTCACAACCTAGCTTGCAACTCTCCAATCAGCAACTCCATATACTCCCCAATAACTTGGATATCCCCACAATGATGGTATGGTCATCTTCAAGTATGGTATGATAGCTTTGAGTTGATACAATAGTCATAAAGGGTAAGGGGCTCTTTCTATTCATGTTAGGCCTAGCTTAATCTCTCTTGGTAGGCTATGTTGGCATTATGTGCCTTCTTTTATGGGCTAGGTGAATTCGTCTGGGATACTACCCAACAGCTATAAAAAAATGTAATTTTTAAAATCATTTTAACATTACACATGAAACTATATTGTGGATTGCCTTCTCACTCACACAAAAATTTATTATTTATTGACAAATCCCAATAAGTTTTTACCTAGAGTTCTGATGCTTATAACTATGAAAAAATCTTTGTAAAGCTCCTTTGAATCTTGTACAATCTATCGTTGATTTGATTAAGAAGATAGATTTAAGTTTTAATTTTTTTAAGTCAAAACCTATGAGGTTATAGGGTCTTTGCCCTAAGTTTTAAATGTGAACTCACATTCCAAACTTTCAAATGGGAGAAATAGAAAAATAATGAACATATATAGAAAATAATCGTTAAGTATGAAAGATACGATATATGGAATAAACCAATTGGTATCATGAAGATATGCCATCTCTTAGACATGTCAAAAGCTCAATAGGAACATATAATCTGCCACACCTATAGGTGAAGCAAGGAAAGCATACAATATGTTAAAGGAGTTAACATCATTTAGAGCCTTTGGAGGCAAGTAAACTAGCCACCAACATTAGAAGTTCCCAATCCAACTTCTAGCTGTTACAAAGGTCTTAATTTTAGCTGCTTGTTGTTGAAGTGAACAAATAGTTTTAGGGTTAAGGATTGTTGGAAGGGCCTCTAAACCACTACTACATCTGAGGCCATTTTTTGACCATTATTGGTCAAAATTTCAACCCATTTTTTGACCAAACTTTGACCAACTTTGACCAACTCATTGGTTTGAATTTTTTCGGTTGAAATTTCGACCAATACTTTGGTCAAAAAACTCCCATAGCCATAGTGCAAGTTTTGCCTGGAATTGGTCAAAATTTTGAACAATGAAGATATAAATTTCGACCAATAAAAGTAGAAATTTTGACCAATGATGGTAGAAAATGTTGACTTAGAAAGGTAGAAATTTTGACCAATGAAGTTCAAAAATTTTGACCAATGAAGGTAGAAAGTTCGAACAATAAAGGTTGAAAATGTTGACCAATGAAGGTGGAAAATGTTGACCAAGAAAGGTAGAAATTTTGACCAATGAAGGTAAAAAATTTTGACCAATGAAGGTAGAAATTTCTACCAACGCCTGGGTGTAATTTTTTTTTTCAAGCATTCTATAAAACAGTTCACATGCTTTGCATATGATATGACATTTTGTATGCATCCTGCACTCTCTCATCTGACCGATGATGGATTACGGAGAGTGATCTGAAACGATGATGCTAAAAAACACACAATCAAATCCAAAATGAATTTGCATTACAAATGGATTGTGAAAATTTGATATTGTTGATTTTGAAATTTTATAGAATGCTTGAAAAATATCAACAATAACTAAGTAAACTGTCGTAATCACCGATAGTAACTAATATGCTTCTTCATTAATATGCCCGATACAATAAGCAAACTTGGTAACTATGCACAACAAGTTATATGCTCAAAGGAAGTCATTTAGGAGATATAAAATTTGAACAACCATATGTTAAGATTCTACAATTTGTATCACTTGCTTGATTCTGACAGTTGAGATTAAGTTCTTCATCCTCCCTACAGTATGTTCCAATGGCCTGTACATCCACAAAAGTTCCAGCATCTCAAACTTGTAGAATAAGAATTGTTTGGTATCCAATGGACATGATTGAAAATAAATTATCATATAAAAAGACTCCTGTGTGAAGCATGAATAGCAAAGGAAATTAATATGGGTGATAGGGAAGAGAATTCAATAATAGAGGCTTTTAACTTTAGTTATATATAGTCATGATATGGGTAATGCACAACTGCCTCCTGGATTCACATTCCATCCCATGGATGAAGAGCTCATAACACATTATCTCATTAAAAAAGTTTTAGACAACAATTTCATAGGAAGGGCCATTACTGAAGTGGACCTCAACAAGTGCCAGCCTCAGGAAGGGTTCAATTCCCTCCTTTATTATTTACTGTGCGTATAATCCCACACACCCATTTGATCTTGAATGATATGTATTGAATGCTGAGTGGTTGTGCTGAGTGCTCGAAAATCATCCATTTCATGCCTTCATCTGTACACAATGTCTTTCTAGTTTCTTTCTACTTGCACGCCCATTTGATTTCATATGATCTTCTGAAAATTGTGTCACTTTAAGCTCTCAACTATTTCCTCTTGATTGATCATCTCATAATTGTTGAATGAGAGCTTTGGGATAAGCTATAGACATCCATCAAAGCATAAAAGATTTTGTCAAACAGTGTAGATGAAGTAGTAGCATTTGTCTTGGGAGACATGCTTACAAAATGGAAGCATAGATAAGTCATGTGAACTATTTGACAAGATGCCTGAATGTAATGTTCCTCTACGATGCTCCTAATTTTCCAATTTGAATATTGCCAATTTTTTAAACACAAGTTAACTACGATTCAATCACCTTTGATTACTATATCACCCATATTAAAAGCATCACCTTTATGATATGTTGTTGGTGTTGATCATATGAAAGACTGAACACTTGTGAATAGGATTTAGTGGTCAAAATCCACCTTAATGAAGGCTGCACCCAAGATTTTCAAAGTAGATTCAGGTGCTAAGAATGAAAAATCACTAAAACATAGCTATTTAGGAGCTTGGAAAACCTTAGGAATAGTCCATTACAGCTTGTAAGACCAGACATGACCATCTTCATCCTCACATCTAAGGTTTATCAAGCCAAAAAAAGTGTGTATCTATTGAACAAAATCTGAAAATGTTTTCCTTAAATGGTATACTCTCAATTAAGCATCTAGTTGTTATATGTTGTTAGTTTTTCCTTGGACTAAAAGCTTCAATGGAAAGATAAAACTTAGTAATGGAGTCGTGTTTCCCTAGCACACGATCCAATTCATCATTCACTGAAAGATCCTGACCAAGAAGCTCCGCATTCCATGACATGCACCCTCCCATCACCGTATCCAATCCAAATTCTTGTTCCTAAAGCACACAAACATTGAATAGCAACAGATGAATGCATGAATTCCTGAATACAATTACCTTGGCAAACCCACTGCACAAGCAATCCATTTACATATCCAGTCCAAATCATTTGATTGCTTGATGTTGCTAAAGCTTTTGATGTTAGCCACTTAATGTGATGCATGATTGATAAACTATAATGGATGGTCCATTGAAAAGTTCATTGCTTATAGATTTGCATTAATGACAGACATGATTGGAATTATTCTGAGTATAAATAAAATCTAGAATCAAAAGAACTAGAGAAAGCAAACATTGCCACAAGAGCTTACACAAATATACTCAGCAAAAAATTATGTATGGGTGAGAACTCTAGCAAAAGGTGATCTTTTGGGGATGTGTCAGATCTAAGAGGGATGTGGGGGCAATTCCAGGTAAGGTTGCACATGTGTTAGTAGAAATATACTACTCTTCTGCCACCTATAAAAGGAAATAGCTAATACCATAAGCATGCAAGGGCATTGCCCCGGCCAGTAAACTTGGAGTTGAGCTCGAGGTCTACCAGCCTCACCTTCTCTGTAGCCTATAGGGCATTCTCAGACATTAATCACAAATAGGGTCGTTGCTAACTTCTAAGTGGTGTTGTCTATCAATTATAAAGGTGTATGCATACAAACCATCATTTTTATCTCTGAAAAAGCTCAAAATAATACTTATTCTCCTTTATCTAATTTTGCATGTAAGAAATCTGTCTTGTAAAAGGAAATACCAAAAATAGTTCTAAATAAACAAGCTTTCTAAATAAGTAGTTCTAAACAAATAGTTCCAAAAATGCATAAAAATTGCAAAATTGCATTAGCAATTTTTGCAACAAATTAGCAACTTTTTACAAATAACCATAAAACTATCATTGGTTGGTTAAAACGGTTGGAAAATGGCTTTATAGGCCTTGTACACTCGAATGAAAGGACAAGCGAAGTTTTCAAATGTATTTCTCTTCCAAAATCTAATAGAGAACCTACTGTTACAACATTTTCACTATGTTTTTTCGTACTGTATGGATTTTTAATGGTTGTAAGGTTGTTGTTTTGTATTGTTCATTTGGAGGTTGTATTTTAGAGAATTTTTGCATTGGTTTGGAGGGAAGATCAATCTCCATTTGAAAGTTACACATTTTTCTTCCATGCTGCCTATGAAACCCTCAAACCAAGGGTTTGGCCAAAGAAATGGCACTAGTTTGAACTCCCACCATTGGAAATCCTTCCAAATTTGTATGGGGCAAGCTAGGGAAATGGACTTCCATATTTTGAAGGTTTGGAGGTAGGAGGTTTTAGAAAGGATTTATGGGAGCAAGCCCTAGGTCTAATATGCCCATGTATTAGACCTTATTTGATGCAATTTGATGAATTAGTATGAAAGAGGGAAGTTGGGACTTGGTGTGAAGACAAAGAACCTTTATTTGGACTAAAAGAACACTCTAAAGTTGGGAGTTTGATCCATGAACCCATATCATGGCCATTTTCCTTGTAGACCAAGCCTAAACTTGCTAATTAGGCCTGAGTGCACGGTTGGGTTAATGCATGCTGGTGTGGAGTCAAGGTTCCAAACTTTGGAGTCTTTTAGCACTTTGAAAAGGGTATTTGAAATTGGTCTTATATTTCCAAATCCTTTGTAACAAAATTAAGTGGTTGGTGAAAAATAGTATTGAGAGACCTAATTGCCTACTAGGTCTGTGGTATCAATGTTCATTATTTGCTAGTTGCAAATATTCTAATCAGTGGTATTCCTTCTTTGGATCATTATGAATGCATCTTAAACCATCTTTGGTGTTTGGAAGTCGTGAAGTCTCAAAATCCCACTTTTCCTACTTTGTGAAACAAGCCTAAATGCTGCATTCTTATTTGGGTGCTAACAACAGTCAAGCTGCTCATAAATCTGATCACTGTTTGGTATAGTTTGCTTGTGTTAGATGTTTTCTAGGCCCCTACTATTGTTAGAAGGTTTGAGGGGGTTTAAATCACTTTTTTTTAAGTTGAGTGTGGAGGGAGTCTTGCTTGGTGCAAGGGAGAAGAAGTTGGGGTTCAACGTAATGTGGAGTATTGGGTTGTGAAACTTGTTGGATAGTGGTAAAAAACAATATAGTCCCTTTTGATGTGAGCCAAACACTGAATAACCCTATGGTGTTAAGGAAATTTTGAGTAGCAACTTGATTTTTCTTGATACCTCCAAGGTTCTTAGACTTGTTTGGTGCTTCCAAAGTGCTGCCTCTGCATCATATTGTGTAGCCTGTACTCTTGAAAGCCTCTCGTCCACCATGTTTGTCGACTAAAGGCTTGTTGGTTGTAGTCCAGGGGGCTTCAAATCATTCCAATCTACAAAACCAAAAGAAAGGAAAAAAATATGGTTTTGGCAATACAAAATATTTACAAAACCAACTCCAAATCATCACTCGATAACCTAAAACTAATCCAAGTTCATGTTTAAAATAACTATTCATTCCTACTAGCTTTATCATGATCCATAGATATTCATGAAGATAACCCATAGGTTTTTGTTATGGACTTGTTAGCTACCGTTTCTTTACCTTCAGTTTGGGACCCGTTGAGAACATCCATGATAGAGAGAGAAACATCAGACCTCAAAGGCATAGTAGTATAGAATGGCCCCCCTCCACCTTTTCCATAGCTATGATGAGTTATACTTGAAAGAGGATCCCTACCCCCTAAATGGGGTGAGGGGGAGAATGCAAGAAAACTATTATTGTTAGTGTTATTCATGGATTTCACTAGGTCTTATCACACAGAACACAACACTTTAGCATCGATGTAAAGAATATAGCCAATATGCTTATGATTTCATTGCAAATACTTCATCTAACTTAGAGAATTTCATACATTAATCAATGTAGGTTAATTAATGATTTGATTGCCAATATTGTGTCAATGCAAATATAAGACAATTCTATTTTAAGAATTTGTTTATATGTCAAGTTAAAATTATAAAAAACATGCATCCAATACATGATGCATTCATCCAATACATGATACAAACCTGCATGGCCAATACAAGGAAATAAAGAACATAATGATATTTTCCCAAGATAATCAACTTCATGTCCAAAAATGCATGAAGCAAAGTTATAATACCTACTATTGTAGAGCTGCAAATCAATTTAGGTTTTTGATTAACAAGACATGAAACAAATAAATAGAAAAAGAGTGCAAAGAAACTGGTAGGCCAATTATATAGATAACAAGCTGCTAAAGTCCCAACATATCCAAATCAATATAAAACAAGTGCAAAGAGTGAAGAAAATTGAATACAAGTAGATGGGTTCAGAAGTTTGTAATTTTAAAATCTTGCTTCAGGAATGCAATATGTAGGTACTTACTATGACAACAAAAAGTGATTTGAATGATATGGACTCAGTGTTAACAACCCTTTTCCTAAATGAACCAAACCTTGAGCAATGCAAACCTATAATATATCTATTTATGTCAGATTTCTTGAATTAGGGGCTCAATATACATGTTCATATCTTTAACTTGTATTTACCTAGCAATTGAATGAACATAAACATTACATTATTATTATGACCATTTTCATGCACTATTTATAAATGAATTTAGATAACTATAAAATGAAAAAATACCTGGCACAATCATTGAAAACATTATGTGCTCCCTCTTTATGGACATCCAAGGAGGATTGTTATTGTTAATAACAAAAATAGGCCACATTGAGTAAACAAATCTCATATCTCCATATGGATTGACACCGTCCGCTGCCAATGAAAGCTTCAGATTATGAGGTTCTTTTTTAAAGTGTGACCATGTTTCTTCTATCTCTTTAAATGCAAAACCATCGGTAGGGATTTGCATAATGTCATCTTGACTTCTATTGCGTGCATGGTAATTCATAAATTGTGCCAAGCTAGCACACCTAAATAACTGTTGAAGATGTGGAATAATGGGAATGTACCAAAGAACCTTGTGAGGCACTTTTTTTGTTATTTGATCTGATCGATATCTACTACTATGACAATTAGGGCATTCTATTGCAAATTCATATTGTTTATGATATAGAATGTGATCATTGGGACATGCATCTATTGTTTGATACTTCATTCCAATCCGATCCATAATGTTAGATAATTCTCGGTACGAACAAGGCAAAATGTTTGATGGTGGTAACAAAAACTCACTAATCAACCTACAACAACAAATATGCATTGTTAATATAATGAATAGTAATTGTATGCTAACATTGAATATGACAAAAATGACATACCTTAGCATACCTCATATTGCTACATTGGATATACCATTCATAACCTTTAAGTTCACCAACAACAATATAGCCAAGAGTAGAGTTGTTTGAGAGCCTTCGTATAAGGGCTTGTGTGCCTTCTCAAGCAAAGGTATATCAAGACCATCTTCATCATCATTATCAGATTCACTAGTACCATCATTGTGAGCCTCTTCATCACCTACCCCAATACCATCTTCTTCAATCATGTCCTCTAGCACATTATCATCTTCTTCCATGAGAGTGTTATCCTCAACTTGGATATTCACACCTCCATGTTCCTCTAGTAGGAAATCAACATTCAGCAATGGAAAAAAATCATGGCCCCCTTCAACATGACCATGTTGCCTATAATGACTCTGGGCTGTTGTGATTAGAATTCTTTGAGTCTTTAAGCCTTTAGACTTTTTGCAAGGACAATAATATTTATTAGGTTTTCTTCAAAACTAAGCCCACAATGCAACCATTGTCTCATTTTGTTCAGCGTTCATATTGTTAGGCGTGGTCTTTCTTCACAGGAAAATATATTTGCAAATAAATTGGACATGTTGTGATTAATGTTTATATCTGCACATATGGTTTTTCTTGATTAATGTTTTCAAATGTAACTAAAATGATCTTATAATTTCTAGAAGGTGTAGATGTTTGCAAAATGTGTAGTACCACCCTTCTACCAAAAAAACACACCTAGTATACAATAATGGATAAGATCAAGACAACAATAATTCTAGTCCTTCTGTTGATACATCTTTTGAAGGTTGAATAAGGTCTTGATTTTGCTAACCCACTCTGTTTTATCTACTATACTTTCTGCTTTCAACACAATTGCACTATGTGCTAGAATAGAAGGCCATGAAACAAAGATCAACAACCATTTGAGCATAGAAGATGCCAATTTAATATACAAATATGTGCACTTGCAGTTTGAAACTTGAGCCCTAAAAAGACACACACCTTTTAGTACTATTTTGTATGAAACCTTGTTATTTTGAATGTAAGACTTATAGCTATAGCATTAGGACCATTTTCCTTTTTTGAGTTTTTAGAACTTGATTTAGCTAGAGCTGGAGAATCAAAAGTACCATCATTTGATACCTCCTCATTAATACAGTCTTCTAACATGAAACATTCATTCAGTAAATATTATCAGCAAGCTTGGCAAAGACATTAATTCATTAAAAAAATTTGTCGTGCATGCTAGATAATCAAGAAAACCAAATACTCCATACAAAATTACACAATGGATAAATAGATAGAAATAATCAATCTCATTTTTCTGTTACTTGATTTAGAAGTTTAAACATTCCAATTACAAAACAATTTTTGTATCCTTTGGGGAACTTTTGAAAAAGACCAAAAGCCCTTAAAATCACAAGAGATCAACTTATAGTATACTTAAATGTTAGTAAAGATCTGCATTGTAAAGTTTTCTGGAAGTGACCGGCATAAATTACAATTACTATGCCACTTAGGCACCATGATATTGCCACATAGGCACTACGATAAACTTAACCATTTCTATTGGTTGGAGAGGCTATGGTGAATTAAAGTATATTGTTGTGAAGGAAGAAGGTATGCTCATCAAAACCTTATTAGAGTAGCTGGAAATATATTAGTAAAGTTCACAATAAATCTTCATGTGAGAATCTTTTCCATGAAGAGTTGGGCTGCTAATAACTTCATAGTTCACATGTTTAGTTGATGGTATAAATAGCTATGTAGTTCATACTTCTAGAGATCCAAAGCTAGGCATTACTTTCTTATGTCAATCATATTGCTTGAATTAGGCATAGCAAGTAAGCAAGAACAAGGCACGTCAAACTCCTTTAAGAGCACTCAAAAGTCTTGGCATGAATTGGTGGATACTCGCTGTAACAACTTGGTCATCCATTACTATCTAGGATCTTAGTCATCCTTTGCTATTTTTTGAAAGATATTGGCAAATATTGTAGTTTTAGGTGCACCAATCTAAGGAATTAGAAGATAAGGAATCATATTAAGAAGTCAAATGATATGAAGGTATCATGTCGATACTAATGATAAATGAATTCAATCAAATAAAACATATTCATATGGAATTATTGACTAAGACCACTCTTAAAGAGGAGAGATCCACTTTTAGAGTAGGCCTCCGGTGTTCATCATTCACCTTGACATCCTAGTAGGTGATTCTAGGTCTACCAAGACACAAACAAATATGTTGTCATTCATCCTCTTTTGAATAGGGCAGCCAAAACCATAAGTCTATAAAGGGCTTTCACCAGCCCACATCTTTGATATATGGGATATTTAAGACTTCCATTTGGCCTATAAGTCAGGCATGCTTAATACATAAATAAGAATGCCTAATCACTTGAAGAAGAACAAATACATATATAATTGAAGGTGTTTTCCCATGATTAGCTTCTCTAAGAATGCTCCCACATGCATGGCTAGCAAATCTCCCCAAAGTGTTGGAAGCATTTAGTTGAACAAAAGCATCTTGTGTATTAACTGATTCAAATGTCTTTCTTTTCTTCTGATTTTCTCCATAAGTTGATATTCCTTGCAAGGATGGAATTGACTACACAATATCTAAAAGGAAATGCTTTTGACTACTTATTTTTGGAGTTATGTAAGGTGTGTTACCATGAGAAGTTAAAGAATCTAATGTTTGACCTATAAGATGTATACCTCATGCATTAGTTAGATGATATTTAGTTAAAAATAGAAGGTATACAACAAACACAATTGACATGCCCAACCCAACATGCTACCATTTTCCATCTCAAAAGTATAGTGAATTAGAAATAGAAACTTGCATGCTGGGGGGATCATGTTAAAGCTAGTTGCAAAGCTTTTGAATACAATTGATGTTTGACCACCCATTGAAGTCTTAACAAGAGAAGACCTTAATTATTGAATGGAATTCCTACATGCACTAATGATATTCTTTTTGTATATAACGAACTAGTTTTCCAATGAGTAGAATGTGATGGGAGCCCCTCCTTTGGAGAATCCATTAATTTTCTTAGATGATTATCCTCCATTGATGGATAACCTTAAGTGTCTCCTCGATGCAATGGAGACTTTGAATAAGTGAGATCATGGTTAAAATAATACTTTGTAGCTGATGACAATTTATTAAAAGATTGGATCCTTGCAGGGTTGAGTGTGGATGTATTGACTCCATAATTGTGTCCACTAGCTGAAGGTCTTGAGCCATTCTGCCATACATTCTTATGATTTGGTTCAGACATCAACCTAGTGTTAAAAGGCGAGCTTCCAATAAAATTTTTCCCAGTATTATTAATTAAGGACAACTGAGAGTTCCTATCCCATGTAGTTGATGGACCATACTTTCCTCCTTGTTGAATACCCTACACAACACTTAGATGATTTGATGGTGAAGATTCAACAAGAAAATTATGTTTTGGTAAATATCAAGATAATGGAATTCCCTTTTCAAACTCAAATACATCATCTACTAGAGTTGAAAATCTTGACTGCAAGCACCATTGGCCTTGAAGATCAAAATCTGTAAATGCATCAAGATTAGACATAGATTCTGACATTAAATTTGAAAATTTTGTTATCTCTTTCTCTAGAGATGATTTCCCATTGTCTAAAAGGCTCAAGTTCACCTCATGATCCACCATTTTCACTCTTCTAATATCAATCTTGTTGAAATGAAACCTGTGGATGGAACTTGAAAGAAGACCAGATCTACTTGTTGAGTCTTGCTTGGACTCCAAAAGGGTAAAAAGAGGCTTGAAATCCATATCCAATTTTATTAGGAGGTAATAAGAATTTCCATAGTTTAGAAAACCCATGAGCAGTAAGTTTGAGTCTTTAATTATTGATTTAGGAAGCTTAGCTGTAGCCACACCTTTTTCATACACCTATAATAGGAATATCAATAAACCAAAGCCATTAAAAAGCATGCCAAAATATTTTAGTATGATTCTATTTCAAAAAAAACATCTATACACTTTTCATACAGAAACAATGGCAAAAATTGGATAAGAAATAAGTTCATAAATTCTTTGTCTTGCTAAAAAATATTGGCAGGCATACAAAAAATAAAAAATATGATTTCTTAGATAAACTATTAGAAGTACATTTAATGGACTAAATGGAACATTATGTTTCAATAAAAGAATTTTCTGCAGGTATTCAACAAGTCTCAGAAACCCAATGCACATCTCTATACCCAATTTGGATCTTGCATCCCTATAGAGCCCATATCCACTCCTCAAGATGAACATACATGTATACCATGTTCCTTGAAATAAACCTCGAAGAACATTTTATCTTTAAATGGAAGTGTATTGTAAGGGTTACTTGTCAACATATGATCTTTCCAATGAATGAGAACCATGTACTTGTCTATTATCTAGATACTAGAAATAGAAGCACATGACCTTGCTCCCCACAAAGATGACTTGCTTGAAAGTTACTCTAGACTTCTAGAATTGCATTGTGAGACTAAAGCATCCCTAGGTTAATAATATTTTGCATTGCACTTGCATCTCTGCCTAGTGCAAGTTCCTTTAAATTGAACATACACTGATAAATGAATCATACAATACACTCATTGTTCACAAGATTAGTTAATGGAAATGCTAAGTAGTGGTCATTCTATTCAATTCAAACACTGAATAACATTTCTGATAGCATGCTAAGCTTGAAAGGAAAAATGAATGTCAGTTCAAATTTGTTGAGGAATTTTTGGATTGTTCTTTGTTAAATTGCACCTCGCTTGCTCAAGTAACTCCTGAGCACATGCTTATTTTAGCTTCCAACTCCCACCCACTCCCAAACCTTGTCTTTAGTTCCAAATCTTCATGTTTGAAAGCTATGGTTTAAGAACTTAATCATATCTGAAACATATGGTAAATATAAATCTTCAGCAAATATGTATCCAAAGTTCTATTACAAATTACAACAATGAAAAAATGATCCTACTTTAATCTATTGGGAATATTATAGTTCTAATGGAATGGTTTTTATATTAGTAAAGATAGCCTAAATGTTGTTTGGATTGAACACCAAAATCTTGGCTCTCCAAAGAAAACAAAAATAAAATACCATCTATTTTTTAATTCATAAATTTTGCTAGGAAGGACAAGGCAAAGCATGTCCAAAAGAGTACAAAACATTATAAAGTATGACTAAGGTGACTGATTTTAAATTTCTCTTGGTTAATAAAAGATGATAGAGCTATTGTATTTAAAGATTTATGTCAATGGTTGTTGTAGCTAGAATTTTAGAACTACGAGAAACTTCCCCAAAGGGCTTGAAGGAGGTAGTTATATCTTTGAATGTATTTAAAAGTATTTTTTGACAAATGAATTTTTTTAGGAAGATCTTTGCTAAGTAATACACTAATTTTGTTTTGTAGCTCCATGATCTGTACATACAAAACATGTTCAAGAGTACAGCTCGGCAAGTCTTTGGTTGAAAAAAAAAAGAGGTGTTCCTTGTGTTAGGCCTTATTTTCTGTAATATATGACCTCTTCTATGCAAAAAATTGGCATTCATTCTCGAAGTATGAGGAAAAGGTACTTTTTCCCTTAAAATGGTAGATAGAGGATATAACTTCTAAAATTCAGGAAGTGTGAGATACTCATCCTCTAATCATATGAGCAACATGAGTCATGTATTTTTAGATACCTCTTGATGCTTCTTGGAATCTCATTCCACTAATTTCCATGAGCTAGAGGGTTCTCTGAAGTCCAATTGAATATGAGAATTATTCTTAAAAGATACTATGTTCTCTTAGGATTTTAGAGCTTTAAGTGGTATATGTTTCCTGCCTTGTAGGATAGAAAGGTCTTCTAATGAGCCTATTCAACATAATTGTTTTCTATTGTGAGATTTTCAAGATTTTAATTAAATTGACATTCCACATTATTTTTCAGCATGCTATAATGTTGTACATTATACCCGGCATAATGAAAACTTCTCTATTGTTTTCTTCATGTAAATAAAGTGAAGACAATTTGTGTATTGTTCATCAATATAGATTTTATCTTGTGAAACATCTGCATAACATCATAAATTTGATTTTTCTTTCTTGTAATGTCTTCCAAAGGCTACCAATAATAGAAACCATTAACATTTTTTTGTCAATTGGTCCTTTGAGCATTTAGAGGGCTGAAGACTCTATTATTGATGAAGTTTAATATTCTCATCACTTGTTCACCTTTTCTCATCTCTAAGAACCCTAACATTGGCATGATACCCTCAAACTATCTAGCATAGTTGGCTCAATTGCATAGTAATAGATTTGTAGGTTCTTCTAGTAGTTGATTTTATTATTTTGAAGAAAACTTTTTCTAACCTTCATCTAGATTTATCTAGTAAGATGCATACGTGTCTATAGAATGAATGTTATAAGTATGGATAATTTTGTAATTATGCATGGGGATAGTAGATGCAAATTAGATAGGGATACTCAACTTTGTTATAATAGATATTATTTTTGAGAATTTTGGAATTTGAATTGTTTAGAGTTTAGAAATGATAGGGGTAATACCTTGGATTTCATCTAAGGGTTATTATTGGAGGGCCTTTTTGTGTCCATTGATTAGATCTTGATAGTTTTGTGTGCTATTTTTTGACTCATCAAATTTCTTTTCCTTTCTTTTGGATTAATGGTATTTATGAATATCTTAGGAGTTTGTTATAAGTACTAGTTTGAAAACTCAAGTTAGGGAACAAAGCAAATGAGAAATGTCTAGTCCAAAAAAAGGCAAACATTGTATAGGGCATATAAATATATTCAAAACAAGGCAAGAAAGCAAGCAATCAAAGCACAAATTACAATGACTAATGATTTTTTAGAAAAAGGGTGGATCATTAAGAGTATGATGAGAAATGGCAATAAGGAAAAAGGCTTAAATTTGTCAAAGTAATTGTTAGTTTAAGACATATTCTCCATGATGCAAGGATAGTTGGATCTTTAAAAAACTGATGATTTATGTACTTCTTCAAGCTTAATATAATTGTTCCTCCTTATACGATGCTTCCTAATCTATCCATAGCTTCCTTATGATAATTGCTTCTTCATTTAACATATATTTCACTTCAACATTCAGATATATTATTAACAACTGTAATCTTCTATTTTCAACGTCTGTTAAGGGCTGCCAATCCCAGTTTAGCAGAGCATAATAGTCTACCTTTACAAGATTTCTTGTCCATTAAGCAATTTTAATGTAGGATTATCATGGAAAACTTTAAATAGGAAGATTTTTGGTCTATGCAACTTTCAACTTTATTGGGAGTCTAATTTGAAATCCATATCTTTGTAGGGCTACTCTGATATTATATCAAGCTGCTAATTTGAACTAGGATATGTTTTGCATGTACATTAAATGGAGGTATCTCAACAACAATCAAGAGTTGGATCTCGGTAAGGTTCAAAGTTACTCATCCTTTAAGATGAAGGACAATGTTGCATTACCTGATTTTGATAAGAATTGATTTTTTCATGAATGAAATAAATTAGTTAGATAATCATGATGATGAGAGACACAAATATTGTGGAGATGATCAATGATGGAATCTGGAAAATCTTAATTTTGGAGTGATTTCTCATAGTTCCTTTGATTTTGGATAATGGTACAGAATCATATTATTGGTAGTAGTTGATCCCATCTAGGCCTAGTGCTTAATATGATAAGCTTATTCATTTTCATACCACACATCTTGCTATTGTACTCAAAACTACTAGTTAGTCTTGTATGATGAACCTTTCTTGATCACCCATTATCTCATTTTCTTTTCATTATTGAATGAATTAATCAAATGGAGACCACATCTATAAAACAAAACTTCAACTATAAAACAAATCTATAAAAAAAAATTTAATCAAATGTATTATGATTAATCAAATGTCAATCTATAAAATAAAATTTCAACTCACCTTTGTGACGCTGGGAAGGAGACTCTTCAACGTTTCTAGCTATTATTTAATCCTTTCATGCCACCTTCTTTCTGAAATCTCTTTCAATGGATCAGCTTTGAAGCATTCATGAGCTCTCCTCTGCTACAATCATGCACCAAAGAACCCAAGATGTCAAACCCTATTGGTGTTGAAGCTATAAAACCCTTTTGACACATACTCCTGGCCACAAAATGTAGTGTAGAAAATGGTTTAGTGCACGAGTTATCTTTTGGGTTGCGTAACAATGAGATTAGGGTGGCAAAAAACACTTTTTTCAATTTTCACATAGTGTGAGCCTGTGTTGGTCAAAATTTTGACCAACATGGGCTCTCATTTAACAAAAGTCATAATCTTGCCTTGCACATTTTGACCAAATTGACTCCAATTTATTAGATAGTCGAAAGTTTTGGTTGAAAATTGGGGTCAAATGTACTAGTGAACCAATGAGCAATATCATACTAGAGTATAACAATTTCAAATACTTATGGGTAATTTTTGAAGTGTAAAACACTTATTCCCATTTGGACATACTCTTCTTACATTGCCTCACATCTAGATTGAATATACAACCATTTCTAATCATTAATGGGGATATTCTATGACCATTAGTCCCTATAGAAACTATTGGAGAAAGTTTAAATATAATTTTCATTAAATTTTCAATGAAACACCAACATTCCCATGTGAAAAAATTTGTACAATCTACCAGGAGTATTGTCAATATATCCAGTCCACTTAATACTAGCTAGTACTTTATGGTCAATCTATTTCCTAAGTTGTAAATAAAAGCTCTAAAACATGCCAATTGTTTGATGAAATGATTGCATATCCATTTAAGTGTTTATGAAATTAATGATGCAAATTGTTTGACAAAATTCCTAGTCATTAAACTTGGAAAGGGGAAAAGGAGAAATTGGTTAGCAAAGTAGGGTTGTTCATTACATCTGTTGCTCAACTAATAAATTACCATTTACTTACTAATATAAAATAAGATTCATACTTCCAGAAACTAATTGTATACCATTGAAAAAGATATCAATAACAAAATTCTTAGATAATGGAGAACAAACGTGTCTCTTGCTTTGGTAATTTAATTTTGAGCACTTGCACATATGATGATTCATTCCCAATAGTCAAGTATGATGTTATATATCAATTATAATCCAAAGCTAAAACGAAGGAGCTAGGCTTAGCTACTTACTTTTTCAGACCCCAAAACTGGGTTTTATGGATAGAAATCCAAAGTTCACGAAATCTACACAACATAAAAGTGAGATATTAGTAAAAGAGATATAATGTAATATCAAATAAATCACAAAGATGATCTAGTGACAACTCACAAAAATATCAAATAAATCACAAAGATGATCCTAAGTACGGAAAATAGGTTGCATTAAATTTATCCATGACTCAACATTGAGTCAGGAATAGTCAGCGCAAATATTGATGTTAGATAGCATAACCATGGAGGCCTCCTTTTATAGCTATACAAGTTTCATCAAGTAAAACACACTTGCCTTGAATGTTGAGAGAATATTTTTTACTCTTGTATTGTATTCCACTCATGCTCTTTAATCATCCTAGTGTTCATTTCATGTACCAACATTAGGTGAGTTGGATATCAGGTAAAAACTAAATAAAAAGAATCATTTGAACAAAAGTCAAGGCAAATCATAGTTTTCAGTAAATTTATATACAGTTGTGCTGTTGTTTTGACTAGAAAAGCTGGTATTGAAGAATTCCTTTTGATGGATTGTGAACTAAATTATTTTTAAGTAAATTATATTCTTACATTTCAATTTGTTTTAATAGAAAAAAGATGTGATAATCTCCCTAAAGTTCATGATTTAATGTTTGGTGCACCTTGTCATCAAATTATGGCAAGTAATAGAAATGCTAATAATATGTTGTGAAAAAGTTAGATTCATACACATTCTGAAAAGACCTGCACTGGGGTTACAAGGCTAATGGATCACCTTGTATCAAGCATATCATGCTCATCCATAATCTAAAAACATGCCACCAACATCATTAAGTATAAACCATTGTACTTTTGAGCCTAGCAAGGAAATTGGATCACCTAGTGAGTTAATGAACATTCTAAAAGTATGTTACCAATATCACTATAGGAAAATCATTGTACAACATAATTAAAAATAAATACACAAGTAGCTCTGTATCTTGCTTGGTAATTGTAGCACCTGTATGCGATTTAGACAATCATGGAAGTGTTCAAGCTAAAAAGGCTAATAGATGGAATATATCTAGGGTATTCTTTTAACCTCTTCATTGTGTAGAAATTTTTCTTTTTTTATGACTTCTTTTAATGCATCACTTTGTTGCTCCATTAATAACCAAGGAAGGGCACTTGTATTAATTTGGTCTCCATTGCTATTTGATTCAATGAAAGCTTTTAGTGCATGATTGGATTCATGAATGTTAGTACAAATTTTGGAAATTATTTGTTCTCTATCACACCTTCCATCGAACATTTTCCATAGTGTCTTTCTTACATTCTTTCTAATATGCATAACATCAACCAAATGCACGATTGGAAGATCCTTGTTGTACAATAAACTACTAAATTGAGTAGAATAACTTTTCATTCCTCTAGGAAGTTGGTCATTGATGCCTTGATGACCTTCATAAGCATCAATTATAGCATTATTAAATATAAGAGAATATCAAAATACAAATTTTAAACTTTGGATGACAAATTGGACATTACCTCAATGATTTAGTCGATTGTATTCCAACTTCCATAGATGAGGCGTCATTCTTTGTGGGCTTGATGATGTCTCTTCTTTCCCGTTGAAAAGATGTTTTTTGACAATTTGATACCTATGATTATTGTGGAGAAAGTGTCTAAAATTATCAAACACTACTTTCCTAAACTTCTCAACTGACGAGACTTCATCTTTGGACCACAAACTAGACATGCAAATTTTCCCTTTGTCTAAAGACCTAAAAGATCATGTATAATTGGATCATGTACAATTATCATACAAAACTTAAGAATTCAATAGTAATGTGTAAGCACTATAACAGACCAAAAATATGTCATCTTAAAAATATAACATACTGCAAAAATGAGTTAGCCTAGGGGCATCATGTATTATCCATACGAGCATTGCATGTAATTGAAATTGTCAATGTCCTATTGGTCTAGAGATGTCATACATAGTGATGCCATTCCATAAATTTAACAAGTCATCAATTAGAGGCTCAATATACATGTTCATGTATTTAACTTGCTATTTACGTAGTAATTGAATGACATAAACATTACATAATTATTATGACCATTTTCATGCACTATTTATAAATTAATTTAGATAACTATAAAATGAAAAAATACCTGGCACAATCATTGACCACATTATGTGCTCCCTCTTTATTGACATTCGAGGAGGAATGTTATTGTTAATAACAAAAATAGGCCACACTGAGTAAACAGATCTCATATATCCATATGGATTGACAACGTCTACTACCAATGAAAGCTTCAGATAATGAGGTTCTTCTTTAAAGTGTGACCATGTTTCTTCTATCTCTTTAAATGCAAAACCATCAGTAGGCATTTGGATAACGTCATCCTGAGTTGTATTGCATTTATGGTAATCCATAAATTGTGCCAAGCTAGCGCACCTGAATAATCATTGAAGATGTGGAATAATGGGAATGTACCGAAGAACCTTCTGAGACACTTTTTTTGTTATTTGATTTGATCAATATCTCTAATATGACAATTAGGGAATTTTGTTCAAAATTCATGTTGTTTATGATATAGAATGTGATCATTGGGACATCTATGCATTGTCTGATACTTCATTCCAATCTAATTCATAATGTTTGATAGTGGTAAGAAAAACTCACTAATCAGCCTACAGTAACAAATATGCATTTTTAATATAATGAATAGTAATTGTATGCTAACATTGAAGATAACAAAAATGACATACCTTAGCATACGTGACATTGCTACATTTGATATACCATTCATAACCTTTAAGTTCACCGACAACACTATAGCCAAGAGTAGAGTTGTTTGGGAGCCTTCATATAAGGGCTCATGTGCCTTCTCAAGTAAAGGTATATCAAGACCATCTTCATCATCATTATTAGATTCCCTAGTAGCATCATTATGAGTCTCTTCATCACCTGCCCCAATACCATCTTCTTCAATCATGTTCTCTGGCACATTATCATCTTCTTCCATGGAAGTGTTATCCTCAGCTTGGATATTCATAGCTCCATGTTCCTCCAGTAGAAAATCCACATTCAGTAATGGATGAAAATCGTGGTTCCCTTCAACATGACCATGTTGCCTACAATGACTCTGGGCTGTTGTGATTAGAATTATTCGATTCTTTAAGCCCTTACATTTTTTCAAGGACAATAACATTTATTAGGTTTTCTTCAGAATTGAGCCCACAGTGTAGCCATTGTCTCATTACTTTGTTCTGGGTTCATATTGTCAAGCATGGTCTTTCTTCACAGGAAAATATATCTATGAATAAATTGGACATGTTTTCGTTAATGTTTATATCTACACATATGGAAATTTTTTATTAATATTTTCAAATGTAACTAAAATGATCCTATAATTTCTAGAAGGCCTAGATGTTTGCAAAATGTGGAGTTATAGACAATGTATCTTAATTATTTGCAAAATGCCTCAAAGACATGTCATAAGGTGAAAGTTACTTATGTGCTATTAATAGCATGCCTTGACTAATTTTGATAGAAATGGCTAATGTGATTAATGCATTAACTAATGAAGATGACTAAAAGATTGAAACATATTAATGTATAGCAATGTTTTCGTCGAGGAAAGATTATTCTAAAAATCAAACAAGGAAACACTTCAAGACCTCAAAAGTGGCAATATGATGAATTTACCATGGCTATTGAAGGGGAGCTTATAATGGAGTATTCAAAAAGTTGTACAACTGATAAAGGGCATGTATTCAAATACAATTTCAAAAACTAGTCCTATAAAAGGATCCTCACTGAAAATACACGAGCCAAATCAAACAAATTTTCTTGGCATACTGCAAACAAGAACAAAGGCTAGCATCAAAATTTCAATCGAGGTAGCAATCCTATAGTAGAATTAATAAATAGGCCTCTCTTCTATGCTCATTAATGACATCAAAATTAAATGGTTCTGATTTAGGTACAATAACTCTACAAAAAGCTTCTGGGGTTGGCTATTTGTCATGGAAACTAACTAATAGAAATAGGTAGCCAATTAGCTATTAAGAATGGAATCACCCAACTTCACATTGAGCTATATTCTAAGATTACTATAAATGTGTCCACATGTAAGATAATTTTGTGCTCAAAGAAATACATCTTTCACTAAGCTGCCCCAACCAAATAGAATGTGACCAGACCTTACCCAGGTGCATATATAGTCATATCACTTTATTAGATATGGCTTGAACACAAATTAGAACTTGCACACACCCAACAAACACGTTCTTCAGCTTTTTTGGATACCGTATAACTTGATTTTTAAACAGTCTGATGTGAATTCTGCTAAAATTAATTATTATATTTAATTCACTAATGCAATTCAATTGTACTTTTTCTATTAATGCGGTCCATTTTTGAGGTTTTCTTCCAATGTGATTCTACTATGTTTTAACAATTCAATTATTTAATATTTAAATAGATAATTATTTATAATTTTGTATTTCTATTATCTTGTTAGAACATTCGACATTTTTGACAAATGGGGAACCTCATCCCAATTTAACAAATTTGAGGCCTAGACTCATGAGCACATTTGACCACAAAAAGGAGACATTTCAACATTCAAATATTGAGATATCTTAGCAAAAATTTATTGCAAATTTGCAAATTTTTGTTATACCCTAGGGCCTAAAATCAAGTTTTCAAGCTTCATCCTTTTAGATTTAGAACAAACAACAGGATTGAGGTATAAGACCAAGGTTGAGGTATAAGACTATCCAATAAATTATAACACTTGAAGTGATGACCTAGAGAAATAATACTATACTATTTTGTCTACAATAATCTTCATATGAAGCTAGCTACAAAGGAAGAAAATCAATGTAAACAAGTATAATCCAATGCCTATATATCCCCTTGGAAAAGGTCCAAATATCCATGCTTTAGTCATTTTAAAGCCTCATAGATATAACAGTAACTCTAGCTAATTAGGCTATTTTTCACTTCCATAGATAATTGAATAACCCTATAATCAAGCCTTGGATTTTATCTCTAGTAAAAAGATTTTAAGATCCTAATCTTTATAGAAATAACACCAACCCCTTTTAAATCTAAATCTCTTTTCACCAACAAATTTTAGAATCCTAGTTTCAACCAAACAAACTTAGAGTTAGATTAGATATAGATTAATAATCACAACATTTATAATAAAATCACATTCAACAAATGGGAACTTACTTGTTAAGTGCAATAAACCACCACTAAGAAAAATGCTCCCATCAAAAGCAACCATCCAATAATGACCAACCTGCCATAAATAGTAAATCTTATCAAGGTGGCAAAAAATAAAAATAAACTAAAAAACCTACTTTTCATGAAGCATATTAAAATTTTGAAGAAACCAAAAGAAGGCTTACCCACATATAATATGCTTGAAGCTAAGAATAGTCAATATTGTCAGTCAATCATCCTTAAAAGCATTAGTATAGGTATGATATATTTTACCTATAGAAAAATAGAGGAACCAATAACAAAAACATTAAAGTCTAGAACCACTAAAGCTGGAACATTGTGTTTTAATGTTTGTAGGAAATGATGCATATATATATATATATATATATATATATATATATATATATATATATAGAGAGAGAGAGAGAGAGAGAGAGAGAGAGAGAGAGAGAGAGAGAGAGAGAGAGGGACAAAGGTACATGCAGAAACCAAGGTGGGAGATTATGAATTCAACAGACCAAAGATGAATCCATGCAGTCCTTGTGAAAAGTGTTATGTATGTGTGTCTTCTCATTTATATGTTTGAAAAGCAATTTGAAGGCCTTCTGAAATCCCTAAAAGGGTAAGTAGTGTGTGGATTACCTGAGTAGCATGTGCATGAAGTGGTAGAGTACTAAAGTTACAAAGAAACTACATTGCAAAGTTGTTCATCAAAACATAAGCTACATCTAAAGGACCCTAAGAAAATCTTAGAAATTAGTGATAAAATAATCAATTTCATACCCCAAAATCAGACATACATAGACAAACATGTGATTCTTAAGATAACATGAATTATGTCCAAATTGCCACTACATTGATTAAAGACATTAAAAATAAAAAGTGATTACAAAGATATCTTAAAATAATTTTACAATAGATAATGTAGAAATTTTTTTGGTAATATATTATAAAAAACCAGGAGCTCCTAAAGATATGTGTATTCTAATCCATACCCAAAACAAAAAGAATGAAGCTAGCTCAAATGCATTCTCCAAAATCACACACCAAAGAGAACACATTTTTATCCCAACCCAATTCAATGCCATAGGGACTAAGAGTAAACGCAAAAGCAATCTATAGTATTTTATACCTAGAAAGGTATGAAATGCATCAGAGAAAGAAGCAACTCTGGCTTGTTAAACCAAAACAATTCATACAGTGGCTTGATCTTCAAGCTAGATAAATGTCCACTTCCAATCACATTCTCTATTACAAGTGTTGCAATAACATGCTGCTTTGTCCCCACAATAAGAACATGCTACAATAGACACATTATATGTGGGAAAATAATTAATTTTGTCAAGAAGCAATATTTATAAATTAATTTAGATAAGGAGAGAAATCATTAGTGAAAATAAGAAATAAATTTCATCTCCTTTTATCCTTTCTTCCTTTGCTATTATGAAGATAATTGTAAGTTGTATGAAGATAAGTCTTTCTAGTTCATTTCTCGTCCTCATAGAAAATGAATAGAAGTTGTGGGAGATAGAGGGGGCAAAGGGTGGGCATAGATAGATAGATAGCATAGAAGATTCTTTGGGAGAAGAGTAGGAGGCAAACTAAGGTTTTGATGACTTAGAATCCATTGTTGAACCTTGAAGTTGAATTATCCTTTAAGAGTATTCCAAGGTGGTGATTCAAAGTTGAATGGATCTTATTTTGTAAAGGAAGTCAAGTTGGAGGGTAAAATAAGTTAAAGGCATCATGAATATAGATTTGGAGACTCATGGATACTCATAATTCAAAACACAATGCAAATGTATGGTAAGGTTTGCAGAATGGTCATTTCCAACAATTCATTTTTCAATTTTGTTTCAATTGAGATGGTTGAGAAGTTGAACCTACAACAACTAGTTAATAGAAGACCTTACATGGCACAAGGATTGCATGATAGACACCAAGTTGAGGTTAGAAGGAAAGTATATTTTCCTTTCAACATTGGAACCTATGAGGATTATGTTTACTATGATGTTATTCCATTGGTAGGATTCCATTTGATCCTTCGAAGGGCATGACAAGTAAAGAAGCATACATTATATGATGGGGCATTGAATAGTTACACCTTCAAATATGGTGGAAGACAAGTGATATTGAGAATTCTGAAAGAAGATGAAGCATCATGGAGGATGCCAACTAGTTTCTTTTTTGAAAGAGTGGGATTCCTAGGACAAAGGGAACAAGAAGAAGATAAGGTAGATAGAAAAATATCAATTGATTTGGTACATTAGGCCTATGTTGAGGCACAATGAGTTGTGGATCAAACAAAGATCCTAGAGAGGGCAGTGGTTGAGATGACTAGTTTAGTTGAAGAATAGATAGAGATGCAAGTGCAGATACATATGGAGAAGTCAGCACTTGAAGATCATAGGATAGTGAAGATGGTGATAGGTGAGCCACAAAAGGAAGAGGCTCAGAAAGATGAGAAGACAAGGATATAGGAGAATATCTCAGAGGTTGTTGAGGTAATAGAAGAGTGCATGGGTGGAGATATTCAAGTTGGGATAGTCATATGTCCCTTATATGATGCTGTTAAAAATAGAGAGTACAAGGTTTTTAAACAAGCCATAGATGAGATGTTTGAATGCCAAGAAGAATGGCATTGGGAGAATAAGTTGTAGGAGGTCTCAAAGATGACAGGGACCTTAAGGGATGAAAATTTAAGACTCTTGGAGATAGAGATGGTGAAGAATGCCACAAGTTGGCACATGAAGATGACAAGAAAGATTGTTTGGCCCATTAAGAGGCTGACTAAGAAGAGAAATTTGTTGAGAGAACCTACTAAGATAAAGGTTCTAGAGGATGATTGTAAGATAAAACATTGTGTTGAAGATGGTGGAGTAGCAAGTCTACAAGGACTTGATAAAGAGATAGATTTGTGGGATGAGATGAATGCCATAGTTGAGGATTGGCAAGAGAAAGGTGGAGTAATGAGAGAATTCCTTGAATAGGGGCATGGAGAGGAAGAAGTATATGGTCATGAAGAGGCCTTAAAGTCAAGGTTGTCCACAAGGACAAGGAACTCATAATAAGTGTGGGAGAAATCCTTGTTATTTTTATTTTTTGATGTAGATATTGACTATGAATTTTTTGTGCAAAATGTGAAAATTCTCGAAGCCCAAAATATAGCTATGGAGAAAACAAAATAAATTGTTTAAATGTCCATGAATGACCAATACAAACCTGAAATAGTACTTCTAGCATATGTATCAATGAGGACAAAGAGGAGGTGGAAAAAACATAATCTATGTTGCATTTGTAGTTCTTTGTACTTTGAATTCAGGTCTATTTTGCAAGGCATCAGGGTCATATAATTTCACTATTAGTTGTTGCTTCTACAATAGAATTTAATTAATACATGTAAGAAGATGTTGTTCTAGGTTCATTAGTTTGTATGTATGACATGAAATTCTTTTTGCATTAGTTGTTGTATAATCACCATCTTATGTATTTTTCACATGATATAATCAATTATTAGTCATATCCTACTAAAACATAGAACTACAATGGGGGTCAGGTAATACATTTGTTCACTAATAAATTGCAAATGATTTTTTTTGTAATATTGTCTGAATGATAACATTATTTGGTTATGGGGTTTCCCTTAGCAATGAGCATCCTAGAGAGCTTGATGGATAGTTCAATTTTCTATGATGCATTTTGCCCATTAATAAAAAGATCTTGAGAGACACAAGCTTACATCAGTTCATCATTGTTTTTCTTCAGCTCTTAGTACCATTATCCTATCAAACTAAATTACTACATTTTCGGTTCTTGTTTAATGATTAATCAAATATCATAACGATCAGTAAAAATATCATCTTTATTATCCATATTATATGAATATGCTATGTGCAAAGGTTGTACTATTTCTTCTTTTATTTATGAGTTTGTGCCCCATTGGACCTCCATTTCACATGGCTGAGTGTTTATAGATGGTAAGTTTTAGTGCTTGGTTTAGTAGAAGTTTCTAGAATTGTTTAATTCTCATCCATATCAATATAATAATTTCTTTAGGAAAACTCTTGCAAATACATTTCAGAATATTTATATCATTGTCTATCTTTGCTAGGTTAAAGTTTTTCTTTTCTTTCATTTTCTTTTATTAAAGATTTTTTGACAAGGGAGTTGGGAAAATAAATTTAGATTTTTTGAATGAGATATCAATTGCATTTTGGTATTGAATAATCAATGAAGAAACTAACTCTAACATTAAATTTCAAATGCAACTTTCAAAATTTCTTTGTAAAGAGAAATATCTACTTCTACACTGCAAACATATTTCTACTGCTAAAATAAAGCTAATTGTTTACATATTTTATCCATCATCCATGTTATCCTTTCCCCATTCTCCACTTTTTAATCCAATAATGAAGCATTACTAAGCATGCATAAGTTATTTTCTAGACTGTATAAATACTTAAAATAAGAATTTCAAATCTGGACCTTCATCCAAGATAATGATTACACTAAAAGAAACAAGAGTGGTGCTATGGAATTTTATGAATAGTGAATTGGTAGCCTATACCACTTTTTCTTTTCAATTAAGGTAGAGTAGCATAAATAAGAGCAACCAAAACTCTCAATTTAGTAAAATTAAGCAACCCATATATCTTTCTAGTCTAAAAGAAACTCAGATGAAATAGTAGATACCTTAGTTTTTTGTGAGCTTTAACATATTAGTCAGTTTGCGGTGTTTTCTTCTCATCCCTACCATGTTTCCACTAAATTCTAGAGGTATGAAAAGATGAGCTCGATTTTAATGTCCCTATCCAAGGGTTTCAAGTAAGAATTGTGCTAATAACACTACATGTTATGTGTTAGAGTTACAAGTATGCAAAAAGTGTGGCATAAAAACAAAAACATAGGATATGATTTTTATTATAATTTAGAAGGCTTAATGAGAATGAATGGGTTTTATTATCATCTCGTTAAATTAAAAAGACAATCTTCTTAGAAATTCAATGACTAGGCCATCTATTTCAACATAAGATTCACTAGCTTAAAGATAGTCAAATAAAAATTGTTAGTTTAAGTTATTGCATCATTTCATAAAGCTTTGGTTAATAGAATTTTTATACGAAAATATCTAATGCTGGAGAGAGAATATGAGAGAAAATTAAATGATTAACTTTTAGCAGTTCCTTCCATTGTATGAAGCTATCAATGCCTAATTAGGTGGACCACACTGCACCCACATAGGCAATTTTTTCGATAAAGAAAACTGCATCCACATCTCAATATCTCTATCTTTTATTAAGAACAACATTTATTTTCACATGGGTGGCTAGAAATTGTTTTTCTCTCTCAATCATTTGTACACATGATAGTACACCCTTCATTTTCATGAATTGAAACAAACAAAAAGACAAAGTTCTTATAACATGAATGCAATCAGACATTTTCATTGAAGTTGCAGTGTGGCCCACAACCCAAGAATTCCATTCCTCTATCTAAACTCTAATGAAATGTTTAATCTCATTTTCCATCTTTTCTATTGTAAACTATACATTATCAATAATTAGATGAAATGTTATAAGATTTTAAACCTACAGATCTCATATCATTCTCATTAAGCCTTCTAAATTATAATAAAACCCATTTATGCAGCTACAGTAAGCACACAATTTTATAAATCTAAAAAACCATAAAAAACTTATGAATGGTTAAAACAATTTTATAAATCTAAAACCCTCTAAATAAAATAAACCCTAAAATAAGGTTAAACATGGGATGCCTAAAAATTAATAGAAGACATTGACCCTAATCCAAACCCTACATCAAATCTCCATTTAGAAAATAGCACTCATCCTCCTCACCAGGCATTCACCAAGCACTCATCCTAAGTCTTTTCTCGTGTGTTCCTTCTAGCTCATACAAATAGCCCAGGAAATCTAAAATACTAGTTGTGTGCCATGAGAGTAGCCATGTTACAAGATTTCCATAGAGACTATGGCTCACGAGTCTTCAACCATCACTCAACAATAGAAACAAGATGTGAATCCTTGTTGTCATGATTCTTCAACCACTCCTAGCACTCAACAATAGGCATCCATGAACCATGGGTCTGAGAATATTACAGGGCTAGAAATAGTCGGTGCATATTCACAAATACCAAACCTATTTGATGTACTCGTTCTCTCTCTTGAGTACATGTGGTTTATGGTTTACAATGCCTCAGCCCCATGTTGAGTAAAGATCCCTTAATGTATGCAAATTCAATTCACTAAAATTTCTTAAAAGTGGGGTGACAATTTGCCACATCTACATGTGGAGGATATCATCTACAAAAGCTATATCATTGGGCTAATTATAAATAACATTTGCTTGATATTGGGTTGCAAATGAGGACCATTTACTTTGTCCTCCATATTACTTAGCCTTCCAAGAAATGCTCAAATTTAATTAGTGGTATTTGTATTCTTATTTTTAATAAAGATATTACTTCTTAAGAAATATTATTAATTTTAAAAGTTATCTTCATTTTAATTTAACTATTCAAAAAATATTAGTTATTATTATATATTAATATTTGAATTTTAGTATAAATATATATATTTTTAACTAATTCTATAAATCTAATTGTGTCCTACTATATGAGAAGAATACACCAATTCTGAATGTTTTCTACATGATAAATACATATATTTAAATGATGAAGATAGGTATATTTTTAAGTATAATGAAATCATCTTTCTTATATTAGGGATGTATAATTTAGGTAAAAAATAATTATATACTTTTAATTTCAGACTCAAATAAATATTTATATAGATGTGAAAATATCTTAGTTGAATCAATCTAATCTACTTAACTCTAATGTAGGAAAATTGATTTAATCTGATCACTTGAAATAGGAATTCACTCTTCATTGTGTGGCCATTTCCTCTTGGTGTGTATTAGTGTATGTTGCAATAATTGTAATCCATAATCTCATTTTTTTTTATCATAGGTTAAAAATATATATTAGTGCTCACCAAACTTCTACACTTGACATGTATGTAAACAAGATCTTTATGTATAGGGTTAGGATTGTTGTCATTGCAAGGGTAAGCATCATGCATTTTATTATGGTTAGGGTTACAATTTTGATTATGATTATGATTAAGGTTAGGTTTGAGGGTTTATTTACTAATTTAGCTAATTTTATGGTTCAAGTTAGGGCTTTTATTAGAGATAGGATAATGGTTTCAATTTATGTGGCGACTAGGGTTAGGAGTGTATTTACAATTTGGGTTCTAATTTTATTTAGAACTATAATTATGGTTAAGATCATGCTTCAATATTTGCAATAAGATTCAAGGTTAAGGATTATGAAGATAGAACATGATTATCTTCCTCATTGATAAGTTTACTTAAATTTTATTGAGGTTTATGATGGATAGTGGCAAAAATGGAATTTTTTTGCTTTCCATGCCAACCTCATTTGCTTCATTCCATCCATCCATTTTAAACTATTAAAGCTCAAAAAATTGAAAACTCAAATATTTCTTAGTCTAAATAAACACAATATGTGTGTATGCTTTAAACTAAACAAAATACAAATAAGAACAATCGATGTATTGGAAACCCTAAATAAAATCTCTTTGGTTGTTTGAGTAATGAATTAGCTCAAGCATAGATGGATCTATTTTTGTTATCGTAAATTATTATCTAAATAGAATAAGACCAAATACTTCTATAAATTGAACTTTAATATCTCTTCGGCATACCCATTGCACCTTAAGGTGTGATTTCTAGTTATAAATATTGAATCAAATTCATAGACCATTGAAATATACCAAGACCAATATCTTAAAGCCGCCTCCTAAGAAAGGGACTAAAACCAAAATGAGAGGAGTACATAGTCGACATTAATAACACACATAGATTAACATAAAACATATTTTTCCCATGGACAATATAAACAACACCAATGAATATGTTCTAATCATAATTTGTAAACAATAAAAAAAAAATTTGCAATCATATAATTCCCTAATTAAGCTGGTGTTGGTTGAATTTTTACCAACACTTAGTGTTGGTCAAAATTTTGACCAAAACTTAGTGTTGGTCAAAATTTCAACCAACACAGGCATGGATTTAAGAAAAACATATTTTTCATTGCATATTTCGACCAATTTGACCCCATTTTAATAATGGTCAAAATTTTTCTTCTAAAATGGGGTCAAATGTACTAGTGTATTTTAGATAATATTATACCTTTGTCTTTATTTATCTTCATATACAAATTGTTGTTATCATATGTCCTTTCAAATCCAATCTTCACAAGATAAGTATGAAGTCTCTTATACCATGCTCTTGGTGCTTGTTTCAATCCATATAGGGTTTTGTACAGTCTACACACCATGCTCTTATTATTTTTATAAACAAATCCTTTTGGCTATTCTATGTAGTCTTCTTCTTCTTCTAGTATGCCATTCAAAAATGTAGACTCAACATCTATCTAATAAACTTTGAAACCTTTGTATGTAGCATAAGTAAGTAGAATTCTCACTCCTTACATTCTTGCAAGAGGGGAAAATATCTCACCATAGTCAATTCCTTCTTCTTGTGCATAGCCTTTGCAAACTAGTCTTGCTTTGTTTCTTGTCACTTCACCATTCTCATCTAGCTTGTTTTTCAATACCCATTTAGTGCCAATCATATTCTTGTCTTTTGGTCTTGGAACTAAACTCCATTTCTTGTTCTTCTCTATTTATTGAATTTCTTCTTCCATTGCATTGTACCAGTCATCATCGTCCAATACATCTTTCATTGTCTTAGGTTCCTTTATGCTTAACAAACATGATTCACTTCTCAATCTATTTCTTGTCATTGAACTTGCATCTTCGTCTCCAATGATTTGATCTATAGGATGATGTCTTTTAACATATTTGGACAATCTAGGAATAGTTCTTATAACTACATTTGTCTCTTAGCTTCAGTGTCATTGTGTACATCTCGGTCAGGTGTTTCAACATCTCTTTCATTTGTGCTGATCTTAGAATCAGAATGTGTAGTTTCTTCATTTTGCAACTTGACATATGAATGAAACTCAATACATGAATTCAACTCAACATTCACAGGTTGTGACTCGATAGTTATTGAGACTTGATGTTGGTTTGCAACTTTCTTTGTAGCATCTTCTTTAGCATGCATTGCTTCATAGAAATATACAAATGATTTGTATTCTTCTAGTTCTTTTGTAGGTTTAGTCTCATGTACTTCTGTAAAATCATCAAAATTCACATTTGCAATTTTCACAATTTTATTAGTGTTAGTATTTAAACACTTGTAAGCTTTACTTCTTGTCAAGTAACCAAGGGATAAACCTTCTTCACTTTTTGCATCAAACTTTCTAGTCCTAACATCTTTAAGAATATATCATTTGGTTCCAAATACCTTAAAGTATTTCACATTAGGTGGATATCCATACCATAGTTCAAAAGGTGTTGAATGTGTACCTTTCTTGACTTGCACATGGTTTAGGGTATATACACTAGTACTTATAGCATCTCTCCAACATTTCAAAGAAACATTGTTCTCCATCATGAGTGTTCTAGCGTAGTCCATTATAGACCTATTTCTTCTTTCAAGAATTATGTTTTGTGGAGGAGCCCTTAGTGCAGATGTCTATCTTCTGATTCCTCTATCATTACAGAACATCTCAAACCCATTTGAAGTGAATTTTCCTCCTCTGTTTGATTTGAAGTATTTTATACTTTTACCTATTTCTTTTTCAACTCTTCCCAAGTACCACTTAAAATTTTGAAAAGCATCAGATTTTTGTTTTAGAAACATGATTATCATCATCATGGAGTAATCATCAACAAATAGTATTATGTACTTATCTCCTTTGTAGCTTTGCACTTTAATAGGTCCACACAAGTCAGTATGAATAATTTCTATTATTTCTTTAGAGGTGTAAGCTTTACTTTTAAAGCTTGACTTTGTCATCTTTCCTAGCTGACATTGTTTGCATACTATATTATTTAGTCTCTTCAACTTAACAAAACCTCTAACTCTTTTCATGTTATTGATACTAATCAAATTATCAAAATTAACATGACATAATCTCTTATACCAAATCCATACATCATCAAATTTTGCAATAAGACAAGTGGAATCTTCTATATCCAGATAGAAAAGATTACTTCTATTTTGATCACCTTTTCCAATCAAGTTTATATTTGTGTCGTATGTATTCATAGTTTTGTTTATAAACTCAACTTTACATCCCAAACTTTTCATTTGTGACACACCTAACAAGTTATAATTCAATCCTTCAACATAGTAAGCATTGTCACATGAAATCTTAGTTGTGAGTTTGATAGACCCTTTTCCTTTTATCAAACATGGTGCATCATTACCAAACCTTACACTATTCTCATCATAACAAGTTAAGGTAATGAACTTACTTTTATCTCTAGTCATGTGATGTGAGCATCCACTATAAATGATCCATTTGTCATTCTTGTTCAAACAAGTCATAAGTACAGTTGCCTCATCCCCATTAGATTTAATCGTCATTGCAACATATATCACTTCGTCATCATTTTCATCAGAGTCATGTTTATCAGAAATGTAACATGACTTCTTGCCTTTGTCTCCGTAGTCTCTTGGATCATCTTCTCTCTCTTTTTTGTTGTACTTGTTTCCTTCTTTGTAGTTCTTCTGTGTACATCTTGTAGCAATATGACCAACTTCATTGCAATTGAAACAAATGATGGGTAACTTACCTTTGAACTTGCCTTTTCCTTTGTGAAATCTTCTTGCTAGCAATGTTTCCAATTTTTCAATGTCTTCATCATCTGTGTTGTTATCAACAGATGCATATTTTATCTTTCTTTTCTTTTTCTTTTTCTTTACTTTCTTAGAATCCTTTAATAATAATTTTTCTTTGAAAGTTGATTCAATACTCTCTAGTTTGTAGTTGTCAAAATTAGATAGCTCAAAAATAGTGAGTCTACCTACCATACCTTCAAGGGTTAGATCATTTCCTAGTATACATCTTAACTATTGAATTACAAAAAATCTAATGGCATAAATAGGTAATAATGTCCTCAGGAATTTACTTAACACAATATCATCATCTATTTTTCCAGTAGCTCCTTTTATTGCACTAACAACTTCTTTTATCCTAGCAACATATTGAGTAATATTCTCACTTTCTTCCACTCTCATGTCATCAAACTTACATTTGAGGCTCTCTTGCTTGGCTCTTTGAACATTTTTTTCTCCTCCATAGATGGTGTCTAGGGCATCCAAAATCTTCTTTTCATTGTTAAGACCTTTGATATCATCAAATTTGACATAGCTTAGGGCAGAGGCAACCTCCAACATTTTTTGATTATGTTCTTTCTTTTTCTTCATATCTTTAGCAATTAGGGCTCCTATTGGATTAATGTGCTATACTAAAATGCAAGATTGTGCATGATTTCCAAGTCTTCCAAAGTGTAGCTTTATCAAACTTTTCCATGCATGAAATTTATCTCTATTGAGCTTGGGTACTTCTCTTTTTGACATCTTCATCTTTGTTCTTTTGTACCTTAAAACTAATCCTCTAAAGTAGATGGCTTTGATACCAATTTTTGGAATTCTTTTAGAATGACTAAGAGAGGTGGGGGTGAATTAGTTATTCAAGGTCCAGATGTACAAATAAAACTTTAGACAATTCAATGAATCTATAAAACATTCATACCCATGCATGCATTCATTGTGTATCAACTAAAACTTATATGTTACTATCAAATCAACTTGAAAAAATGTTAAGCATGAAAAAAAACACATCCATTAGCACATTTGAAATAATGATTTAACATGGAAACCCAATTTGGGAAAAACCACCAATAACATGCTACTCTTTTTTTACTCTTGTGAGGTGATGCCCTGGTAAAGGCCAACCTTGTTAAAGATTACAACACACACTATTAAATGTGACTCAATTAAGGAATTTTAGTCACCTTGCTAAAAGTGAGCCTTATTAGAGGACTTTAGGCCATTCACTTGGAATTTCACCCTATTAAAGGATTTTTTAATGACTATTAAGTCAACCTTACTCCAAAGGATTTACCCTAGACTAATACACTTGTTAGAAAGTAATAGTAAAACTCTGATCTGATACAACTTACAACCTTACTTGCAAATTTTAGATCTGAGTTCAATCCTCAACTTTTCTTGGCTTCCATTCTTTGACGCTTTGACAACTTTTTCACCCTTCAAACTTTCATCTTCTTAAGCCTTCTTGCTTAGTATGCCATTGCAGACTCTTCTGTTGGCAAAACCCCTTTCTCCTTCTCCTTATCAAAATTTTTGCATCAAACTCTCTAACTCTTTTGCTTCATGACTAGACATTCCTATATGCAAGAAATTAGAACATTTTCCCACTCATTATCCATCATCAAAATTATTATTTTCAATGGATTAGGTAGGATACAATGTATCTACCCCATAATCTTGTCGTCTCTAGAAACTTCTCTTGGAATCCACTTGAATTTGCGTCCTAAATGGTTTACATAAGATTATGTGCCACCAGCTCATCAATCTTATCTTCCTCCTAGTTTATAGGTTCTAAGAAAAAAAACTTGTTGAATTTTATTTGGTGAATCTTTAATCTTTATCATAATGCAGCAAGTTGACATTATCAATCTTTTGATGCTCAACACATACTACATCACTTGACATTAACTGCAAAATCACTTGGCATCAACTAGATTTTACTGGTGCTTGGCATCAACTAAAAGGTTACTTGACATCTACTAATTTTGTTGGCATCCACTAGAATTTTATTTCACTCAGCTCCTACTAAATTTTTTCTCGGCTTGAACTAACTTTTCTTGCCACCTACTATCCACTTGGTCAAGCTTGAAAAATGAACTTTGTTTAACTTTATTCTTTTGAACTTTCTAAGTGTAGCCAACCATTTTGTAAACTCAAGTAGATCATCAATACATTATGTTATCATTGTCTTAATCGATTCTTGTACTTTATTACATAATCATAACTCAACCTTTCCTCTAAGTACTTTTGTTACATCTTGTTGATCAAATCCTCCTCATCAATCAACTAAGTGATAGTACTTGAAACATATAAGAAATTGTCTTTCCAGCAAATAGCAAGTCTAACATCAGTGAGAAAATAATGATTGAAACACATAGTCTTCTTCAACAATCAATGATCTTTTCAATTAGATATCAACAAGGATATATCTCAACTTTGTTTCTTTATATTAAGAAGGAAAAATAATAATTGTGAATCATAAAGCATAAAAATTTAATTTAGAAAATACTGAGGTTAAATTTAGACAAAAAAATTTACCTTTAACTTTAAAAATGAGCTCAATTGATTTGAACAATCAAAAGTTCCAATCTCTACAAGTTAATTTGAGTTTCCAATATAAAACAATATATGACCATTTGTAATCAATAGAAGAGATTTGTAAGAGAAATATACATTTTTTCAATTGAATAAACTTAATGTCCTTTCATTTAAAGCATATTTGAATGGAGGTAATAGAGCCATAAAGGAGTTCCTAAGTTGGCGAGTGGATAATTTGATGGGTTTGTGATGAGTGTAAGGGACATGTTATTTTTAGCTTATGGACTATCCTTAGAAATTAGTTATTTATTTATTTTTGAATTAAAAGAAGCCAAAAGTAGGGGGCTGGCCCATTAACAATCAAACTAGTCAAGAACTAGTAGATAACCATTAACAAAAACTACCCCCTACCACTTAATAAAATAAAAACAAGGTTTGGAACCATAATTAAAAGATTATCGACAGACCTAACATACATACTACCTGTATTAAAACTAGTAAAGCTAGAGTAATATATAAAAAAAGGCATGACAACCTTAAACCCCTTCAAGTTCAATAACTAGCAGATTAACAACACAAAAAAAAAAAAGGAGAGAGCCATTAAGGTTTCTTAGCCTCTTTCCTCCCCATGAGGATATTAGCCTAGGCTTCTGCAAGAAAGTCAAACAACATTTTTGTATCCTCCTTTGGCAGGTCCCCCTTCGAGTCCTTAAGCAGGTTCAGTGCGGTGGCAGTAACATGCATCACTTTGATAGTGAACTTTGTCAGAAGGCACATTCTCTCCTCCAGCACGTGAATTCTTTCCCACACCTCACTGTCAGCCTTCTTCGTGACCTCTACATTGACCTCCTTCATGTCACTAGGAATGCCATCCACCTATATCATAGTAACTTCTTACACAATTTGGGAGTTAGCATTATCCTTGGAAAATGTCTTAATATGGGAGGAAATCCTTATGGGGGAGGGAACTCTTTCCATCATATCAAGGAATAGGTCCCTCGTTAAGTCCACACACCCCAGCCTAATCATTGCTAAAACATATGAAACCTCCTTTCTCTCCTTTAACCCTTCATCCAAGCTAGACCAAGAAGAGTCTAAGATCTCCTCTTCCTCCTCCTCCATTCTCCCTTCTCCAAAGGTTGATGCCTTCTCTTTCATCCTTTGTTTTGGGCAACCTATGTCAAAATCTGTCTCCTCCTCTTATGAGGCTCCCTCTTCCAATTTCCTTTTAGCATTAGGCTTAGCTAACCTCCCCAACCTCCTCCTCCCCCCTCTTCCCTCCTCCTCTAGCTCCATTGGTTCATTCTCTTTCCCTTTTTCCTATCTCCCTAAATCCACAAGGGACTTGCTAGATGAAGGCTGTGTGATAGGGGTTCTAGGACCCGTGATCCTAAGGGGAACCAATTGGGATCGAGGGTTGTGATGAGCTAAAATACCAACCTTCACAATCCTAGGGGGGACCAGGGCAAGGTGGAACTGATACAGTCAAAAAATGAACCCTTGATGTAAAATGGTAAAATTAACCCCTTTTCTCATTTTTTCTTTTACATTAGTAACTGTGTCCTCTAAATCATGCAATAGAAAGGATGAAATGGAAATTAAATTATTTATTTGTTACTAGCAATTGTAGCACCAAGATTTTGGTGGTTATAGTTCAAAATTTCATAATTAAATCATTATGGTTTTTTTATTGCTTCTCCTATTTATGGGTGTAGGATATTCAAAGATTTTATAGTGAATTTTGTTGATGTCACTATGGTACCTTAATTTCTCTAGATATATAATTGGTAATACTTAAATGGTTAGAGTCTACAAATGTATAATAACTATTTATTTTTTCTTTGGAATATAGGTTTTCTCATGTACACTTTTTCTATATAAATTACTCTATTGTAATATATTTTTCTTATAATTTACACATTTTAAATTTTACACACACACACACACACACACACACCATTAATGTTATATATATTTATTAAACATTTTTCCTTTTAGCTTACCTTGATGACCATTTACACATATCCTCTTTCATCCTTGGCTTACATTTCCTCCTTTGTGCAACCTCATTGTTAGATCCTTTGTCCTTTATATTTTTTCACATCCTTAAGGATTATTTCAATTGATGACTTGAAGGGGATTTTCTAATGAATGGTTCACAACACACAACACTTAGTGAAGCTTTTGCAAATGGGGTTGCAAAAATAGTGGGTTTAATCATGGAGGAAACTCTATAGTTAAGCACACTCAAGTTGGAGTAGTACTGGGATGGGTATCACGAAGTCTTGATGTTTCACCTCTATGAGCATCACCTAGATCCAATGAGTGCTAAGTGATCCATTTATTATCATGCGAGGGGGATTCATGTTAAACACTACTCATGAAACATGGGTCATTGAGTTTAACTAAATAATTACACACTTAATTCTTGATAGCAGTATCACAATTTGACTACTTGTGAAAAATATCTCCTACTATATGAAAAAATGATTGACAATATAGAAGCAATCAATCTAGACCAATAATACATACCCAATGAAAGATTATGTAATTCAAAGTAAGTTAAAATGGGGCTTTTACCTTGTCTTACCAGATCTAATGTGCCTCCATTGTCCTCCCAAGCTTGAGTTTCTTGATTTTGTAAGCCCTCAAACTTTGATCAGCTCTCTTCTTTAAGATGATTTAAGGTTTTGGAGATTATGGTGTTCAATGCAAATTCTATACCAAATGATCCTAGAATACCCTACAAGCTAGATGTAATGATGGTGATTGAATGAGAAACTAAGATTCTAATGGAGCCATGAGATGGTGATGAACATGCTATGGATTTGATGCACTATTGCTTGATTATTCACTTGGTTGGTCTTTTATTTCTCATGCAATTCCTAATTCAATTCTAATTTTCCCCTAATTCCTTTCTATGAGGGAATGGGAGTTCCTTTTATAGACTTTAGGAGGACCCTCGCCTAGGTGGCAACATGCGATGGTGGAGCAATAATCTAGGACACATGGATGAATGAGATTGAATTAATTGATGGAGTTGAGAGAAATGAAGAATTAGTTGAGATGTGGGAGAAAAACTAGGAAAAGGAAAGACACATGGCAATCATCTCATGAAGACTTCTTAAGAAGAGTCTTTCATTAAGGGGGACTCCTAGACAAGTGTCTAGTGACTCATCTCTAACACTATGAGATGGACTGGCTGACTCCTAGAGAATAGAGGAAGTGGAAGAAGACTTTATCACTCAAAGAAATGTGTCCCAAAGACCAAGTCACATAAGGCCACCTTCCCTTTTCTTTCCCCATAAATTAGGACACATGGGTGACGACAAATAGGATTAAAAAAATTATTTATTTGTGCAAATATGATGTGCCACATGACATGGAAAAATATGTGGACAAGTAGGCTTTATCATTTAAGTGAGTGGATAATTAAATAATTTCAATAAATAACTTAATATGATTATTTAGAAGACTTAGGATATTCCAATTGACCCAGGTGAATTAGCTAACAGAAGAATAATATTAATTAATTATAAAAATATTTAAATAATTAACAAAAAGTGAATTCACTTAATAAATTTAATGATTTATTAAAGTTAATAGAGGAAAAATATTAATTAAATATTAAAATATTAAATTAATTGACTTGACAATTTTTAAGTGCATATATTTTGCCCCTCTTTGAAACAATGTGTGGACAACACATTATTTCAAAGAACTAGCACTTGATCGTGTTGCCACTATCCCAAGACTTTCAAAAACATAGACTTGACTAGATGCCCCCTTGAAAGATTGATCAAATTATTATTATTATTATTTTGAAATTTAAGGTTAATTTGAGCAATCTTTTGATAAGGGTATGAGGAGGAATGGTAAAGGTGATAGAAAATCAATTAAGCTTATGGTGTGTAACAAAATTCCCAAGAAATGGGTCCCATGGGTATAAGAAAGATAAAGACAAGGTGGATGAGTCATCATTTGTACACTTGACATTTGGATATTGCAGAAGAGCTAGTAGACTGACAATGACATTTCTGATCCCAGAGCACCATTTGAATGAGTCCAAAGGTACCAATAGATGGTCGACTATAGAGAGCTGATATGTGATTGATCCATGTTAGTCAATTTGTAGGCTAGATAGGTTTTCTTTGAATTTTTTTATTTGTGCAAACATATGTGTAATTTTGGCACACAACTACACAGGTATACTACATTAGTGTATATTAGTAGGTGATAATTGTGTAGTTGTGCATATATGTCATAAATAGGCACATATATAGTAGACATGTGTATTTTTAATTAAAATGAACATTTGTGTTATGCACCAGCACATATGTAGATCATGGTTGTGCTTTTTTTCTTAGTGCACTATTGGCTTGTTTTGATGTATAGATGTTTGTGATTTGTGTGTATTTGTTATAAATGCACCTTTTTGTAGGGCTTAGCCACATTTTCTATAGATATTTGCACAAATGTTAAATAGGAACAAGTATGATAGGATATTGTGCATATGTGATATAGAGATGCACATATATTGCTATTGATAAGATCTGGATAGGAAATTAGTAAGAATCACTTGGAAAATGATGAATTTAAGCAACTGAATGTGTATAATAATGAGATTTTTTCATTGAGAGTGATCATATTTTGATTATTGCATGTGGATTACATGATATATTATATTGGCCCATGATCATGGCCAACCTTGGGCTATTGACAACACTTGCCAAGAGATGGCATTAAGAGATGAGCATATTTCATCTTGCCACTACGGAGATGCATGTGACATTAGAGGATGTATATCGAATGCTTAGATTTCCTATCAAGTATGAGCTTGTACAGTATGATCAACATGGCATCTTAGAAGAGGGTAGAGACATGTTCAAATATGAGGATTTATATGTTTATGAGATTAGTTGGGAGTTTATGGTAGAGGCTTATGATCCACTTCCCATAGTATTCGCTAGCATGATAGTAGGATGCAATTTTCCAGAAAAGAGATCTAGAAGATTTCTAGTAGAATGGGGGTGGACATGGCAGAGGATGATGGAGGAGGGTACCTAATTTTCTTGGGGAGTGTGTTTGATGGCATACTTATATCATGATCTTCATTAGGTGATGTACCATAGTGGTGCATTGTTATCATCATGTGTGACATTGTTACATGTTTGGGCTTGGCAGCATATTACTATTTCACAATTGATGCACATGAGATTCAAGGGTATAGGAAAACCATATGTACATCTATATTCTATTATCTAGTCTTAGCCTAAGTTGGGGTGATTGGATCACTAGAGATATGTGCTAGACATACTAGATTTGGTGACATGGAGACTATACTTAGACTACGAGGATTGAGATGATAAGAGGGAGTTGGGAGTACTTTAAGATGAGATGCTTCATTAGAAAAACACCACATATTCTAGGGAGATAGTTGGTAGGATGTGTGCAGAGATAGTTTGGATAGCTACAGCGGATGGTTTAAGGAATAGCTAATTTCATCAACACCCATCAAGAGAGGAGAGATTGGGTTCTGATGCCTTCATATGAGGTCTCTTTATATGAGTTCCCACAAATTTCATTCCAAGCATGGACTTTGAGGAGAGATGTACTTGATCTAGGGCTAACAAGAGAGTATAATAGATACCTACAACGACATCCCTTTCCTAGGATATCTTCACTAGATGATCCATCTCCAATTACTATAGTAGATAAGAGAGGACATCAAAGGAGACATGATAGGATATGTAGTAGTATAGGTGGTGATCGAGGACAACCTCTAGGTAGAGGGAGAGACAAGGGAGGTGAGAGGAGAGCTCAGACATGTGATGAAGATATAGTTAGAGGATAATGACCAATTCCTTGACTTGCAGTATAGAGATAGGCTCATCTATAGATAACAAGGGAAATGGGACAAGAAGAGGAGGTAGAGAGGCCTATATAAGACAATCCAATGCAGGATATGATATAGGAAATAAAGATAGGAAAGGAGGATGGGGTGGATTGAGCATCAGATGAGTATGTTGAGGTTGAGAAATAGACATATAGGTTTCCTTAGTTTGAGCAACAAACAAAGAAGCTAGAAGGACACTTGATAGTCATTCTCAAGGAGTGAGACATGATACTGGAGAGATTAGCAACAAAGATGATACTAGAGAAGATGGAAAGAATGTAGACATTGGGTTTGAATATAAAGAGTATGAGATTTATACTAAGGGAAGGCAAGGAGATTGCATACTCAAGAGAGGCTTATGAGAGAGTTATCCCAAAGGATTATAGTATGGGGAGATTTTGAGAGAGCTCCTATTATGACAAATGATTAGTTACAACACACTAGGATAGTGGAGATGTATCCTTGAGACTTGCTACGTGGAGACTGGGAGACAAATAGAAAGACTAGCAGAGTAGAGACTTTAGGGCCATCTATCCCCATTCACAAAGAGAGATATATAAAGTTATGTGGTAGTTCCAATTAGAGATATTGTATACACTTTGGGTACTAATGTTTTATTTTGATAGACTCTGTACTTCAATATATTTTGTTATTATCATTTGGTATCATCAACTATTGTATATTGTATATGATTTTTAATCATGCATCGACATACCTCTATGGATATTAGAAACTTATTATTTTGTTGATTATATGGATTTTATGTGATGCTTATGTATGATGGATGCTAACACATAATTATGAAAGATATGATATGACATGATTTTATTCTCTGCTACACACACACACACACACACACACACACACACACACACACACACACACATTTCATGATGTCCTATGATATGATGCATTTATGTGATGTGCTATGATTGAAATATTTTATGTATTATTTATTTTATGGAATTTTTCTAGCTGGTCTATGTTGGTTGTCTATATGATACGTTAATGCAATTTGTTTATAATGTATCGATGCTTTAGATAACAAATACTCAAATTTAAAAAAGTAAAATGAATGATGATGATAAACTAATCTAAAATGATAATTTGAGGGAAAAAATGATCAATGGGCCCTCTAATCATGTATTTCTATATGAAATGCAAATGTTTTAGTAATGTCCAATAGCTTTAATCGAGATAATAACAATGTATCAAATGAAAATATCTATTGGAAGAACTAAAAGACCTATAAGAATGGACCCATAATTTATAAATGGAACTTCACATAGAAATAAAATGAGAATGTATGGAATGGAAATTTTGAATAAATATACAAATGCAAACTATAAATTCAATAGTTAAATTCATATTCTTCATTGCTTTGTAACATCTTAATCTGAAGCTAACATGATTTTTTATCATCACTGAGCTCTTTATTGTTGGAAGAGAGCACACGAATCATGGTATGAGCAAAGAATTCCTTACATGGATTTTAATATTGCAAGTTTGAAAATCATCTAGTTATAATTAAACCAAGATGACCTGACGTTTTCTTGCATGATCAATAGACAAGGAATAGTTTCTAATTCATCTTATGGACAAATATTTGGGGTTGGGGTATGTGTGGCACATCATAATCTAAGAAATAGTGTGACAAAAAAAGTTTTCACCATAGAATTCTCATCAGATACATGAAGGCCATTATGCATAGAAACCCCCAAAATAAAAGTCCAATTGATTGTAATAGAAATCACCCTACAAACATTTAACAAAGAAAAACATCGTGCCCCATTTTGGCTATTCTAGTCACATGGTGTATGTGAGTGATTAACTCATACCAATTAGACATCCTAGAATAATGTAGGAACATGATAATAATGAAATCTAATTGATTAATGCATGTACTCTAATAATCAATTAAAACTATTAATAAATATACAAATCTCTTGCCAAAGATCTTGTGATTGTTTGATGTGATTGTTTATATTTTTTGCATAAGTTGAATTTTTTATGTAGGTAATATTTTGATTGATTATCCTAGGTTATGCAACATTTGAATCCATCAATAACTATAATTTGATTCTTTTTTTCTGCCCAAAGATTTTTAAAATATAATCCTTCTTCATCCTATTTTGAGTCATGATTTGTCAAAGATACACTTCTAGATCTAGGTTAGGGACATGACCCTAGTTAGGTGTTAGATTAACTTATAATGGATGGAGAAAGATATAGAAGGAGACATGGATGGAGATTATATTATAGACCAAGCTATAATAAAATTGCATTATGGATAAATATATACAACATAGACCATATAGGTAGAAAATTTATTATGGATGTGTACATGTGAGATGATGGATGTGGAGAGACTTTATTATGGATATAGAAAATTTTTTGAGGAAGAAAAGGTGCATAGCATCACTTTCTATGCTAACCTTGAGAGGATGATTATGCAAATTCAGCAAACTATTATAGAGATTTCAATGGACAAATAAACATGAATAAATGAAACATCACAATAAGCACATAACACAATGGTTACCATAAGGAAACCCTTCTTAGAGAAAAACTCTAGCCTCCGAAATCTTAATAATGTATTACGAAATCAAAATTATTACAATACACTTTCAATGCAAGTTCTTACATGAGCACATCACCACAAGTCGAGCTCAAAGAGATACCTTGTAACATCCAGTCTTGCAAATAGAACTCAATGATCAAAATCCTCCCCAAGACCTCCTTATATAATTATTTTGCAACATTGAAAGCACTTATGATTTCACAAAACCATTGGAAAAATAACCATGCCACATGCTACTCATTCTTGACATTTGTAATTCGAAAATGGGAAAACAACCAACTTAAAATAATATTCTTGTCCATAATTTTGCCCCCTACTTTAGACCCTCATAGAATTCATGTAATGAGTTGTTTACACTCTAAAAACAGCCCACATATATTCTACAAGGGACAAGGCACATTCTCAACAACTCATACAACTTTTTCTAGCACATATAAACATGTGGAAAACTACCACAAACAAATTCTAGAGTTTTCTAGAAAAATCTTGCAAGGTTAAGACACATGTTTCTCAACATTCTCCCACTTGTTGAACACCTTACAAGAATTATGGGATCCAAATTGTCATGGACTTAATTGATAGTGGGCGACGGGCTAATTGATTTTGAACACCATATGAACTTCTCTGTGCTCATGGGCCTAGTTAATGCATCAAAAACATTTGTCAAATATTCTACCTTCTCCAACATCACCTTTTTGTCATTCACCATATCTCTCACAAAATGATCTTGTACATCAATGTGTTTGGTTTGGCATGAAATGTAGGGCTCTTTTCTAGGAACATTGAATACTTATTATCACTGTAAATTGTCACTGCACCTTGTTTGAGCTCTATATCTAAGCACAATCTCTTAAGAGAGATGGCTTCATTGCATGCATGAGTAGCTTCGATATACTCTACCTTGTAGTGGAAAAAGAAACTGCAACCTGTCACTTTCTCATCCAAATAATTGCACCATTAAATAATGTAAAAACATATGTACTGGTGGATCTTCTTCTATCAACAATGTTAGCCTAGTATGAATCCACATAGCCTTTAATATCCAAGGAATGTTCATTTCCAATTCCATGAAATAGATAGATTACTCTAAGGTACTCCACAAGTATCTAAATACTACTCTTTTTACATCCCAATGTGCCTATCCTAGATTAGACATGTAACATGAAAGTACTCCCACTACTTGTGCAATGTCTAGTCTTGTACAAACCATAACATACATCAAACTTCCAATAGCACTCTGGTATGGTACTTGACTCATCCCTTTCATCTCCAATGGTGGTAAAAGACACTATGAGATAGAAATCATTTTTCACATAGTAATACAAACACTTAATGGTCTGGAATCTTGTGTATTGATTTTCTTAGAATAGTAACAAAATACTCACACTAGCCTAGCCAAGGCTTTCTATTTTTCCTATATCTTAAAATCTCCATTTCAAGAATGTACCTTTCTATAGCAAGATCTTCCATTTCAAACTTTTTTGAGAGATGAGGTTTTAATCATGCAATTAAAAACTTTTCCTTTTCCAATAAACAACATGTCATCAACATATGAGGCAATAACTAGGAAATGATCACCATTAGACTTGAAATATATATAATGATTTAACTTGTATCGCACAAATCTAAAACTCAATACACATGTATAAAACTTTTGGTACCGCATCCTAGGAATTTTTTAAAATCCATATAAGGACTTCTTAAACTTACAGACAAAATAAAATTTACCTTTTACCACATTCTGCTCTAGTTGTGTCATATAAATTTCTTCCTCCAAATCATGATGAAGGAAATCTATCTCCACATCCATTTTCTCAACTTCTAGATCATAAGACATTTCTATAGAAAGTAAAAATTGAATGAATTTCATTATTTCTACAAGAGAAAATTTCACCATAATCACTTCCTACAACCCGAGAGTAACATTTTGTAACCAAATTTTTTGTTTACTTCTTAATGTTTCCTTTTGAGCCCATCTTTCTTTTGAACACCCATTACAACCAACATGATTTTATCCTTCAAGAAATGGTACAAGGTCCCATGTGTCATTATTCTTAAGAGATGTCATATGTTCATCCATGGCTATTTTCTAGGACTCTGAATCATTAATACCAAGTGTTTCTTCTATAGATCTCAGTTCATCAATATTAGCATTCAAAGAAAATATACACCTACAATCATTAGGAGAATATCCATACCTTTTGGTGCTTTCCTCTATCTACTAGACCTATGAACAAGATCTGCTTCATGTTCAAGTTAATGATTAGGCTCTCTCTCTTTCTCTAATGATTTTGACATCATAGAGATCTCCTCAAAATCTTGTCTTTCTAAGGGCCTTGGTTCAACTTTCTTAGGTGTAGCGGGAAGTTTAATCACATCTTTCTTTTCACATATATCTTCTATTTCTTTTCTTTCTTTTCTTCAACATGTAACACAATGATTTTGGTTATCTAGAAATATAAACACCTAAATCTGATTATACAAATAGGTAATCATATTTACTCATCCCCTAGTTAATTAATAAAATTAATTGACCATAGTCCAATTGATAAAATCGAATGATAACCCAAAATCAATTTATCAATTAAATCCCTATTCGTCTATTAAATTAAATAAAACTTCAAACCTATTTATTTTAATCCCATATCCCCCCGTTTATTAAAAAAATCATTTAATAAATTATCCAAACCCTTAAAACATCCCTAAACCCTATCCTAACCCCTAATCCAACTATTCACCATACTAACCTCACTTAGTCATCTAACTAACCCATCCCATCAAAGCTAATCCACTTGTTCCTTGACCTTCCTTTCTAAACTAAGTCTATCTCCCCTCCAAAATATGTGCACAACTTTAAGCAAGGGTTAAGACTTGCTAACCTAAGCCAAGTCAACAAGTCTCCCTTATCTTCTTCCATCCCTATCTAAGAGAATTTATGGCTCTTACATGCAATTAATTCCTCTTATATCCCTCTTTATGTCTCTTACATACCTCTTACACACTCATCCTCCCTCATTACTCCTTTTGACCAAACCTTATCCCATCCTCTCACACTCATCCTCCTTAATGACAAGTGTCACTCCTTCACACTCATCCTCCTTGTGATAAGTATCACAAGCACAATCCATGTGCTTCCCTTTCAAAGCATCTTAGCCTTTCCTCACCATTCCCCCATCCTTGCATCTTGAACCTCCATTTCTCTACCTCTTAGCCTATGAATAAATCCCTTCCCTCTCACAATCCACCATCCACTTTTATGAAAACTTATAATGCTATTTTGAGAGCCTACAAACTAACAAAATACTGTCATAATGTTAAAATCCTTCCATAGCTCCATTCTTAAAACCCTCACCTATATACACACTTGGTAAAAACCCTCCACCTATTGGAAGCTTGAGCACACCATGAGCATACATCCCCATCCATTAGGGACATATCTATGCCATCATAGGTTATACCCTAAGGAGCCTACCATTCTTGGTTTGCCTTCCTTCTTGTGATAATGTTGGTCCTATCATAAGTGTTAATCTTTTTAGTATTGTGAATGCTTTTTTTATTATTAGTATTTATTATTACACTAATTGATTCGGTGATAGAAGAAACACTTCAATATGAAGATAAAATTGAGGTGGGGATAAAGCCCATAAATCTTCACTATTACAACAAAAAAGTTAACCTATTAGGGTTACAATTTTGATCAGATCAGATGGTCTAGCATGTGATGGTTATGTTCCATTAAAAGCATTTAAGACTATTAAGTCTTACCCTGTTAAAGGATTTTACACTTACAATAAAGTAAGGACTTTGTTAGGAGATTTGAAATAGGTATATTAAAACCACTTTATTAAGATATTTTCCTTGACTCAATCTATTAAAACTTATTAAGTACCTAACCCTTCATTTTTCTCTAAATGTTGATTATGGAACTCCTCTCTTCAATCTGATCTCCTTATCTAATATCTTTGTTCTATCCTTCACCACTCTAGTTGTTTGAAATCCTTTAGTCTATACTTATCTCATTTACTTATTCTCTTATCTTCCATACACATACATGATCCTCTATATGATTCATAGTAATTCTATATTTCTACCCTTCTTAAATAGATAATCCTTGAAGGTTCTAGATTAGAATCAATGATCCATATTTCATCATTTTTCCATTTTCCATTCTAATTTTTTGATTGGTTACTCTTCTTGCCTAGGGATTAATACCATCAAAAAATATGTATAATTTCCTCCTTAATTATCTCTTTGATACGTATATGTCATGTAGAGGTCATCTAGAGTGATTTACATAAGTGTTTGTGCAATCACAAATCCATATGTCAATATTGGTCTACTCAACACTTGATTTTTCTTATGCTTGATTATAACTAACATTCATGTTATCACTTGGCCTCAACATATTCTATTTACCAAGAAATAACCAAATTTCTACTTTCTTGGTCTCAACTAAATTACTTGGCTTATATGATTTCTTGGTCTCAGCTAGAGTACTTAGCTTATATTCTTTCTTGGTCTCAATTGGGGTGCTCAAACAAACTTTAAATTTCTTGACATATGTTGATAAATAAACAAGTCATTTTTAGTTTGACCTTCCCTAGATGGCTTGGTCATAGTGATTACTATCCAATGATACCTTGAAGATGACCGGCTTAGAGATCAACAATCTCCCCCTTTGAAATTTGTGGCTAAAACACTTTGTCATGACATATATTTCTATGCAAAAATAATACTCATGTTGAGACTATAAATCTCTTCTATTCAATATGCACATGTCTAAATATACAAACTCTCTGATGTTGTTCTATTTGATGATTTTGTCTCAAAGTTATGTCATCTTCTATATTTCCCCTATTTTTCTATTGTATTTCCCCCTTAATATATGCTCCTCTTTAATAAATTTTTCCCTTGTTCTTATTACTTAGGGCTTGGGGTTTGTTGGGGCTATCTTGTACTTATCAAAAAATGTTTGATGAGTAGCCAAAATTTATTCAAGTCCTTTATTCCATCTATCTCTTGTAGATTCTATGACTTTAATATGAATCTTGAGGTTGATAGCTAGATCAATTAAGATCTCAAAACTTGAAAAATGTGTGTCTTTCTTCAATATAATATGAGTTGTAGACAATTACTTTTGAAAAATCTCTAGATGTAGTAATAGCATGAATTGAATAGAAATTAATTTGGTTCTTGTGGCACTATCTCTAACCAGTAACTCAGTTTACCTTTTTTGAAAAATGTCAATTTATTATTTGAAGGTGAGCTTGAACTTGCATCCTTTTCCAATGAATGTCAACATTCCTTCATATCTTCCTAAATTATATCAATTGATCATTGATTATCCAATGTGAATAAATGAACATCATGAATCTTTGTATACAAAGAATGAGTAGTTTTCAAAATTTATTCCATCTATTTGACTAAATTAGAAATATCTACTTGTCTATGTAAGCATTCCCTAGAGGGGTATGTGCAGGATCATGGTGTACCAAACTATGGCCTTAAGTGGCAGTGAAAAACTACCAAATCAGGGTTATGTCAACTTGACACATAATTTTAAAGTGGTTCTGGACTTTATATAAAAAAGTCGTAAGACTAATCTGTAGGAAATTGAATCTAGTTTCTAAAATACAAGGCCTTATCTAGAGAAAAAAATATTTGATTGGTCAAAAGTTTAGATTTTAATGCAGTACTACAAAAATTTCAGGGTGAAAATAAAAAGTAAGTGTATGTCTAACCACCTTAATCATAATGAAATGATAATATTTTTAAATATAATTTTAGATATAAAAATTAGACTCATGCCTAGATGTGACGCATATTTTTGGGAATTTTTATTCCAAATAAATAATTAATTATGAATTTTCTACTATACTATTTTTAGAATTAAAAAACTCGCAAGTCTGACCATCTTAACTAGTTCAAAAAAATTCAAAATTTAGTTTTTTTTTTTTTTTCTTATACTAGTTGAAGCATAGAATGTGATGTATCTTTTGGATTTCACAAATCTTATATGGTTTGAAATTTATAGCTATTTTTCAACCAATATGTCAATCAGCACTTTGTACGTAACTCCATTAGAAAATAAGTAATAATTACTTACTGAACTCATAATTTGAGAAACCTTACATTTATGAAAATCTAAGAACATTATTAAGAAACCATTTTCATTACATCAAATTTTGGTTAAAAAAAAGTCGTCAGCTACATGCTTGAAGTAAAAAACACATAAGAACATGCCAAAAACACATTTTCGGGATGTTTTAAAGATGACCATATAAGGTTGGTATCGAAAGATATAGTAGGAATTATAAAGGTATTAATTGTTTTCATTTAGTATTAGGATGGGTGGGACAAAAGTTGGAATAGATTTTGAAATTCTTTGAGGCATTTCAGAACTACATATTTTTCAAATCGCCACTTTTTGGTACACCATGATCCTGCATATACCCAGAGACTTTCTCCAAACAATTGTGCTTGAACTTTCTTTCACACAATTTTATCAATTTATCATTGGCCTCAATATTATCCATTTGAACTTTTTCAATTATGTACACTAACTAGTCTAAAATTGGATGTTGACTAATAACATTAGTGATTCCAAATGCACCCACAAAAATGTCTTTAATGTTATGCAATACCTACTTCTTTTTGTGCTCTCTTCTCATTTGTTATTTATTTTCTTTATGACTTAGATTAATTCATACATGGGTAAAGTGATTACCTCATCTAGACTTGTTGACTCTTTTGTCATGTCATCTAATTGTGCCACTATCTAAGATCAAGGGGTTGTAGCACTAGGTAAGGATACCTACAATTGTTTACATTTTTCAATCAATCTAGATATCTATTTATACTCATATTGAGTAGATATAACTGGTTGTGTAGGTGTAACACTTAGTATCTTAGTTGTCTTGGCACTCTATAGTTGTATAAGAGCTTTGGCGGCCTCTTGTTCTTTGAGTTTCTCTCCTTCTTTCACTATTTCTTTTTCCTTCTTTTCTTCAACCTTCTCAATTTTATGGCCCATTGGGATACAAGTAACTTGTGGGAAAAAAAAAATCCTTGCCTTGTTTCTTGACACTTGTATTACTAGTAAGAGATGTAACATCAAAATTGTATTAATTTTGGCACTTCCAGTCCTTCGATAATCCTTTATTTTTAGTAAGTTTGGATTGGTGCTAGGTAGAGATGTATCTGATTTATCATTTTTCAAGTCTTCTTCTATCAACACATTTTGATCATGTAGAGATGAATCGAGAATGTCCTCAATTATGACAAAATCTTATTTTTCACATTGTTTTACCAATTGCCTAATTTCTTCTACAAGTTTTGCAACTTCTATTGCATTATCCTCATCTTCCTTAGCTTCTCCATTTCTTCCATCTTCTACTTGATCATCTTCTTTATCATCTGATGGAATAAGCAACCAAAATGATTCCTTCCATATATATAAGATATCTTTCTCAACTTCATGAGCTTTAGTGTTCAAAATTTTATAATTCCTCTCCTTAGGCATAAATTTATTCACAAACTATTTTACGACAATAAATATATGTGTCTTCCCTAAATTTGTCATTATTCATGCTAACGTGATCTCCTTGATATGTCTTTTAGTGGATAATTCTCACCTTCACTTAGCATCAACTTTATTATATACATTTTTTGGAATGCCTTCTCCTAATTCTATAAGTATATATTTGAATTGTATCATCATATCTATCACAACTTTTTCAAGCTTCTCTTGATCTTCTTGATTTAAAGAATCACAATTAATGTCCTTAAATCCTATCAAATTTTCTCATTCAGAAATATCTAGACATACCTTATCTATAATTGTTGGAGATGGTCTTGGCATAATCTAAAATTTTTTGATATCATCAAACTATGTTTCTTCATCTTTGTCTTTCTCCTTTTCTACAACTAGTTATCTCTTTGACCTCTTAGGTAAGTTCTTCCTAGGTGAGCTGGTTAATTTTCTCTTTGTTGAAATCTCTTTTGGTTTAGTAGTCGAGAGCTAATCTTTCTTTGTTCTTGTTATTATTCGTCCTTTTGGCTCTTGAAGTGTTGTAACCTTCTAGACACCTTTCTTAATATCATCTTTTACAATTGGATCAGCAACTATTATTTTCTTATGCTTTGTTTCCTTGTTCTCGGCAATAGCTAGCTCTTTGCATTTAGATTCATTTCCTTTAGTTGTATTTTCTAATCCTTCCCCTTCATTATCTTTTCCCTCAAGTCCTTCTACTATCTTTCTTCATTTCTTATCTTTCTTGGTATGTGTTATCTCTATATTTATTTGACCCTAAATTATAGCATATGTGCTAAATTCTTGACATTCACATCAACATCCTCTAACAAAAGTGCAGTCACTACTGTCGTGACTTCATCAACATTAACCTCATAAGGCATTAGGCTTAATCATGTAACTCTAGGTATACACAAAATCAATGTCTACCATGAAACATATATCATCAAAATATTTATCTATAAAGGATTTAAGAATCCTCATACAATTTCTCATTTTGTTCTTGAACTCCACAAAATAGTTATCCATAATTGCCTCAATATTTTCTCCTAACTGGCTTATCAAGTTGTTTATTTGCTCCATAGCTTGCCTACTCCTATCCGATTCTACCATGCTAATGATAGGAAATTAATTTTTTACATGGAATAATATATAAACTAAAAAAGATCTAAACTTACATGATTAATTCTTTTCTTTCCTTATAGCTCCATTATTCTCTATCAATTTTTGCAATTGTACCTTAGCAAGATGATAACTATGATCCTTTCTAATATTTTTTTTCCCTAGGTCAACTACAATATATGATACACTATTTAGTTTACTCAAGTGATAAAACTTATGTGTAATCACTTGTACTACAAATTTGACAATAGAGTTTTCAATCTCATCGATTGATATGCCTCGACTGTTCCATTTAACTTTTATCAATTTCTCAACTTCATTTCTTACTAAGAATCTTATTGACTTTGGTTTGTTTAGGGTAGTGTATCCAGTTACTCTACATATGATGGCCTTTTTGATCTTGATTGTACTTCTAACCATACTTTCATGTCATAAACATAGTTCAATACAATGTTTATCCTTTCTGCTTTGACAAAATTCAAAAAACCTAGGGCATGGAAATTTCATTTCTCATAAACAATATTATTATCATCCTTTAGTACTCCAGTATCACAGAACTTCTCATAACTTTCTCTCATCTAAAAATCTCTAAATTCTCTGATCTTGCACATGTGATAGGTTCTTACATCCTAAATTGTTAGAACCTTTGGTGAAATTGACAATAGGGTGCCAATTTTGTTTTCTGTTACTTCAAAGTTCCAACAATTTTTGAAATTAGGCAGGGAACATTGACTGTTCCTCATGATTTGTGTGTTTTTCTTCTTCAACATTTCATTCATAGTTGTAGATGATGCCATTTTAAAATAGGGTCTTGAAAACAAAATTTTCTTCAAAAATCCTTAAAAAATCTAGCTCAAAAGTAAAGGTTTCACTTACTAAATTTTACCAAATCACCAATGGCACACAATGATTCCCTCACTTTGTCTATAAATTCACTATAATCACCTTTAAATCTTTGGTGCACTTGAATTCACTTGGTAAAGTGAAAATGAATGATCAATTTCGATATATACCTTCAATTTTTCCAATTAGGTCTGTAATAAATGAACTTGCACTTTGGCAGGTGTACAATAGTTATCTTGGCCATTTGTGTCTCTTTTCAAATACTCAACCACCATCACCTTTCTCATTTAATACCAAATCACTCAACCAATACATCAGCTTGATCATCATAAGTTCTTGGTCTTACTATAATGCTTGGTCAATACAGACTGTATTTCTAATGTTTAACACTTGATAATAAAAAATATTTTATTATCCAATAATTCTCTCACATTTTTCCTAATGCATCTGGATTCATGCCAAAATGGACATTTTTTTGGAAACTTACAATTGTAACAATTTTTATTTTGTCATTGATATCAAATATACTGATAATACATATTTCTACCTAATCTAAATGTCATTTCTATTTGGTTGATGAAGAGGACTTGAGAAATTTCTCATAACAATAGCACCTAGAGGAAAGGTTGAGTTATGAAAAGGAAGCTAAAATGGACATTTGATTAGTTAGACTTTGATAAGACAAAGTGATTGTTTATATCAAGAATGTAAAGTTAAACTGAGAAATAGAGTAAAACATTAAGGAATGTTGAGTGATGATAGTGTCAACCGAGCCATGGTAAGTGCTCAGCAAATCAAGTGTTGACCAATAATCAATACCAACTAACCAAGACAGTTGATATTGACCTTGGAGTTTTACAATGACCATGTCATTAAGTGATGACTGAGTGTCAAAACTTAGTGATTGTTGAGTAACAGTGTTGAGAATGAATTTGAGGAAATCATGATTACTAAGTGACTTAGTTGATTTCTTGGGAGGTATAAACCATGTTGAAGATAAGATTGATGAGTTGGATCATTAAATTTAAGGAGAGGATTAGGTATAACATCTATGATCTAATTTGATGGATGAGAATATTCTTAAAAAAAAGGAAGATGAACATGTATAATGAATCTAATTAACTAGATCATAAACCCTAAGAACCATGGTGATCATGGAAAATGACAAAGTAAGAATTACCTATTTAAAGAGACATAGAACCTAACCTAAGATGTGTGAGAGAAGTAGAAAGAGAGATGCATACATAGAAAGGTAAATTAGATATAAACAAGGGTGAACATAAGTGTGTGATAGTGAAAATGAATCATAAGGAGATTGCTTGCATAGATGTTGTTGATATTGACAAGTGAATGAGCAGATGGCTTAAGTTTAGTTGAAAATAGAAGATTGATTTCTTGAAGGGTTTCCAAGTGAATAAAGAACAAAGATGACAATGTGCATCTAATCAGTGAATCAAAACATGAACCAAATATTAATCTAAACCTACAAAGGTTGACTCCTAAGAGAGATTACTTTGAAAGAATAAAAAAGTGGTGACATGTTGCTAGTGATTTCTCACAAATTGGGTTTAATGATGAATATTTTCTACATTTGATAAAGTTTACATTTGGAAAACTATGTTATGTTTGGGATTGTAATTTTGTTTATCAATATAATAGGAACTGATCAACAATAGGATAAGAAGAACAATTTTTTTTTTAATGTTTAATTGTTCAAATGGTACTTATGGACATTGATTAAATGGTCCACCATCCCCCCCCCCCCCCCCTCTCAATTATTCTAAACAATTCTAACAATTTCTATAAGAGCTTAGTGCTTATAAAGAAAATTTTGAAGTCACTTAAACCTAAAAATCATGACTCACAAGAGAGAGGTACTAAAGTTGAACAAGGAGAACTTTATTGCATGGAAAACCTTGATAAGGTTGCATATATCCAATATTAGTGATGTTGTTATCAATTTTGTGGACAATGAGTATGTGAAGGTAACAAATACTCCTTTGATAGTTGATCAACTAAAGAAAAAGAAAGAACAGAATCAAGTAATGTTGGAGATTTCCCTATCCCTAAGCTATGTCAAGTTTGATGAATCAAAAGAATGTGATAGTGCAAACAAGATGTGGGGAAAATTGAAAACCATATATGGAGGTGATGACAATGTCTTGAGAGCCAAATTGGAGTTCTTAAGAGGTAAATTTGATTACATGAGAATGATAGAAGGTGAGAATATAGTGCAATACTACATAAGATTAAAAGAAGTTAATTTTGTTTGTGGTGAAAATGGAGAAATCGAAGACGAAATAGTAATAAGAAAGGTATTGAGGACTCTACTCCCTATATATGCTATTAGAGTGGTTTCAATTCAAGAACTGATATGCACACCAAGTAACACCTTAACCTTGGAAGGTATAATTGGTAGACTTACTATTTTTGAGATGTCTAACTTTGATCACTACACACCTTCCACTATTGAATCTATCTTCAAGTTATAACTAGTTCTTAGCAAGAGGAAAGGAAAACATGTGAAGAGTGATAGTGATAGTTTTGATGGTTATATTGATGAACCTAAAGCTCTTATTGAAAATTTTTTTGGAAGAGGAAGAGGTAAATATAAAGGTAAACTATCTATTATTTGTTTCTCAACCAATAAAGTTGGACATATTGCTACTAAGTGTTTTAGCAGAGAGGATAAGGATGAATGGAAAGAAAGAAAGTATAAAGGAAGAAGAGATGATAGAGACTACAAGAGAAACAAAGATGAGAAAGGTAAGAAATCTTGTTATATTTTTGAATATGAAACTAAAAATGAACCTAAAAATAATGATGATGAATTTGTCTAGATATGTTGCTATGAAATAAGATTCTAATGAAGATGAGAAAAGTGCATTAATTTCTTATGTAAACAAAATTGATAGATAGATAATTTATAGTGGATGCTCCAATCATATGACTAGGGATAAAGATAAATTTGAGAATATTGGTCCATAAAAAAGTGAATGTATTAAATTTGGTAATGATATCCCATGTATTGTAAAAGGTAAATGTACTATTCAACTAACCGACAAGATGAAACATGACAATGTTTACTAGGTTAAAGGGCTTAACTATAATCTATTGAGTGTTTTGTAGCTGAAAAAATTGAGCTATAGAGTTGAATTTGACTATAAGAAGGAGAAGATATATGATGTTGATAGTAAGATGATCAAAAGGAGTGAATAGAAAAGAGGTAACTTGTTCTATCTATATTTATCTAATGAGATATGTTTGTTTGCACAGCAAGAAAATGTTTGGTTATGGGACATAAGTTTATGTCATGTGAAATTTGACAATTTGGTGAATATCAATAAAATGAAGAAAGTAAGAGGGTTTCCTAAACTAAAGAAGCATGACAATGCTATTTGTAAACAATGTTAATTAGGAAAAATGACCAAGTCTAGTTTTAAGAGAAAAACATATACTTCTAGTGATATTTTGAAATTGGTTTATACTAAACTATGTGGACCTATTGATGTTCATATCTATTTTAGAGATAAGTATTTCATTCTATTTATTGATGACTACTCTAGGATTATCACTTTTATGTTGCTTAAAGCTAAATCTAATGCCTTTTAGTTATTCAAGTGGTATTTAGCCAAAGTTGAATAGGAAACATTGAAGAATCTGAAGTGCTTGAGATTTGACATAGGTGGTAAATTCATTTCAAATGGGATTAATACATTCTACAATGACAGAGGAATTAGAAGATAGATGTCAACACCAAGGAATCCTCCTCAGAAGGGATAGCTAAAAGGAGAAACATATCAATAATGGGTTGTGCAAGAACTTTGATGATGGAGAAGAGTGTATCAAAGAAGTAATGGAGAGAAGTTGCTAGTTTGTTATCTATACCCTAAATAGAGTACAAGTCAAGAAAGATACAAATGCTATACCTTTTGAACTATGGTATGGATATGCTCCTAATGTGAAATATTTCAAAATCTTTGGAGCTAAATTTTATATAATTTAAGATAAAAGAAATGGAAAACATGATGCAAAGAGTGATGAAAGTATATTCCACCAAGACTAAATCTTACAAGTGTTCAAATTCTAACACTAACAAAGTTGTGGAAAGTGAAAATGTGAAAATTGAAGAGTTTGCAAAAAGAAGTGACATTTTATGCAATGAAGATTTTGAAGATTATAGTGCATTCATCTATGTGAATGATGGTTCTTCCAACACCCCAAATGATCAAGCAAATAAAGTTGCAGTTTCCTAATAGGCAAGAAATGATATAGTGCAACAAAAAACTATTAAGCAATAGATAGTGGGTGTCAAGCAAAAAACTAAAGATTTTGAGTCACAAAAAGGAATTACCAACCATCAGATAGAGAATTTCATGCATATAGAATTAAAGTGGAATATAAAATAAATAGGAAAGAGAAAATGAGCTTGAGATTATTTTCCAAGATGAACCTATGGAAGAATAGAGAAGGAAACCACATGTGCTAGAAAAGTTTGTAAAAAGACATCACAAAGCTGAAAAAATCATTGGTGATGTTGAATCAAGTGTTATGACAAGGAAAGGACTAAAAGATCATATTAGCCTACTTTGTGAATTTGAGCCCAAATCAATAAAAAATGCTTTAGACAATGAAGATTGGTCTCTAGCAATGAATGAGGAAATTGAGCAGATTAAAAAAAACAATACTTGAACTTTAGTGCCAACAATTGAAGACAAAATGTTATTCGAACAAAATGGGTTTTCAGAAACAAACTCAATGAAAATGGTGAAGTAACAAGAAACAAGGAAAGATTGACATGCAAAGCATATGCTCAAGAAGGAGGAGTTGATTACAGAGAAACTTTTTCTTATCTGGCAAGACTTGAAGGAGTTAGAAATTTGCTTGCATATTCAACCTACAAGAATTTCAAGGTATATCAAATCTTCATTTTGAATGGTAAACTTGAGGAAGAGGTGTAAATTTAACAACCTAAAGGATTTGTAGATCCAGAAAAGAAGAATATGGTATGTAAAATTAATAAAGTTCTTCCTAGATTGAAAGTTGCCCCAAGAGCATGGTATCAAAGACTACATAATTATTTGGTGAAGATTAGTTTTGAAAGGACAAATGACAACAATAATCTATATTTAAAAAATGGTAAGAACAATGAGGTACAACTATTTGAAATTGTTGATGACATTATATTTGGAGGAAGAGAAGCTTTGTGCAAACCATTTAGTGATGAAATATAGAAGGAATTTGAAATGTCCATGTTTAGTGAAGTCAAATTCTTTGTTGGATTACAAGTATGTCAAAGGATGTTTAGTATTTTTATTACTCAATCCAAATACATCAAGAAGATACTAAAAAATTTTGGAATGGAGGATTCGAGACTAGTAAGAACACCTGTGTATATAAGACATAAGCTATCTAAGAATGATGAATGTGCTGATGTAAACTAGACATTATACAAATCCATGATTGGAAAATTGCAATATGTTGTTGATAGTAGACCTAATATTGCATTTGCAATTGGGATAGTTACTCAATTTTCATCCAATCCTAAGGAGAATCAAATGATGGCAATGAAAAGGATAATGAGATGTCTAAAAGGTATAGAATACGATGGATTATATTACAAGAGAAGTGATAGATTTGAAATGAAGGTATGCACTAACTCTGATTGGGTAGGAAATATTGGTGATAGAAATAACACTAGTGAAGGTGCATTCTTTCTAGGAAAGAGATTCGAGTCATAGACAAGAAAAAAAAAAAAATTGTATTTCCCAATCAAAAGTTGAAGTCGAGTATGTAGTTATTATAGTGAACTATTCAAAAATTATGTTGTTCAACCAATTACTAAAAGGAATGAAATAATAAATTATAGATCTAGTAGTTATCATTATGATAACACAAGTTCTATTAATATTATAAAGAGTCCAGTGAGGCACACTAAGAAAAGTACATTGCTATCAAGAATCACTACTTGAGGGAACTAGTTCAAGATAAATAAGTGAAGTTAGTATGTGTACATCAAATAAAATCTTGCTAACATATTCACTAAAGACTTACCTAAAGATGCCCATGAATATCATAGAGGTAAATTAGGGGTGATTCACCTAAACAAATAAACTTAAGGAGAAAAGGTGCATTGCATCAAATGTGCTAACCATAATATATTACGCAATGATGCAAAATAAATCTACTTTGGGAAATGCCTAAGGTAGACAATCACCTAAAACATAAAAGATTAGTTATAGAAAGATGACCAAAAATTAGTCAAACATGCAAATATCTACATAGTTTAGATATATGAAGTGATTGAAGCTAAGAAAGATACATCTTTGGCATTATTTTCAAAGTGGGAGAATATACACAGAGGAAGAGTTATTACTAAGAAATATACAAAATTGAGAAAGTGATTACTGAAGGATAGATGTATCCAAGAAGGAGATCTATTACATTAGAGGGATAAAATTAATAAAGAGACTCAAAATGAATCTAAGGATATTGATCACTCATGATAGTGAAATCTTTTGGATTTTATGGTAACAAAATTAGAAACAACGGGATATTGTTAAAATTAAGATGTTTCCATCAACGCCAAAGAGGGAGATTGTTGGAAACTTACAATTGGAACACTTGTTTTTTTGTTATTGATGTCGATTCTACTAATAAGACATATTTCTACCTGATCTAAATGTCATATCTATTTGATTGATGAAGAGGATTTGAGAAATTTCTCATAACAATAGCACCTAGAGGAAAGGTTGACACATGAAAAGGAAGCTACAATGGACATTTGATTAGTTAGACTTTGATAAGACAAAGTGATTTTTTATATCAAGACTATAAAGTCAATCCAATCAATAGAGTAAAATGTTAAGGAATGTTGAGTGATTCTAGTGTGAACCGAGCCATAGTAAGTGCCAAGAAAATGTAGTGTTGACTAAGCATTAGTATCGACCATGCAAGATAGTTGATACTGAGCATGAATTTATACAATGATCATGTGATTAAATGCTGATTGAATGTTATAACTTAATGAGTTTTGAGTAACAGTGTTGAGATTGAGTTTGAGGAAATCATGATTTCTAGCTAACTTAGTTGATTTCTTGAGAAATGTAAACATGTTGAAGATAATATTGATGAGTTGGATCATTAAATTGAAGGAGAGGATTAGGTATAACATGTATGATCTAATTTGGTTGATGATAAGATTCTATAAATGAAGGAAGATGAAAAGATAAAATGAACCTAATCAACTAGATCATAAACTCTAAGATCTATAATGATCATGAAAAAAAAAACAAAAGTAAGAATTGCCTATTTAAAGAGCTATAGAGCTGAATTTAAGATGTGTGAGAGAAGGAGAAACAGAGAGTTATATAGAGAAAGGTAAATGAGAGATGCACAAGGGTGAACATAAGTGTGTGATAGTGAAAAAGAATTGCAAAGAGATTGCTTGCATAGATGTTGATGGTATTGACAAGTGAATCTAAGTAGATGGCTTCAGTTTAGTTGAAAGGAGAATATTAATTTCTTGAAGGGTTGCTAAGTGAATCAAGAACATAGATAACAATTTCAAGCTTATTAATGAATCAACACATGAATTGAATAGTTATATGAACCTGCAAAGGTTGGCTCCTAACATAGCTCACTTTGAAAGAGTGAAAATGTGGTGATATTTTGCTAGTGTTTTTCCCAAATTGGGTTTCCATGCAAAATCTTATTGTCAAACTTGTGTTGAATTATTTATATGTTTTACATTTAATAAATTTTACATTCAAAAAAGTATGTTATGTTTGGGAAAACAATTTTGTTTATCAATAGAGTAGAGAATGAGTAATAGCAAGATCAGTAGAAAAGTGAATATTTTGATGTTTAAATGGTTAATTGTTCAAATGGTACTTACGGACCATGAGTAATTGATTCAACCCACACTGTCATTTATTCTAAACATTTCTAACTCTTTTAACCATTTATTCATTAGGAACTAATGTATTATATCTCATTAAGTATATAGTCCCTCCATACCTTATTTTTCTCAGTTAGATGAGGTGTGATCACACAATCCATTGGTTTTGGTGATCTCATCTTTTCTTTCTCCACCACTTTCAGCTTCTACTATCTCTTTCCATGTGTTCATTACTTCAACTTTTCCTTTCCTTTTATTTTTTTTATTGTTTGGTGTTGGTGTTTGAGTCCTATAGTTCTTAGTAACATGTCCAACTTTAAGACAACTAAAATAGACTAATTTTTGATTCAACCATTTCTTATAGTTACCTCTGAAATGTGTCTTTATGTATTCTCTGGAATGTGCCCATAATCTCCATAGTCAAGAAAATTATACCATGTGTTGTAATCCCAATTGTAAGAGTTACCTTGCTCAGGTGCAAGTGTTTTCTTTTTAGATGTCCAATTAGATTTTTCCTTGGATCTACAATCATGATTTCTATGTCCATACTTCTTGATGAGGCCAAATATTACCTCTATTTTATATTAATTTTAATACTCTATTTTTAATACTCTGATGGCATTTGTGAACTCATAACTAGTTGGACTTATGATAAAGTTAGAATAGAATTGTTAAACCATGGTTAGATATTTATGTCATATTTTGCCAATATTATACATATAATGTAGTATTTCATATAACCATCACAATGTATATTCTAACATCTAGATTTAGTTTGATGAAATGATTATTTGTATAAATATTTCTCCAATCACAACTAACTTGCTAGGAAAGGGAGAAGCTAGAGAGTGGTTAACAACATTCAAGAAGGAGCATCAAGGGCCAACTATGGTGGAGGAATCATTATTGCACCAGAAGACATGACTAGTACAAAGGAGGAGCCATTATTCTAGGAATGCAGGGATGAAGTTTTATTATATTCCCTCTATGTTTACTATTGTGATGAATTGGTCGCCCAAACTTTATTGCTTTTTCTGCAGGTTGTTATGTTTCCCTCTTCTTCTCTAATGGATCTTCAATCATTTTGTTTTTTCTTTTTTCTTTTTTCTTTTAGAATAAGTGTCGATCCTCTATTTATAGTGATTAGATGAATAGCTTAGAGAGGTTGGAAAATGTTAATGAAAAAACATTGTTGTTTCTTATAGTCAGTTATCTACAATTTTATATATTTTTCTTATGTAAGGAGATTTTGAAATATAATGAAGTAATTCTTGGTTTACATTCTATGTTAGTATATTGGTAGAAGAAAACTAGGAGGCCCACTTAGTAGGTGGATTAGATTAGACTAATGTAGATTTATTTCCATCATTTTCTATATTTTAGATAGAAGTTATAGTTTATTCTTGTAGCATCATACTTTGTGAATGTTCCTACAACATCTGCAAGAACAATTGTAGTGGATGGTCTAGGTTGAAATATAGGTTAGCATAGAGTTTCATTTCCAACATTAATTTCAATAAGGTTTTGAGTGTATTAATTTCTTGTAGTACTCATGTAGGTTCTTTATATGCATTTTACTTTCCTATAGCATAAGCATAATGATTCTTCAAGGAACCTAGTGCACATACCATGCTGACCATTTCAAGTATATGTCCCTAGGTTGACAAATTAAATGCACCTCATGGTGGGAGAAGTAATCCTTAGACAAAATCAACTATTCCTAAGTAAGGATTTGGACATGATTATCATACACCTATTATGAGGTGGACCATATTTTGGTGTCATTTCTAGGGATGGTGTCAAGCTAGGAACATCTTTTTGAGTCATAAGTTTTTATAGCTAGTTTTTTTTAGAGATTTGCAAACCTAAAAATCACTTCACAAGCAAGAAGAATTACATTGCATGCATCAAAGAGGAAGACAATGAGATGAATATGGAAGATTTTTTTCATGAGGGTCTACTAATTTGAATGATGTAACTAAAGAAGTTGAGTTTCCTTTTGAGGACACAAGTCTTAATTTTCATGCAGCATCTTCCTCTAGAGCAGAATCTTCGGATATAAGTAGTCTTCAACCTTTTGGTAGAATCTTGGATAGCTTTCTTAATAGTTTGGGTCCAAATCCACCTATTTTTAAAAATCTCATAGCTAATGCTCCTTTTTAGCAAAAACCCCATAATAAAATACCTCTAGTAATGACACACCTTGCTTTTCCATTTCCTCTCTTGAGCCTCATAAAGAATGCTAATCTCAAAAATATACCTATAGCTACTGTTCCAAATTTTTATGGCCTTTTAACTAAGGATCCTAATACTTTCTTGTTTGAGTTCAAAATACTTTATCATAGCTTTGACTATAACACTGATGCCTACAAGTTTAAGTTGTTTCTAGCAACACTGAATGAATCAGCCTTACGATGGTTCATGGGCTTGGGAGCCAATGTAGTAGGTACTTGGGATGAGATGTAGACTCTGTTTCTAGAGAAATACAAAGATTACTATAAGAGGAATGATCCAATGGGAGATGATATTTTTAGAATATCACAAAAGTAGGACAAAACATTGGAACACTATGTTTCCCATTTTTTGTACATAATGTAGAAGAACCCCCTACATGTATTAGTAGAGGATTCACTTAAACTAGTCTTCTTGAGAGGGGTAAATAATAATTGTCTAGAAGCATTAGAACTAATGGTTAGTGCTGATATATACCAATCTTCTTTGAATGACCTCAAGAAAACCTAACTTAACTACTCAAGGTCAACTGTGAAGAAAGATAGAGGGTATCGGTCCACAGCCACTAAAGGGATCAGGCATGGCATTTCAAAGCTCAAGATATCTAATTTACTCTTAGATTTCAATCAAGATAACATAAATTATGTCACTACACATATCGACACAATGACTACAAAGAAGAAGCATGTGGAGGTTGATTCACGATTGGTGGAGTATTGCCCTCACTATCACAAACAAAAGAAACATTGCACATGTAAGCTATTAGCCAGCCTAGAAAATCAACATTCACCAACTGATTACATGAAGATAGATAGGGACAAAGTTCAAGTGTTCTTCATTGCTCAACGTTGAACACGGGTTTCAAGACAATGTATACCTCAAGATCCTCTACAATTTTCAAATCCTTACAATAATCAATTGAAAAACCAAAGTTATCAAAATCCTTCTCAGTACACCCAACATCCTTGGAAAAACCAACAAAAAAACCAATGGCCTAATCAAAAAAATAATCAATTGCAAAACTTGGAAAATAACCAGTGGCCTACAATCAAAAAAATGACCAGTGGCAAAATTAGCAAGATCAATGGAAACCACTGCAAGGAAATTGGCATCAAAATAACCAATGGAGGGTGCCTCCACAGTGGCCTAAGAAAAATAATGGTAACCCACAACTATGGCCTGCAATGAAACCACCTACAATAATGCCACTTCTTGCACCAAATAATTCTAATCCTAAGTAAACCCAATTCTCTGCTCAATCTTAGCCAAATCCAAACAATAAGTAGCATCAATAGTAAATATACACTACTGATACTCAGTAGTTCCCTACTTATTCACTAGAGATATTTGATATCCATTTGAGATCTAGTACAACTTTTCCTACACTAGAATATCCTATTATCAGAGAAGTTGCAGACACTTTTCTAGCATAATTTCTAGAAGCTACACTACCAAATACCAACCCACCAACTGATGTACCCAAGAGGACTACTAACCACACCTTAGTGAATCCTCCCTTTCCACATAGGCTAAATAAAGAGAAATCTATATCCCAAGAGGAAGAGACGTTTGATATTGTTGAGCAGTTGAGAAACATACACATCCAAATCCCTCTATTCCAAGCTATCAAGGATGTCTCTCTTTATGGAAAGACTATTAAGGAAGCCTTCCTCAAGAAGCCAGGGTGGAAGAAGAAAAATCCTCAAAAAGTCCATGTTTTCAATCAATTAATAGATATCATGTTAGGGAAGGTAGTGATACAAAAGTACTAGATCCTAGTAGTCCAATAGTTAGTTTGATCATAAATGGATAGGCTATGAAAAATGCTTTAGTTGATTTGACAATAGCAATAAATGTGATGAGAAAAGATACAATGCATAGGTTACACATAAAAGGCTTAAGGACAACTCCCATAGTATTGTGACTTGTTGATAGTTTAATTGTCAGTCTAAGTGGTCTCATAGAAGATGTGATAGTGACTTTAGATTCATGGGAATACCTTGCTAATTTTCTTATCCTATCACCTAAAGAAAAACTTTCTTACTATCTCGTCATATTAGGGAGACCCTAGTTAGCCATCACTAATGTTGAGATTAATTGCAAATTAGGCAATGTGACAATTTCAAATGGTCAATCCATAAGGAACCTAATGCTATATCCACTTGCCCAACCCTAGCTAGACTTGGGAGACCCTATTTGGCTAGATTTAGGGGACAAAGAGGAAGAGTTGAATTATGTGCCCTAACTCATGATGTTTCATAAGCACTCTTTTCTAAAAATGCATGAGGAAGATGATGTAATACAGAGCATTCTTACCAATGAATGCATAGTGGCTAGAGATATTGATGAGAGTTCTATCTTGAAGCTATGTACCTATGAAGACTATGTCTACCCAACAAGCCCTGAGATAATTCATCAATTACTACCAATTGAAGTAGCTACAAGTCCAATGCTTGAAGTGTCAATGGTAGAGTTGACAACTATTGTGGAGCTTTCTCCTAGTCATTATCTCCATGTAAACAACAAGTTGTCCCAATCACAGTTGGGATTGTTAACCAAGATCCTCAATCAACATGGAAAATCCTTTGCTTGGGATGATGGGGATATGGTAAGACTGAGCCCTAAACTCTACACCCATAGGATCTACATCAATGATGGAAGCTTGCCACTTTGTTAGCCTCAGAGGAGAATAAATCCAACATTGCACAAGATAGTTAAGACCTAGTTGTAAATTTTGTTAGATGCTAGATTGATTTACCCAATATTTAATAGAAAATGGGTATCACCATTAATTATTCTACCTAAGAAATGAGGTAAGTGGTAGATATGTGTAGATTACAGAGAGTTAAATAATGCCACAAAGAAGGATCACTTTCCTTTGCCCTTTATTGACTAAGTTTTGGATACTCTGGTTGGAAATAAATACTTCTCATTTATAGATGGATATAGTGGTTAAAATTAGATAAGTATTGCTCTAGAAGATCAAGAGAGGACAACATTTAAATGTCCTTGGGGTACCTATTCGTATTAATTATTACCATTTGGATTATGCAATGCACCTACTACTTTTTAGAGAGTTGTATCAGCATCTTTGCTAACACATCACATGATTGAATGGAGATATGCATGGATGAATTCACTATGTTTGGTGTCACATTTGAGAAATTCATGAAGGACTTAGAGAAAGTAATAATCCATAGTGAAGAACACAACCTACCTCTCAATACTGAGAAATTATTTCTGATGATGTAGGAAGGTGTGGTCTTGGGACATTTTATCTCTAAAGTTGGAATCCTTGTAGACCCTATGAAAATAGAGGTAATTCTCACACTCCCTATTCCCATAAAGAAAAAAGAAGTTATATCTTTCCTAGGACATGTTAGCTATTATAGGAGGTTTATCAAAAAAATTAGTTAGATAGCTAGTCCTCTATATACCTTTCTTACCAAAGAGGTTGAATTTTCCTAGACAAAGGAATGCGATGACTCCTTCTAGTAGCTAAAGTCATTGTTGACATCTACACCAAAACTTAGGGGTCTTGATTGGGCTTTACCTTTTCAAGTACATAAAAATGTTTCTAATTATGCCATAGGTGTAGTCATAGGACAAAAATCTCAAAACCTTGAAAATGTAGTCTATTATATTAGTAAGAGCTTTCATGGACCAAAGTTAAACTATATAGTGACTGAAAAATAACTATTAGCAATAGTTTATTCTCTAAAAAAGTTTCACCATTATTTAATTGGATATCCCATATTTCTTCATACTGACCATGCAACAATTAAGTATCTCATGAACAAACCTGCCATCATAGGAAAGTTAGCAAGATGGCTACTTCTTTTGCAAGAATTTGATATCACAATCATTGACAAACTTGGGAAAGAAAATGTGGTAGCTAATTCTCTATCAAGAATCCACCATGATAATAAAGATACTACTTTGATAGATGATACATTTCCAGATGAACATTTATTTCAGATTATTGTCCAAACCCCATGGTATCTAGACATAGTTACATTGTGGCTAACAAAATTCCTACACGTTTCTCTTACAAGGATAAGAGGCTACTTTTAGATAGTTCATACAAAACTTTGCATATATCACTTTCACAAAAGTTTTCTATCATTACATATCAAGATTACACACTTCTTATCACAAGAAGTCCATTGCATAAATACCATTCCTTTAACTCTATTCTGTATAGTTTGTGCAAATTTCCAATGTTATACATGTCATCATCAACATGTATACTATCTCTATGTAACTTCTCTTGTCATAATATGACATCTGCAACATGTTGTAAACAAAACAATATACTATTGTAAACCAAATTCTTTACTTAGACAGTTTTCTAGCTCACCAAACATTAATTATCTTTATTTCCAAGGTTTCCTATCATCATGTACATCATGTATTGCTATTAATGACAAAAATTACATATCACAATTAGCCAATTATCAACAATCTCCCCATTTTTCATTGATGGCAAAAAAAAGGGAAGATTGGCTAAGTGACAAAACTTAACTAACAAAATAAACATTACATCTATTACAACTTTACAACTTTATATATTTGCTCCCCCTTATAATATACTTCATACTATACAAGTATTTCTCTGCTTCACAATTTTCTTCCCTATTACTTGATGCATGCGCATCTCATTACTAAATCATTTCAAAGGTCCAAGATTCTCCATATATTTTAAATGGTCAATTTTAAAAATTTAGGATTATGTCTTAGTGGATAGAATTAGGTGTTTTATTAAATAAATGTTATAGTTTTAGTCACATATGTTAGAGAGTTAGAGGAAAGGGTTAATGATGTTAGTGTCAGTTTTAGAAAGGATAAAATTAGTAATAGAAATGCTATGTGGTCAATAATTAAAAGAATCTCATCAGAAAGTTGGTGGCTATTTTAGGAGTGTTCATAATGATGAAAAAATGGCTATGGGATAAAAGAAACCATTTCATATTCCTTCTATTTGGAGGAAAGTCGATTTTCTTTAAAAAGCCAATCCTATTCTTAGCAGTTACAAGAATATCCATGATTGCTGCATGGTATTGATGGTAAAGCATCTTTCAGATTCCTATTCTTAGCAGTTACAAGAATATCCATGATTGTTGCATGGTATTGATGGTAAAGCATCTTTCAGATTCCTATTCTTAGCAATTACAAGAATATACATGATTGTTGCATGGTATTGATGGTAAAGCATCTTTCAGATTCCTATTCTTAGATGGAAAAGAAAACATTTTTATTACTACTGGACGGCAAGGCCAGTCAGATTTTGGTTATTAAAAAGCCAATCTTTTATGTAAAAAAGGATTTGAACTTGGGGAGGAATGTGAATTTTTATGTCTCTTTTGGTCTCCTGTGTTTTTTTTTCAAGATTATGGTTCTACTGTTATGCTTCATATATTTCTCATGGCAATCAATTTAGGGAATAATAATTACAAAAAAATGTACTCTGATGCGGGGTCAATATTTCCAATTTGAACCATTGGATTTCTCTCAAATTTTTATATGTTGTTTGAAACCTAGTTATGCTAAATATCAATGGTTGGATTGAGTAAATATTTTTTAGTTCAAAAGTTATTCATGTCTGAGTGCAGGTCTATTCGAAGGCAGCAAGAAGATATTTTGGGGGATTTTATTTTCAAAGTTTTGTTTATTGAATCTGATTTTAGTGTGTGATCCTGAAGGTTGTAGATGCCCCTTGAAGAAACTCAGTTGACTGACTGATTCCTCCTGAGTTTTTTAAGGTGTTACCCTGCATCATTTTTCGTATCAGAGCTCAGCAAAAGGTTTGGAAAAAAATAGTTGTGTATATGTTTTTGTGATTGTGAAAGATTGAGAGAAATAGTCTGAGAAGAAGTCCAGGAGACTAGATAAGAAAAAAATAACCTAGCTGAGGAATGATGGGACAAGAAGAAGCAGCTTTATTGTATCTTTTTAGAAGGTATCGACAGAGAAAGGATTCTAAATAGAAGGATATAGAGGAAAAGAAGAAAAGAGAGAAAGAAGAAAGGAGAAAACAAAGAGAAGAGCTAAGCAAGATAGAAGAGGAGATAAACAATTTGAGAAGGAGACTTGAGGAGAATGACATTAAGTTGAAAGAGAATAAAGCTATGTTGAAAGAAGTGCAGCAACAAGAAGTGCAACAAGTATCTCTTGACGAGAGCAGTAACAAGACAAGCCCTATTGGATTTGAATGCAAACAATCTGTGGTTGGAATAGTAACATGTCCTTTGAAAATAGAGAAGAGTACAATGCTAGAAGGTACCCCTATGAAAAAAATTTGGAAGCTAAGGATAAGAAGGAAGAAGTGATTCAAAGCACACAGGTAGAGGATGAAGAGTTAGATCAAGAAGAGGAAAACAATCCATTAGAAGGGCATAGACAGCAGGTGAATGTTGGTGTAGAGACTAAGAGTGAACAGCAGGAGGTTGTTGTTGAACCTTATGAGGAAAAGGTTCTTGCAGATGAAGAAAAGTTGGTTACAGGTGTGACTGCAAAAAATATTTGCCCAGATGATGGAGATGTTGACACAAATGATTAGAAAGGAAAAGATGTAGTGCAAAGATCAGGTGCTGAAGAGAAGACTATTGATGACAAGAATGAAGTATTTGTTGATCATTATGATGCTCTAGAGATATACAAATGAGAAGAAGATGTTCGTATGATAATTTGGTATTTTTATGCAGGTGATACGAGGCTGTTAAATATATTTGTTCCAAGACTCAACATAGGTACCATGGAAGGTATTCTTTCTACAGTTTGGAATCAGAATGTTCTGGCAAGCGGCATCAATTCCATCATTCTTATGGTGACATTATTGCTTACATACAATTGGAAACTCTAGAAAAAGATTGCAGCAATTCAATGGGACTTGAATTTTTCTAACCCTGGGAGTATGATGCAGACGCATCTCATTACTAAATCATTTCAAAGGTCCAAGATTCTCCATATATTTTAAATGGTCAATTTTAATAATTTAGGATTATGTCTTAGTGGATAGAATTAGGTGTTTTATTAAATAAATGTTATAGTTTTAGTCACATATGTTAGAGAGTTAGAGGAAAGGGTTAATGATGTTAGTGTCAGTTTTAGAAAGGATAAAATTAGTAATAGAAATGCCATGTGGTCAATAATTAAAAGAATCTCATTAGAAAGTTGGTGGCTATTTTAGGAGTGTTCATAATGATGAAAAAATGGCTATGGAATAAAAGAAACCGTTTCATATTCCTTCTATTTGGAGGAAAGTCAATTTTCTTTAAAAAGCCAATCCTATTCTTAGCAATTACAAGAATATCCATGATTGCTACATGGTATTGATGGTAAAGCATCTTTCAGATTCCTATTCTTAGTAGTTACAAGAATATCCATGATTGCTGCATGGTATTGATGGTAAAGCATCTTTCAGATTCCTATTCTTAGCAGTTACAATAATATCCATGATTGTTGCATGGTATTGATGGTAAAGCATCTTTCAGATTCCTATTCTTAGATGGAAAAGAAAACATTTTTATTACTACTGGACAGCAAGGCCAGTCAGATTTTGGTTATTAAAAAGCCAATCTTTTATGTAAAAGAGGATTTGAACTTGGAGAGGAATGTGAAGTTTTATGTCTCTTTTGGTCTCCTGTATTTTTTTCTTTAAGATTATGGTTCTACTGTTATGCTTCATATATTTCTCACGGCAATCAGTTTAGAGAATAATAATTGGAAAAAAATGTACTCTGATGCGGGGTCAATATCTCGAGTTTGAACCATTGGATTTCTCTCAAATTTTTATATGTTGTTTGAAACCTAGTTATGCTAAATATCAATGGTTGAATTGAGTAATTCTTTACTGGTTCGAAAGTTATTCATGTTTGAGTGTAGGTCTATTCGAAGGTAGCAAGAAGATATTTTGGGGGATTTTATTTTCAAAGTTTTGTTTATTGAATTTGATTTTAGTGTGTGATCTTGAAGGTTGTAGATGCCCCTTGAAGCAACTTAGTTGAGTGAATAATTCCTCTTGAGTTTTCCAAGGTGTGGCTCTGCATCATTACTCACCCTTTGACATCAATGACAAAGGTCACAGAATGTCAAGATTCTTTCCAAAAACTGTCAAAACTATTGTCCTTGCTCTTACACTATAATTATCTTCATACAATCTTCAAAAATAGTTTTCAGGTTGTCCATATCTTTTGTCCATGTCTCTTTTGTAGACTCTTCTGATGAGAGAATTACACATAATGCATATGATGCAATCTCAATTGCATTGATATCTGAATACAAGAAGTTAGTATATGTGTCCTTGGCCTTGACACATTCTTGTAGTTGCTTCTCAACAAATGATAACTTCAGAGCAATGGATTCTCTAAAATTAGATATTCTCCTTAAAATCTACTCTTTTGAAAGTTCTAGTTTCCTGATCTCATTGTGAACACTGACAACTTGGCTTTCAATATCATCAACTTTACTTAATGGGTGTTGGATTAGGCTAGATAATGCCTCTAACTCATTCAACTTGGCCTCTAACTAACTTTCCAAATTTTTATTTAGTTTGTATGAGAAGGTACACTTTAACATACAAGAATTTCCCTTCTTGATGACACTTCCAAAGTTCTTTGATGCATGTATCAAGGTTGACTAACTCATTCTTAATATTCTAGAAGATGGTTCTAAATAGGTTAGCATCAAGGGAAATATGAGCTTTTGCCTCTATAGAATTTAGAAAATTTTTAAATTCTTTGTCAAAAGACTTTAGTACTACCTATGCTCTCTATTTGGGATCTAGTTTTGAGTGCTGAATTGCCAATCTACTATGTAGCCCATCTGTCAATTCCATCAGTGTTCTTTGTAAACTCTTTACTTTCTTGTTTTTCTCAATTAATTTGGTCAAGGATGAGATTAAATCTATTTGAGCATCATCATTAGTACATAGACTGGCAAGAGAGAGTGGACTAGATTAACTAGATGGTTTAGTTCCATCCTCCCTCTATTTCTTTGTTGCTTCCTTGGCTTTCCACTCTTCCTCTTCTTTCCTTTTTTTTTTCTTCTCTTTCCTTCTTCACTTCTAATATTTTCCTTTTTTCTTCCTTTTTCTTTCTTTTACTATCTTCTTCTTCCTTTATTTTCTTTTCATTCTCAAGCAATTGTTTCTTGGCTTCCTTTATCTTTTTCTTTTCAATTTCTATAAGCCTCTTTTCTTCCTTAATTTACTTCAACTTATCCTTGACATCCTTGATATCAAGTATATTTGGTTTAGAGCCACCAAATGGATTGGTATCATCAATATTTAGAGTAACATTGGTTTGATCAATCTTCATGGTATCACCACTTACTGATACTTCCGCTATTCTAGGAGCTAGAGGAGTTGTTGTCTATGATTTTGACATCTTATTGATAGCTACTATTTTCTCCTTCATCAATTTATCCTTCTCTCCAACTATAAATAAAAATGGTCTTAATTTATTTCACAAGTATGGGGCAAGGTTATTCAACAATCTCTTAATTTCATCTTCATCATCAATCTTGCAGATTATCCTCAGCATAGACTTCCAAAGTTCAAGGTCTTCTTCCCTTGCTGGAGTCTTCTTCTCTATAAGTCTCTCATAGACTTTCTAGATCACTATTCCTTTGATATCCTTCATAATTAGATCATTTTCAATGATATATCTTATAGTATAAATATCAATATGATCTTTCTCAAAGTTAATATAAAGATCATAAAATTTGTTCATCTAAAAAAAGTTTCCCTCATTTGTAATTGTTGTGCTTATCTTTTCAATCTTCAGCTTCCATGGTGGCCAAGATTTTTTTGTTTCTTGTTTAGGTGGAGTCACCTTGATTTCTTGTTCCTCAACATGCTCATCACTACTAGATTCAATTGTCAACAATGCTTTATGCTTCTTTCTAGGTCTTGAAGCCATTTTCTTGACTCTCTTTGCCTTTGTTGGCACTACTTCAGCTAATCTTTATAATTTTGTCTTATGTTCACTGGGTTGAACATCGGATACTACTGCATAAGGTATATTTTGTCTTGAAGTTGTCTCTATAACTAAAATTTTCAAGGGTTGAATATTCAATACACCTTGTTTCAATGTTTGTCTCACTGCGTTAGACTCACTTTCTATCATTTCAGCCTTAGATAATGCCTTCTTCATAATTGATTCAACCTTCTTGTGAGATGCCTTCTCCAAGTTTCTTGATGAACATGCTATGTGATCTCATCAAATGTACCAAATTTGTACTTAGCTTTTGCTGGAAATATTATGATAGGCTAAGTTACTGAGAGGGGAGTGGTGAATTGGTAACTTATAAAACTTAATTTTCAATTAGTAATTAATCTGTTATGTATATTTTGATCTAATTGCATGCATGAGAAAATGAAAACATTAAAGCATACACAACAAGTTTGACACACAATTTGGTGACCCTAAAACCTTCCAAATAGAAAGTAAAACTAGGGTGGGAATGATACCCACAAACTTTAGTACTATAGTATAAAGTTGGCCTATAAAGGCTTACAATGATCACTTCAGATGATCTTCCCTATTAGGAGCAATAAGGATTGCTATTTCCACCTTGCAAAAGAATTTACAAACATACAATGAATTATGCACTTGGTAAATAGATTACACAAGACTATTAGGTCTACTTTATTAAACAATTTCACTAATCCACTTGTTAGGATGAAGCAGTGGTTGATCTCTCATTTGCAACTCAGTTTCCTAAATAAGATTCCTCTTAAGTGTAAAAATCACCTTATTTTTATAGGTACATCTTTGTTGCTTATTATTCTATTTTAGCCTTTATAATTTGCTCTACTACTCTTCTCTAATTATTACATTACTTTCATGCCATTTTTCATCATTTGGATGTGAGATAATAAATTACATATATACCAATTAAATTTACAAATTACAAATTTTTTGATTAGGAAAATAGGTTTTACAGGGATCCTGAAACCCAAATTTTTACAGCAGAAAACAACTTAAAGCAGAAAAGACAGAAAAAAAGCTGCCTCAAAAGGCTTGAAGCCTGAGAAACAAAGGTCGAGATTAGATCCTGGCGGGCAGACTAGTGTCCCTTCTTTTCCATTGCGTGCAGGGTTTCTGTAGCATCACTTTCCTTCTGGTTGGCCTCTTCCTTCAGGATCATGGGGAGGAAATGCATTTGGTCCCCCTAACTTTCCAAGATTCTAGTCTCTTTCTGAGGATCTTCTCGGTTGGTTTCGTCCTCTGTACTCTACTCCACATTCCCCACAAGACCGGCATTGATCAGATAGTCCCCCAGATTAACAATGTTTTCATTCAAGGTATGGAGGGTATCCATAATCTGTTTAGTCACAATCTAGTGGATGGAATCTAGCCTTTGGACCTTCTGCTCGAGCTGGGTGATTCTATCCTCCTGATTGCCTATGGGGTCCTGGCTTCTATCTTTTTCCTGGCTGCCCACCTGGTCTTTACTACCTCTAGCCTCATGATCCTTGACATCCCCCCTGTTGTTGGTTTGGTTGGACTTGTCCTTCAGAGTCTCAATTTCCTGAAAAAGACACTTAATGGAGTGGAAATTGTCAATCAGGTTGTTCTTTACATTGTTGAGAAAGTTGAAACCCATTTCACGAACATTGTCAGAGAGAACCAGAGGAGTCAGGTCAAGGAGCTCATCATAGTGGGTGCCACTGTCGAGATCCCCCAACACTTGGATTTTAGCAGGTTCTCTAACAATGCCCATACTAACCCTATCCACATTGAAATTGCTCCAGGCTCTTCTCTTATTTTTCCTGATGGCCTCCCCCCCCTTTTCAACCATGATTTCTATCATCTCTTCTGGGGGAAAAATGGGGACCTCCAAGGGGGAGGTGGGCATAGTAGGGTTGGGGGGAAAATTGGCATGGTCACTGAGATGATCATGTGTTGGGGTCTGGTCCAATTTTCTTTTCTTGGGGTTATCCTGGGTTACCAAGGGGGTCACCTCCTTCTTGTCATTATCTTTCTCCTTGTCATCTTCCAACTCACTTTCCTTCTCTTCCATCGAATCTGCCTCCTTTGACTCCATATCTGACTCATCACTAGACTCCTTAGGATGAGGGAAAGAGGGGTTATGGGGAGGGCACCTGGGGCTCTTCCTACTAGGGAAGCGGGGAGAGGGATTGGCTTTTGCAGTTTTGAACTTGACAGATTACAAATTACAAAGTTAGCCACAATACACGTTTACAAAAATCAAAAAGTCAGCCAAAGTGTAGAAACTTGGGTTCTAAAGACTAACTTGGTGAGGTTCTAATACTTGACATCCATTTTCAATGCTTGACATCATCATGCACTCAGTAGATATAGAAGCTCAGTCAATACTGATCACTTCCAAGTAGTCTTGAACTCAGGCTACATTGATGACTCAATGAATATTGTGAAACAACATATAAAATGAATCATTTGATTCATACTACATATCTTGGTGAATTCTATCACTATGAGCTCGGTATAAACTGAGTCACTTGGTTAGCACTAAGTAGCTCAATTAACATTAGACTTGTATCACATCAACTGCAAACTTAGTAAGCACTACACAACTCTATTTTCACTAGTAAATTTGGTGTACATTGAGATGCTTAGTTTACACTATTGATCATCACCATAGTAGTAACTACTTAGTGCAAACTAAAATTTGTCTGAAGGACTTGTTAGCAACTATAGAACTTGGTAGATACTTACACTTTGTATAAGTGTATGTCACTAATGACAAACATGACTAGAATGCCAACAATCTCCCCCTTTGGCATTAGTGACAAAAACACTTATTAGTCAAAATTGAATTCAAGCATGTTCAAGAAAATCTTATATCTATCTCCTTATATCTCCAACTTGGTAAAGTATACTATTCTTTTTTTTGAGATTTTTCAAAATTGGTTTTGTAAGAGATATATTTCTCTACATGGTAATGCTCACCCATACATAATATATAGTATACTATACATTTTCTATACAATCTTTAATCTTCCTTCAATCTTCTCCCCCTTTTTGACATAAATACCAAATATTTATGTTATATATATTTATGCAGTAATGCCAAAATGTGACAAGAAATCTAAATGTACCTTCAAGATAATTGCCAAAGTCTTGTCCCAATTCTCTTGCAACACCTTGCATGTGTGTAATGCAATCTGTACTTTTGCTAACAATTCTATCATATGGTTTGCAATGGAGAAGTTGTTGTCATGGATGAGCATTTTTGAATGCGCAATGTGTTTTTACAGTGCATCCATGTTTGGGAGAATCATGTTCTTCAAGATAAGTTCCAAAGTCTTGTCCCAATTCTCTTGCAACACCTTGCATGTGTGCAATGCAATCTGCACTTTTGCTGACAATTCTATCATATGGTCTATAATGGAGAAGTTGTTGTCATGGATGAGCATTTTTTAATGTGCAATGTGTTTCTACAGTGCATCCATGTTTGGGAGAATCATGTTTTGAATGTCTATCAATGTAGATCTTATCCTTACCTCTTCTCTCAACAATTCTTCCTACATATTTGTTAGAAATCTAATGTTGTTAAAGTGGGTAGAGCTTGAACTCGGGTCAAATTGAAACTACTGTGCACTTGCCTTTAGATCCTCATCAATCTTTGACAATTTATTTCTTATTTCCTTAGTGAAGATTGATGTATCACAAAGTTTACCAAAAAATAAAGATACATTGATGCAGGAGGTCTCTAGAGAGCTTAGCATAGTAGATAGTTCTACTTGATGAATAGCAATTTGTTGAGCAATAAGTTCTAAACCTTTATTCTCAAACTTTTTCTCAACTTTTTGCAATAATTTCTCCTATCCATCCAAATCTTCATTATATATTTGGACTGCCTCTACTAACTGATACAAAATTTGTTAAGAAGTATCAACTTCTATGCCTAGAACCTTTGCTAGAATATTCTTAGCATCCTCAATTATCTTAAAATCCTTGTTTCTTTCCTCTCTAAGCCATTGCTACTTAGCTTTCTTTTGAAGAAGTTCTCCAAAAACATGCATTTGATTAGGATTGAGATTAGAGATGTCCCAATTAGGAATGAAAGTCTCCTCATCAAGATCTATATCTTCTTCCTTCTCTTTTCCTTTTCCCAAAATTTTTGTGCTTGGTCGAGGCTTGGTCTCAATTGTCCTTGCACTTATTACTTGCATGGTAGGAATGGAAACAATTGTTGAAATGGTAGAACTCGCTGAAAAAAGTGGATAGTACACTCATTAAAATTCCACTAGTAGAAATACTTGATGTAGAGGGAAGCATATGCTACTCGATAGATGAAGTACTTGGCACTTTTATCTATGAAGTAATAAGCTGGACAAGTGTAAGGATTGATTGAGTTTTCATGCTTTTAGTACTGGTCAATCCTACTGAAGCTTTCTCTGAGCTTGGTGTTTTCAATGTTTTTCTTGGAGAATGAGGAAGTGAGGCTATGACCACCACAAAAATATTTACTAGGTTAGTCTCCTTAGTATCTCGGACATTTGGTAAGTCTTCCTTGATAGCTTCCTACCCTTATTCTTCTTCATTATCTACATTATCAAAATAAGTTATTCTTCACTATCAATCTCTTCATATTTCTCTTGATCATCATCATCATCATCATCCTTGTCACTTACACTAGCTACAAAATCACTCAGCTTGTGAAGATGATAAACATTATTCCATGTATTTGTAACATTTCCACAACATGCTCAATGTCTTTCAATAGTACAAGACAAGTGTTGAATCTTAAAGTTAGCTTTTCTTCAAAGATTCTTTTACCTCTTTGTCATCCAAATTTGGCATGAGTTTCCTTAGGGTCTATTCATATATATCTTTTGCATTTTTCTTGGGATTCTCCCATCTTGGCTTGACTTTCTCCATTAAAACACTAAGAATCTGTTGAGCAAGCTAGTCAAGGGAATATTTCCACTCACCCATTTTAGTTATTAATACTTCTTCTATTTTCTTTTACTCATCTGTAATCCTAGTCTAATATTTCAGTGTCTTGAAGTTTTTTATGCTAGATCCAAATTCTAATTCTTTTATTCTTTCTTCAAAGGTGGGTGGAGACCTCTTCAAGATTATATCTCCTCCTTCTTTATCTTCTTTCTTCCTAGATGATCTTCTATTGAACATAGTAGTAGATATTTTGGTAGGCTTGATAATAATTGCCTTACATTTCTTCTTTAATGGCTCTTCTTGCTCTGACTTTTCTTCATCTTCTACTTCTTTATCTTTTCCTTTACCTTCAATCAATAGAAGAGTGGAACTAGTTTTTAGTTTAGCAATTCTCTTCTTTCCCTTGTTGACTACTTGAGGAAGTTTGATGTCGAATTCTATTCTTTCCTTTTAATTAGCATATGTGCCAAAGTAAGTAGGTTTAGGATAAATAAGCTCATTTATCAATGCCTCAATTATGTATTTGGTTTCATTAATGTTCACCTCATATCCTAGAGGTTTTACCCATGCTATTCTTGGCCTAAGTACCTGAATGTATAATTTGTCACTGTCAACCATGAAAAAAACATCATCTTTGTAATCTTCAACTAACTTCTTTGGAATTGTAAATCTATTATTTATCTTCTCTTTGAATGCATCAAAGTATATCCATATGTTTGCATAATTCTCCCCCATTTCAGCAATATATTCATTAATCTGATAAAGAACGGGTACATCATTTCTCCAAACTATTGCACCTTTTGATGGGAAGAACTTCTAAATATAGTTCAAAATAAACAAGTCAAGAGTGAACCAGACTTACATGGATTATTCTTGGAATTTTTGATTCTCTCCATGTTCTTTTTGAACTAGTTCATCAATAACTCAACAAGGTCAAGTGATAGGTTATTCTTGACCACCTTGTATGCTAAATCAATTGCTTCACAAGATACATTGTTCAACCTATTGGAGCTGTAGATTTTGTGAGTGATGACATGTATGCCAAACTTTAATTCTATAGTTCCCCTTCAATTTCACTCGGCAAGGGTTTTCTTCTCCAGTTAAACTCAATCTAGGGTTTTAGTCATGTTTACCTTTGTCAACATGGGAAGACTAGTGATCCAATGGACCATCTTCTTAGTTATCAAAATTGGTTTTTCTAACCATAGCTAACCATTTTGCACACAACTAATGATAAATCTTATCAACTTTACATGAAAATCATGTGGCATATGTGGAACATGAGTTAAACCTTTTGATTCAAGATGTTGATGCTCAGGTTTTAACACACCATCAATGCATAATTCCTTCAACAATTCATCCATCTCTAGTGTTCTAATGTATTGAATAGAAAATTTGAAATAAAAATGAATATCATTGATTAAAAATACCTTAGGAGGAATTTAAGAATTTGCTCCACTTAGATTTAGGTTTTTTGTAACTATAGGAGTCAACTTGACATTCAGTGCCTTCCATTCTACACCTCGAACCAACATGTTTGAACCTCTCTTTTTTTTTTTGGTAGTGGATTCTATCTTCACTTGATATGGTTTGAGAGTATGCAAAAAAATTTAGTAACAATTTTCTTAAATTTTTGGAATGCTCTAAAGATTGCTCTGTATAGATAGCTCTCAATAGTTCACAATGAGAAATGACTCCAGTTTCACCCTTTTATCAAATTTCTTTTTTTGATTTCCATAAATGCTTGGCATGATTGTTTTCTCAAGTGAAAGACTATCATCTAGTTCACTTGCATTGAATACTTAGTAGTGTTTCATGACTCAGTAACCAAATAAAATTTAGTTACTCCTGACCTTGCTTGGCAGGGTCTGCAACCCTACCTTGCTTGGTAAGAATAGTAACTCAATAGTGACTATCATCTCTTACTTGGTGATCCCTTTGCATCTTGAATGATGATATAGATCTTTCATCTTGTCAACTAGAACTAATGTTAGATGTCTTCTTCAGTATCCTAGTTTTAGTTATCCTTTGAGAAATCAAGTGGAAATGGTGGAGTAACCCAATTCTTGAGTGACATCATTTTTTCTTGGACTTGCATTTTCAAAAGATTTAGGAACCCATTTCTATCTAAATGATTTTTGATGTTATTAGCTTTTTCCATCTTTTCATCTTCAATTCTTCTAGTATTGATATAGTTCTTGGCAAGATGACCAAGTTCTGTACAAATGAAACATCTTTTGGTAGTATCTCTTTTCCTCATGTGATGTTTCTCACAATTCATTCCAACATGTCCAAATTCTCCATAGTAATGACATCTACACCAAGTGTTATATTCCTAGCCAAATATATCTTTTACAATTTATTCTACTAGATTCAATATCTTAGTTTTGCATTTTGATGACTTGTGCCCATGCTTCTTACATTTGTGACATTTTCTTTCAAATTTTGGTTTTCTTTACATTCATTTGCTCTATGACCATGCTGATTAAAATTGTAGCACTTTCCATTAGTTTTTCTTTCCCATTGCTCCAACATTTGTTTGATGTATGACCTATCTTACCATAGTGACTAAGTTGGTTTTTTATTCTTTTGAGCTCCTTGCTTGGATGATTCACCTTTTTCTATATATCTAATTCCTACTTTTCCTTTTTCTCTATAATGATGTTGCTCATTCAATTGATTCATGTCTTCTTGAGATTTCATTATCATTTCATTGGGTTTCCTTTTAGTCTTTAGATCATTTTGTAATCTTTCATTCTATAAACTTAGATTCATGATTTCTTCATTTGCATTGGTGAGCTGATCAATGAAGTCTACTTGTTGAAGGGATAGGTGTTGAATTTCATTGTTCTTTCCTTCTATCTCTTCTCTTATCTTTTTTTTTTCTTCTACGACTTCACACAATCTTACTAACTAAATTTCTTTCTCTTTTCTTAGTTTTCCTACTTCTTCTTATAAAGTACTATTCTTTTCAAATAGTTCTTTGATTACTTCATCAACTTCATCTGAATTGCTTGAATGGATGTCTTTAATTCTTTCTTCAATGTAGAGTTGATCATTCATCTAGATTGCAAGATCTTTTATTCTTTTCAAGGATTGAGAGAGTTTCTCTTTTCCTTTCTTTAGTTTTCCAATAGCCAATTCTAAATCTAGCTTCTCATTTTCAATATCCTTATCAAGTATGAATACATCCATTACTTTTGATCTTTGCTCAAGTTGTTAACTTTTTCTCTAAGAACCATAAAGATCTGATACCAATTGTTGGAAATATTATGATAGGTTAAATTTCTAAGAGGGAAGGGGTGAATCAATAACTTATAAAACTTAATCCTTAATTAACATTTAATCTTTCACTTATATTCTGATTTAATTACATGTATGAGAAACTAAAAATATTAAAGCATACATAATAGTTTTGACACGCAATTTGGTGATCCAAAAACCTTCCAAATAGAAAGTAAAATTGAGGTGGGGATGACACCCACAATCTTTAGTACCGAAGTATAAAGTTGGCTTGTTAAGGCTTACAATGGTCACTTCTGATAATCTACCCTATTAGGAGCAATAAGGACTACTAGGTCCACCTTGTAAAAGGATTTAGAAACATACAATGAAGTATGCACTCGATATAGAGATTTATACAAGATTGTTAGGTCTACCTTGTTAGAGGATTTGACTTATCCACCTATTAGGATGAAATAGTGGCTGATCTATGACCTACAACTTGGTTTGCTAAATGAGATTCCTTTGAGTGTACAAATCACCTTGTGATAGATGAATCTTTACTATTCCTTATACTGTTGTAGCCTTTGTAATTCACTCTACTACTCTTCTCTAATTATTACATTACTTCCATACTATTTTTCATCATATGTATGGGACACAATACATTACTTCTATACCAATTGAATTTACAAATTACAAAGTTGGCCACAATACAAGTTTACAAAAATCACAAAGTCTGCCTAAGTGTAGAAACTCAAAGTTTAAAGACTAACTCGATGAGGTTTTGATACTAGGCATCCACTATGAATGCTCAGTATTGTCATGCATTTAATAAACATAGAAGCTCGGTCCATACTAATTACTTCCAAGTAGTTTTGAACTTGGTCTGCATTGGTGACCTGATGAATACTATGAAACTTAGCATATAAAGTGAATCATTTTATTCGTATTGCATAGCTCAATCAATGCTATCACTACAAGCTCAATTTAAATTGAGTCACTTGGTTAAGACTAAGTAGCTCAATTAATACTAGACTCACATCACATCAACTGCAAACTTGGTAAGCACTGCACAACTTGGTTTGCACTGGTAAACTCAACATACACTAAGATAATTGGTTTGCACTATTTATTATCATCATAGTAGTAATTGCTCAGTGTAAACTATAATCTTTCCAAAGGACTCGGTAGCAACTATAGAACTTGGTAGATACTTACACTTTAATAAGTATATGTCACTAATAACAAATATGACTAGAATGTCAACAAGATTTATCTATCTAAAAATTCAATAATACATCAATGTAGCCAACTATAATATCATCACTCAATTCATACCTCAAAGGATCCAAAAAAATTTCTCAAGGTTCTACTGCTTGAATGTATGTATAGTTAGTATCAACTAAACTACATATGTCCTCCTTGAGCCTATCTACAATAGTAATTAAGATCCTAAATCTATATTTTGTCTCATTTTAGAATGTTCTTATAATCATATTACAACTATCCAATAGCTTGTCCATAGGGTGTCTTCTGCATACTTCTAATATCTTTTCCATAGTGCATCTATCACTACTCATAATATCTATTACTGAAAAGTAAGGAAATCTCTTGAGCACATGAAAGAATTGTGATTAATTAATGATAAGAACCTAAACACATAATTCATTGTTCTTTTAATCTTCTCAAGGTTCTCTAAGATTTGCATTCTCAGAATTTCACTCAAATTCACCTATTCTTTCTCAACACAAATCTTGTAAGTTCAATATATAAAACCTACTAAACATTCATCTATCTTAGAACTTGCACAAATTGAATAAGCTATTGTTCTACTAATAAATCTCACATCATCCTACTTGATGGAGCTGATTACCATAGCCTTCCCATTGAAGACTGCCTTAGTGTATCTACGTACTTCTTAACTAGATTCTCTCCTATGGGCACACTACCTTTTTTTCTAAGACTAGTTACCTCATGTATAAGGTCAATAGAAATGTATACTACATTATCTTGCATCCATGACTTTCCATTATGTATTCTACTTAATATAATTCGTGTCCATTCATCTATATCTAGTTCGTGGTAAAAATGATACTTAAACAAGTCCAATTCACTCAAATGCTCAAATCCAATCATTACTGTCATGTAGTGGTTAAATATTATTTTCATATAATTATTCATATATTCACTACCAATAGACTCAAACTTTTAGTTCAAATAATTTTCTATATCTTCCATATCGACTACTTTGTTCGGGGTGATAGACTATGTAGAATTAGGGTTTCCCTCACTAGGTTTCATAGAAACTACCTTAAACTCAAGTCAATCCTTATTCTTGATACTATGAGCAACTAACCTATCCATGATTCTTATCAACAATATCCTTTACCAAAAAAATATTGGGGAAAAATGATAAAATACCTCTTTCTAAAAATAGGGTTTGCTTTGAAATTGCTCTAACAAGTTGCTTTAGAATGCACTCCACGTTGAATGTGTTTGCAAATGAAGTAAAATAAATTTTGTACTCCATTTATGCATCAACTTGAAACATCATTAATTGCATACTTTGCAAACATGAAAAAGATGGTATTTGTGTTCTATAATTAGATAACTGCACAAACTAATCTATTCGATCTTCAAATGTCATCTAAGGTTTAATATAGCCTCCTTTCATGATGACAAGCATTCTTAAAACTTTTTATCACAAGATTCTCTACAAAAATTTACTTTTCATCTTTTGTTATAAAATCAACTATTACTATAATACCAGTAACTCTTAATTTCATCATAACTTTTTTAGATGAGCTCCAAATTACAAGCGAGCTTAGGTACCATCTAAACACAACTGGATACACCTTTTCCCAACTTTCCTACCTCTAATTTGGTCTTTGACTAAAGTTCTCAATTTCTGATGCTGTGAACAAGCTTAATTCAACTTAATTGAATCAAACTCAACAATTGACTTCATTTTTTTTCCTCTCATCATCATTTACCTTTTCCTCAAATAAATTTGTTCCTTTTGCAAATGCTTCATTAAGTTCTTCTCGAAGTTCACTTACAATGTTTCTTTGTTCTTCATTGCTTATGGTAGTTCTAGTGTTCCTTTCCTAGTTCCTTCTATCATTTCTAGAGTTTTTTCTATCATTCCTTCTATTTCTAAAGTTTCTTCTATTGTTCCTTCTATCTAAAAAGTTTCTATCCATTTTTTAGTACCTTGTTGTGTGCCCAAAGTTATTGCATAACTGACATACAAGTGATTTACTTCTAGGATTCTACTGATCATCAGTTGCATGACAATTCTAAGCAACATGTCCAACATTGTTACACTTATAACACACAATCTATCTTCTATCACCATAAGATCTTCTTTATCTCAATGTCCTTTCATTATATCTTCTTCTATCTATAGAGTTAGTATTTCTAGACATTCTACTATTTCTTCTATCATTATCATACTTAGGTTTCCTACAATCAATTGCATTATGACCCATACCATGACAATTATGACAGTAAAAGTCCTTAATATGATTAAATAACTTACTAGTACAATCTATTTTCATATGACCTATTTCATTACATAAAAAACACTTACCTATAAATTCATATCTAGTAATCTTGGGAGTCTCCACTTGGTTTGGTTCATCTAAGATTTCAACTTCATTGATTTTTTCAACTTCTTTAGGTTTCTTAGAGGATTGACTTGACTTGATCTTATCATCAAATTTCTCTTTTTATTTTGAATCTAATCTAATTTTAGGTTTCTTTGCATACATGTTAATTAGTTAACCAAGATCAATCTTATCATAAGAACGTCTCTATATAGACATAGAATCATCAAGTTTCTCTCTGCTAGAATAGAGCATCTCAAGATGTTATTTGCACTTTGTTGATTCACCTTTCACAATAGTATTTTACTTATGTAGTTCTTCATGATCCTCTTTCAAAGTTTCAAACTCAAATGTTTCTTTACCATACTTGCTCTTAGATCGACATTTTTGGTCTTCAAATTAGATTCTATTTTGCTAGGATCACTTCTCGAAGTTAGCTTTAGATTTGTAATCTTCAATTCATGCTTCAAGATTTTTTACCCTATCTTTAACTTTGAATATTCATCATCAATAGTTCTAAATGCAATATATTTGTGCTTGGATTTTAGATAATTAATCATTTTCTTCAACTAACCAATGTATACTTTGGAGTCTTCATATCTATCGTTCAGCTTATTTCTTTCTTCAGTAAGGAGATGAATTTTTTCAAGAGCTCCTTCGAGGTTTTTTACCAACTATTACATATCCATAGGGATCTTACTTAAGCTATTAAGCCTCTTCAAAGTAACTATTCTCTAATACCAATAATTAAAAATAGGGATTATTGAGGGGGAGGGTGAACTAGTAATCTACAACCTTTAGTTACCAACTGGATATTATTACTTACTTTAAAGCATGCATAAAAAATCAATAAAGGAATACTAAATAGTAATAGTAACAATGCACAAAGATAACTCATGACACAATATTTTGTTAACGAGGGAAACCCTAGCCAGGGGAAAACCCTAGTGGGAATTATACCCACTAGATAATATACCAATATATATGTTCCTTGTTAGAGGATGGACCCTATTAGGAGTCCATGAGAAACTTTAGTATAATAGTCCATATTAGGAGACTTTGAATCATTGTTAGAAGATTCCAACCCTATTAGGAGTTGTAGCGTAATGTATGCAAGATGAGCCCACTACCCAAACATGCAGTTTCAACTACATGAAGAGCTTACTACTCAAAAAGGTAATCTACTATTATTTTCCTTCCTTCAACTTGATCTCAGATCACTAGATAGTTCATACAAAAAAATACATATATCATTTTCACAAAAGTTCGCTCACAAGTTCACTCTCATTACATATCAAGATTACACACTTTTTATCGCAAGAAGTCCTTTACATGAATACCATGCCTATACATATAATACTATTGGGTTAGCTAAGACCATAATTCATTTTTCCAAGTTAGGGTAAACATCTAGGATGTCGGCCCTAATTGGACAAGTAATTATTTTGCAACCAAAACAATTCTTTCCTTCAATTCTATTGTCCCGCTTCATCAAAACATGATTAACTCTATTTTGTATAGTCCACACAAACTTCTAAGTTTATACACATCATCATCAACATGTATACTATCTCCATGTAACTTTTCTTGTCATAATATGATGTTTGCAACATGTTACATAAGAAAAACAATATACTGTTGTAAACCAAATTCTATACTTAGATAATATTTTGATCACTAAACATTAAGTATCTTTATTTCTGAAGTTTCTTGTCATCATGTACATCATCTGTTGGCATTAATGAAAACAATTACATATCAAAATTAGCCAATTCTCAATAGAAGCATGCCTGCAACCATAAAGTTTCTACATTTTTGTATGAAGAAATCTTTACTAGATATGGCGTACCCAGAGAACTTGTTACTGACCAAGGTGCTCAATTCACTTCCAACATGATAATAGAACTCATTGAGAAATATAATATCAAAAATAAGAAATCAAGCCCCTATCATTCTCAAACTAATGGATAAGTAGGAGTTACAAATTGGGAGATAGAAGCTATCTTGACAAAGACAATTCATTTGCACTACAAAGACTAGAGTAGTAGACTATTAGACGCTATGTGGGCATATCAAACAACATGGAAGACCATCACAGGGTTCACACTATTCAAATTGTTGTATGGAAAAGTAGCAATACTACCCATTAGATTTGAACATAAAACTTTGAGAACAACATTGGAATTAATATTGATCTAAGAGTGCTTACTGCATCTTAATTCTTTGGATGAAATGTGCAATTCTACACTGGAATTCATAGAAATCATATAGAAGAAAAGGAAACAACAACATGACTCCCACATTAAGAGTAAGCAATTCCAAGTTGGAGATTGGGCATTACTTTATAATTCCAAATTCAAAGAAATACCAGGAAAGCTATAGACAGAATGGCTGGGTCCCTATGAAATAAGCCATGTATTTGCAAATGGAGTAGTCCATCTAACCATAATTAATCCAACACATTTAAATTTATTATTCAATGGACATCAACTAAATCTATATCACCAGCCCCAAATGAAAAAAGACTTCCTATAACAATTTCAACAAACAATTTCAAACAAACAATAGGTAACACTTCCTGCAGTAAAGGGTGCCAACCTTCTTCTTGCAGCTCTTTAATAAGAATTCCTTTGAGCATGCTCGTAATAAAATATTTATTTTTAAATAAACTTCAATTCTCCATTCACTTTCTAAATTCTTATTTTTCAACTCACTTCATTTCTTTCTCTACCACCCACCTACCTTGCACGTCATCATTTTTTTATGCTTTCAATAATATGGCAAGTCTACTTATGTATATTGTCAGTATCATTCTTCCACTCTCATCACCTTTATCTAGCATGCACACTAATCAAATTGATAGGTGTAAGCTTTTCAAATTTATTTATTTTTAGTGCATAGATTTAGTTGGTTATATCTACTACTGCAATAAATATATCATTGCAATATTATGCCAATTTTGTACCTTGTGCCAAGTATGACAAGTGAGGACATGTGTCCATGTTTCATAGAGGGTAGGGAAGGTTGCTAATTCCAAATGACATTCCTATTTACTTATTAGAGATCCTTAAATCTATACTTTCCCTTTGCTTGATTAAAATCTAGTTGCCATAGTATGCAAGTGTCAAGTGTCATACATTTATTCTCGAATAATACCTCATTGTCAAACTAAGATATGACTTGAATTAAATTAGATGTGACTCAGATTAAAATTTGAAGCAATTCTTACATATCTATGATTCATTCTATTAAAGCCATATAATTTTTGTTCATGAAAAAATACACCAGAAGAATGTGAAAAGGGTCTATGGTTTTATAAATAAGAAGTCTGAAATTCAGAGAAGGGAAGAGGGTGATTGTTGGAAATAGAGCAGAGGTTGAGATTAGTAAGCACAAAGGGGAGGTCAATTATAGCAACATGAACTAGTGCAACATAGTGTTTTAATTTCTAATGTAGAAGTAGTAAGAAGATTCAATGTTTGTGGTTGGCTAAGATATTTCTTGAAATTAACAGAGTTTGATAAAGAGGTAGGTACTGAATTTACAAATACATTTGACGAAGGTGAAGCAACAGTATGGAGATTGATAATCATTGCCATAGAGGAATGAATAGTGGAAGTAAGTGGGTTTCCAACAATAGGGGAACACTACCCCAATGTGCATGATGCTAGATCAGCTAAGGCATAGTTTTCCCTACTAGGTGACCCTCCATTCGATGTTACTAAGTAGGGGTGCAAAAGAATGTCTATTCCTCTATCATACAATGAGTTGGACATGTATATTATTAGGTATTTTACTATGAAGGAAGATCTTCTAATTTGCATGCACATCATTTTAAGTTACTCAGTTATGTATGACATAATTTTCTAGTAAATATCTCTAATTTCTTGTTCAATATGTTATGCATTAGTGCTGAAGAAATCCAAAAAGGAAAGGATAGTTCTATTACTCACCATGCCCTAATTAAATTGCTTATAGAAAGATCTCATAGGGGTATCTCTCCTATGTCACAGGTAGAATTTTTCTAGCATAAAACCCTATAGCCTCAGATTTCCCCTATTGTGCAGCCAAGCCAAAATAATGTAGTCTCTATTGACACAACTATTGAACAAGGCATCCAAGGTGTGAAAACTAAAATATGCAAGACAATGTGGCTTTTCTCACTCAAATGAGCAATGTACGTACTTTTTTTTGAGAAAAAAGAAAATGAAAGTTACAAGAATAAACTTTAGTTCTAGGAGTAGAAAAATGAAACCCTGTAGTCTCAAAATGGAAGAAAATAAAGTTTGTTCCTATGGTAGCTACTCCTATAGTAGAGACACCAAAGAGGGTTAGCAAGAAAAAGGCTATGGTGCTTGAATAAATCCCTATGTGAAGAAACCCTAAAATGAGAGGACAAATTCCTAAAGTTCCCTTAGAAACACAGTCCACTTTACCTAAACAATCTGATGAAGGACCTCCAGTACAAGTTATCCTAGATGATTGCCCTAGTCAACCTAAAATTCTAAACATTCCTTAGAATCCTAATGAGAAATGTAAATTTGAGATGAATGAATGCCAAAATAATTCCCAAGTAAGCCAACAAGATACCCCAAGTCATCAAGAGGAAGAAGACCTAATAATGCACCAGATAGCTTATTTAGAAACTACCTTAGTTTCCTATAAGCAAACATGGTTTACAAGCTTCTTGGAGCACTCATGGAGGGAATACAGTAATAAAAATAACTAGGGTGAAGAAAGTAGCCCAATTAGCTTACAAATGCTTCTTTTTTAACTATATATTAAACATGTGTTAATAATAGCCCTATGGGAAGAAGAGAAAAAGAGAAATGAAGAAGGTGATAACAAACCAAGGTGAAGAAATTGCAAAATTAAAAGAGTAATTGGTGAGATAGAAGAAAATGATGGATCATGCCCTTAAGAGAGCTGACCAAATAATTTCTTATAGGTTGCCACCTAGGATCTATGCCATCTATTTAAAATAACAATTCTTCTTATTCTAGTTGTTGATGACCCTAAAAAACATAGATGCAAAATTTAGGTTAGCTCAAGAATTTTATGGTTTGTACCAAACTCTTCCATCATGGTAGAAAAATTTACTTGGTGAATTGTATATGCATTATTTCATTATCCCTACATAAACTTAATGGAACCTCTACTTTATATAGGGGATATACACCTTAGGGCCCTAATGTCTTGGATGTATAATGAGAGAAACTATGATAGATAACTAAACCATTATGGAGAATAGGAGAGAAAAAAACCCCTACCATTAAGAGAAGAAATAAATACACCAAAATAAATCCTTAGATATTGGTTTAAGATGACCTATGGAAAATTTCACAAGGAAATAAGAAAACAAATCTTCAAGGCCAGAACAAAAGTGTATGCAGAGTATGACCACATGTCTTACTTTTTCTTTCAAAGAGCCATAAGAAAATGGAGTAGACTACCTAAGGGATTTATAAGGTTAAAACCATATAGCCCTATCAACCTTGATGCAGACCTTCACCACACACCAAAATACATGCAATTGGGAAGGAAAATTAGACAAGAACTCTAGTGTCCATCAATGATGCAACCACCCATGCTCCTTTGGCCCCTATATGACATCAACTCTGAATGAATTGACAAGTTTCAAGAGGATCATAAGAGGGAAGTCTAGGAAAAAACGAGAGGATTCTACTACACTTTTAGGAGTAATAGGTGAGGGAGGATTGAGGTTGGAGACTTTCAATCAATTGCTAGAAGATGCAATGCTTGAGGACAAGCATTAAACTTACTGGGGGGTGGATGATGAGGCCAATTATTGCCTCTATTTTATATTAATTTTAATACTCTATTTTTAATATTGCCAGGACATTTGTGAACTCATAACTAGATGAACTTATGATAAAGTCTAGATAGAACTGTTAAACCATGGGTAGATAGTTATATCATAGTTTTCCAATATTATATATAATCTAGCATTTCACATAACCTTTAGAATATGTGTTCTAATGTCTAGATTTAGTTTGATTATGCTTATTTTCATAAATATTTCTACAATTGCAACTAACTTGCTAGGAATGGGAGAAGTTGGAGATTGATCAACAACATTCAAGAAGGAGCATCAAGGCCCAACTACAGCAAAGGAACCATTATGGCACTAGAAGACATGACTACTACAAAGGAGAATCTGTTATTGTAGGAATGTAGGGATGAAGTGTTGCTATATTCCCTCACCCAAACTTTATTGCTTATTCTATGGGTTGTTATATTTCCCTCTTCTTCTGTGATGAATTTTCAGTCAATTTTTTTTCTTTTCTATTTTAGAATAAGTGTTGATCCTCTATTTATAGGGATTGGATCAATAATTTAGAGATGTTGGAGAATCTTTATGGAAAAATGTTGTTGTCTCTTTTTGTGAGTTATCTGTAGTTTTATGTATTATTCTTATGTAAGGAGTTTTTGAAATATAATGAAATAATTCTTGGTTTACATTGTGTGTTAATAGATTAATAGAAGCCAACCAATGGGGTCCACTTAGGAGGTGAATTATATTAAAGTAGTTTATATTTATTTTTGGAGCACTTCCAGTATTTCAAATAGAAGTTACAATTTCTTCCTACAACATCATACTTTATGAATGTTCTTGCAACATTTGCAAGAGTAGTTATAGTGGATGGTCTGGGTTGAAATATAGGCTAGCATAGAATTGCATTTCTAGCATTCATTTTAGTAAGAAGTTAAGTTTATTAATCTCTTGTAGTACTAGTGTAGGTTGTTTATATGCATTTTACTTTCTTGCAGCATAAGGATAATGACTCTTCAAGGAATCTAGTGCACATACCGTGCCAACTATTTCAAGTATACATCCTTGTGTTGAAAAATTAAATGCACCTCATGGTGGGAGAAGTAATATTTAGATTGAATAAACTATTCCTAAGTAAAGCTTTGGACATGATTATCACACACCTATTGTGAGGTGGACCACTTCTAATATTTATAACAATATACTTCAAATCTAGGTATAGTGGGCACATCACTTTTATTTGATTCGCAATCATGTTCTTGGTGTCTTTTCTTCTTAAAATTAGAATAACTACTAGTAAACTTAGGTTTAGGGTTTTCCATAGCTTTTTTGCTCCTACATATATTGGCAATATGTCCAAGTTTACCACAATTGTGACAAGTAGGCTTGCCTTTGGATCTTGCATTTCTTTTTTCTCCATTATTGGATGACTCTCCTACCTTAGAAGATGACGAGTGATTATTGTGTTCTAGAATAGAAGTAACCCTTGTTGATCTTATTAGTTCTTCAAATTATTTGATAGATTTACTCTTTTTTGTTTATTTTTCCTAGTATTTCTTTCTCGGATCTAAGCTCATGTTTTAGCTAGTCATTTTGTAATTCTAGATTAGTGATCTCCATGTCCTTTCTATTAACCTCTTGATTTAAAATTAACAACTAGTTCATCATGTCCAACTATTTTTTTGTGAGCCTCTATACCTCAAATGATCTTTCTTCAAGTCTGGTAACCATTTATATTTTCCCTTCCTCAGTCATGGATTTGTTGTCTTTTTCTTTCTTCTTTTGTTTAGTCACTTCACTTAATCATATAGACTGAATTTCTTGTTCTCTCTTGAGTTCTTTGAGTTATTTGTTTAGAATGTTGTTCTTCTCTAGTAGAAATGATATTGTTGCATCACTATCATTAGATTTTTGGCTATTAAGAAATCCATGTGTATCAACTTCCTTGTATTGTGTATCATTTTGTTGAATGGCTATTTCTTTCCTTTTCTTTAACGACTTCCTCAACTCTTCTTTTTATCCTTCAAGTTGTTGCAATATGATCTAGATTTCAATCATCCAATTTTCAATGATTTTTCCCATCTTGTATTCTTCCATATTCAAGATCTAATCTTCTCAAGCTATTAGAATTTTTCAAGAGAACTAGGCTCTGATACCAATTGTTGGAAATTTTAATGGGAACAAGATATTGAGAAGCAGGGGGGGGGCGCGGTGGTTGAATTAGGATCTATGAAACTTTTTTTTAATAAAAAACTCACAACTAATTCATCTCATGTCTTAAATCTTAAACCATATAAACATAAGCATGTAATGCTGAAATGAAATCTATCTAAGCATAAGATTCATGAAAATCATCAACACATAAAACAAAGATTTTGGTTACCCAGAAAGAATAAAACCCACAAATATTCATTGTTGCAACAATAAAGTTAACCTGTTAAAAATTTTGATCATATAAGATGGTCTACCCTGTGAGAGTTCTACTCCATTAAAATAATTTAAGACTAGTAAGTCTTACCCTATTAAAGTATTTTACACTTATAATAAAGTAAGGACTTTGTTAGGATATTTGAGATAGGGCTATTAAAACCACTTTGTTAAGAGATTTTCCTTGACTCAATTTGTTAAAAATAATTCAGCACTTAACCATTCATTTTTCTCTAAAAGTTGATTATGGATCTCCTCTCTTCAATCTAATCTCCTTATCCAATATCAGTGTCATGTCCTTTATTGCTCTAGTTGCATTGTTTAAACTCCTTCACTTTGTACTTAGCTAGTTTGCTTATTCACTTCTCTTCCATAGACATACCTACTCCTTTATACAATTCAAACTAATTGTAGGTTTCTACCCTTCTTAAATATGTAATCCTCAAATGTTCTAGATTAGGATCAATGATTCATATTTCATCCATTTTCCATTTTTCATTTTGATTTTATGATTGGTTACTCTACTTGCCTAGGGATTAACACCATATAACAAAATGAATAATTTCCTCTTTAATTATCTCTTCAATCCTTAAATTTTATGTAGAGGTCAGCTAGCATGATTTGCATAAGTTTTTATGCAATTACAAACTCATATGTCAATACTGGTGTACTTGGCACTTGAATTTTCTTACACTTGGTCATAACTAACATTCATGTTGTCACTCTGCCTCAACATATTCTATTCACTTGGCAATAAGTGACCTTTTGCTTGCTCAATCTCAATTGAATAACTTGACCTATATTTTTCCTTAGTCTAAACTAGATTACTTGACTTATATGCCTGCTCTATCTCAATTGAGTTTCTCAAAAACCTTTGACTTGCTTGACATGTGTTGATAAATAAACAAGTCCTTTTTAGTTTGGCCTTCTCTTGATGGCTTAGTCATAGTGATGACCATCCAACACTACCTTGTAAATGACTAAGTGCTAGACACTAATAAGAAACTTAGGCTTAGAGATCAACAAGGTACAATGCTCATAAAAAATCAAACTTAAGAATCCAATCATTCAATCCATCAATAAGGTTTTTATTTTTTAAGGTTAGTAGACCCTTCTCACCTATGGCCAAGTCTTTGGTGTCATAACATAGCCTTCTCTACAAGAAATTTTGGTTCAATAGATACAGTGCCCTTGGGTACATAGAAACCATGACCATCTATTGAAAGAAAAACTCTTTCGTTCTACAAAAATGTAGTCCTTTTCAATTCTTATTAGATGTACTATTACACTTAACCATGCATGCATCAACTATAGAACCTCTCACCATTTTCACACCTACTTCAAATAACTATACATGCACACCCATATATATTAGTTTTCTAATAGATAATAAATTCATTTCTAGTCCTAGGATATGCAAGACACCTACTTCCACAATGAACAATATCAAGAACTAAGTTATCACCCAAATACACCTGAAAACCATCAAACCTTTCATACTTACTAACCAATTTCTATCAGGACTCATGTGTAAAGATGCACCTAAGTCTATCAACCATGTATTATCACCTACATGAGTGGACAAGGCTGTGATGAAAGCATCTCCACCTTCATTATCTGACTCAAAGTCAAAATCTTGTTTCTTCTTCTTCTTCTTCTATTCCTCTTTATAGTCCTTTTGAAAGTATTTTCAAGTTTACTACAATTCTAGCAGATTGCTTAGGACTTTCTAGAAGAGATTTTGATCTCCCCTTATTCTTGGACTTAGAACAACCTTGCCTCATTTCAATCTTTCCTCTTTCTTGTAGTCTTCCTCAAATAATCAAAGATTCTTTTGCATTTAGAGAGACCTTCTTTCTCATATCTTTGGAAAGTAGAGAACCAGAAAAAATTTCTATCTTCAACACAACTGAAGTGTTCCCTATGGCCATGACAAGGTTGTCCCATGAGTTTGGCAATGAACACAAAAATATTTGGCACCTTTCTCCTTCATCTATCAACACCCTAATAGAGGTCAAATGAGTCACCAACTTATTAAAAATTTCTAGATGCTTAGAAATCCATCCACCTTCTTCCTCAATAAAATATTATTCACAAGTGATTTCACTTGATAGATCTCACTTATTTTCTTGTAAAGCTCCTTTGTAGTAAGTTCTTCATGGACATTTATCAAAATTGAGTTTGCAAGACACAATCTAATGAGACCTTTAGCTTTTATGTCTATCACATCATATTGTGTAGCTAAAGTAAGATCTGCAAGCATATTCTTATTCTCATCAATTGCATCCCATAGATATTGATCAATCAATAGATCTTCCACCTTTAGTTTCCACATCTTAAAGTTTCTTCTAGAAAAATTCTCTGCATCAATCCTCCCTGATATGCTTTCCATCTTTGCAATTCTACAACACATAAATGAAAACCTCTACACAAGCTCCCACTCAAACCTTGATTATCTCAAAAATCCACGTACCCAATAAATAGAAGCAAAACTAGCCAAGATCTGATACCAGTTGTGAGGAAGAAAAGGTGCCTAGAATCACTTCCTACACTAATATTGAGAGGAAAATTATGAAAATTCAACTTATTAAATATATTTCAATGGAAAAATAAACATGCATAAATGAAACATCACAATAAGCACATAGTATAATGGTTACCATGGGGAAACCCTTCCAGGAGAAAAACCAACCCTCCAAGACTCACATAATGTATTAGAAAATCAAAATGATTACAAAACACTTGCAATACAAGTTCTTATAGGAGCACATCACCACAAGTCTAGCTCAAAGAGACACCTTCTTGCATTCAGTCTTGCAAATAGAGCTCAATGATAAAACTCCTCCCTAAGCCTTCCTTATATAGTGATTTTACAACCTAGAAACTACTTGTAATTTTACAAAACTATGGGCAAAACAACCATGCCACATGTTACCAATTCTTGAAATTTGTAACTCCAAGATGGGAAAACAACCAAGTAAAAATAATATTTCTGTCTATAATTTTGTTCCTTACTTTAGACCCTCATCGAAGTCATGTAATGAGTTGTTTATACTCTAAAAATAACCCACCTATATTCTACTAGGGACAAGGCACATTTTTAACAACTCATAAACCTTTCTCCAACACATAAACATGTGGAAAACTACCACAAACAAATTCTATAATTTTTTGAAAAAAAGCTTGCAAGGTTGAGACACATTTCTCAACAAATGTCATGGGGAATTCAGAACAATCCTAATAGATAGAGGAGCTAAATTGTCACAAATGATGCATGTTTCCAGGTTTTCATCACTTTATTTGATTAAATGTTGGTTTTTTAGCATTTTAGTATTTTTATTTATTTTATTTTATTTATATTTTTGAAATTTTTGAAATTTTTTAGAGAAAGTTGTGTCTGTTTTTCATCCCTTGCACTAGGATTTTTAGACATAAAAATTCTTAAGGTGTATGTTGTTAATAGGTTTATCTAAAAGATCACCTTCAAAATTGGATAACTAATATGCCCCATATCCAAATACAACAATGATCACAAAAGGACCTAGCTAGTTCACCTCTAATTTTCCTTTCTTCTCTCTACCTACTTAATTCTTTGGACTTTCTCTGAGGACTAGGTCACCCACTTGAAATTATCTACATTGCACTTTATTGTTGAACTAATAGGAAACTTATTTTTTATAAGCTTTCAAATGGTCAAAGCCTTTTTGTCTCCTTTCATTTAGAAATTCCAACTCTTGTAATCATGATACTTTGTATTCTACATCTTGAATAAGATCTCTTAATGTCACCTTAAGAGATAGTAGCTCAACCTTGACGTTGGGAATTATAGTGTCATTTTCAAAAATAAGGGAATATGGAGTGGCTCCTATAGGTGTTTGAGTGGATGTATGGTAATCCTAGAATGCTGGATTGAGTTGAGCATGTCAATCATGGTCATCATCATTGAGAATCATTTTAAGTTCATCTTGACAATTGTCTTGTTAGATGCCCCATCTTAGACATTTCCTAGTGGGAAATAAATGGAAGAGGAATGATGGCTGATATGAAACTTCTCACATAATTCTTTGATATCCTTATTTTGGAATTATTTACCATGATTAGTGACTATGGACATTGGAATACCATATCAATGGATGAGATAGTTAAGAATGAACATGGAGACTTGTTTACCAATGGAAGTTATGAGTGGAATGATGTCAACCCATTTGGTAAAATATTCTATTGTAGTTATGATGACTTTATGGTCATTAGAAGAAGATGGATCAATTTCCCCAATGAGTTTGAGTCCCCACTAATTGAATGAACATATTGTTCTAACCAAATGTAGTTCTTGAGTTGGTGCATGAATTAGATTCCCATGTATTTGGCACTTGTAACATTTATTAGCATATTCAAAGGAATTAGACTCTATTTTAGGACAATAATAACCCATACACATACATTTCTTAGCCAAAGAAGGACCATTTGAGTTTGACCCTCATATACCCTTGTATACTTCATGTAAAGTTGTTTGAGACTCATCATGTTCAAGACAACAAAAGAGAGTGCTATAAAAACCTGGTCAATATAGGGTGTCTACAATTAGGATGTAACAAGATGTTTGGCAGAGGAAATTTCTCTTTTGGTTTCAAGATAGGTTAGGTGGTAAGATATTATCTTTTAGATAGGTATAAATTTTTCCATAAACCAGGGAATCTTAACCCACTAGATGACATATAATTTTAGCATTAGAATAATCATATGAAGGATAATAAAAAGGTTCCACTAAGAACTCAAATCAAGCTTTTGTTTTTTCCATATCAAGTAAAGAAGCAATCATGGCCATGCCATCTACATCTTTGTTATCTTGTTAGGGAATCTTCTCAAATGTGATCATTGTGAAATATTGTTTAAAGTCATCTTCCATACACTAATATGGTAATAATTTATAATCTTTGATTTGATATTCATCATTAACTTGATTAATGATCAATGGAGAGTCTCCATAAACATTTAACTCTGTTATTTTCTACTATACTACCTCTTTAAGACCTATCAACAATGCTTCATATTCATCTATTTTATTGGTGCAAGGCAATCACAACTTGTAAGATTTGGATATTGTGCATCTTTTTGAATACTCCTTTTCTAGAACCAATTTGGTTATATGATCCATGTCAAATAATAATTTCTAGGTTTGTGTTGATCATTGCATGATTTCTACATCTAGGAATTCAACATGTATGAGATGTTCATTTAATAATTGTGCACCTTCGGATTGATTTTTGATAATGTGTCCCTTTATGGCCTTGTGATCCACATATTCAATGTCAAATTCACTTAGTACGATAACCAACTTTTCCAATCTATGCATTAATGCTGATTTAGTAATAAAATACTATAAGGGATCAATCTTTGCAATTAGCTTTACTATATGGGATAACATGTAGTGGAAAAAATTTTGTGAAGAAAAAAATATTGCAAGGTATGATGTCTCAATCGATGAATAGTTAAGCTCATATCTCACTAAAGTAAGAGTGATATAATAAATAGCCTTCTCTCTTCCTTCATGATCTTATTGTGCCAATAAGGCTTCCAAGGAATTTTCATATATATATATATATATATATATATATATATATATATATATATATATATTTATACTGATTTTCCAAGAATAGGTGATATTAAAGTTGGTAGATTCATCAAGTATGGTTTTACCTTGTTAGAATCTTCTTCAAAACTAGCATCTTAGTGAAATGATAAATTTTTGTGTAATAAATGCATGAAAGGATGACTTTTATCAGCCAACTATGATAAAAATATTCTTATTGATTGGAACCATCCTTGTAATGATCTCAACTGACTTATATTTTTAGGTGGTTGCATCTCCATGATTTCTTTAACTTTTTCATGGTCAACTTCTATCCATTTTGCAAAAACTATGTACCCTAACAATTTTTTAGATGTGATGCCAAAAGTGCATTTGTTGGGATTCAATCTAATATTCTACTTCTCTAGTCTAGTAAATATCTTGTCCACCACTTACAAATGATATTTCTTGGTTTTTGAGTTTCCTAGGATATCATCAACATAATCTTCCATTGTAGTAGGCATCATGTCATGAAAAATTGTATTCATAGCCCTCTGGTATGTAGCACCTATAATTTTTAGACCAAAAGGCATCACAATCTAGAAATAAGTACCCCAAGGACATGTGAAGGAAACCTTCTATTGATTTTCTGGTGTAATCTTTATTTAGTTATAACTAGAAAATCTATGTATTAAAGACAACAGTTCATGTCCAGTCATAATATCTACATAGGTATCAATGTTAGGAAGAGGAAAATCATCTTTTGGACAAGCTTTGTTGAGATCTTTGAACTTGGTACATACTCTAATAGAATTGACTATTGAAAATAGATTGATACAAGTATGATAAATACATTTCAATTATTGTTTTTTCATTGATGTCAAACTTGCTACTTTTTGGTAAGACAATTGCTTATATAATTTGAATACTATCATTTATTTCATTGATGAAGAGGATTTGATCAAATGAGGTAACAATAGCACCTAGAGGGAAGATTGAGTTATGATATGGAAAAGGAGAATAGGGATCAATTAAGACAGTGATATTAAAGTCCATTAATAATCTATTTAAGGTTGCAAATGATGGTTACACTAATTAAGTTCAAAAAAATAAGTTAAATGAAGTTTTTCTGTCAAGCTTGATAATTTGCATAGTAGGTGCCAAACAAAGCTAGTGTAAGCTAAGAAAAAAATTAGTTGGAGTTGAGAAAAGTCAATTTTAGTGTAAGCTAAGTGAAACAATATAAGCCAAGTAACATTTAGTTGATGCCAAGCACTAGTAAACTTTAGTTCATGCCAAGTGATTTTATAGAGGACATCAAGCAATGCAGTATGTGCTGAGCATTGAAAGCCAATTAATGTCGAGTGTCAACATTATATGAAAGATTGAGAATTCAATGAATCGAAGCTGACAAGATTGATTTCTTGGATTGTGTAAACTATATGAAAGATAAGGTTGATGAGATGGTAGCACAAAATTCATGATAAACTGTCTTGAGGAGAATTCAAAGAGGATTGAAGGAGAAGTTTCTAGAAAGGGATGAGATAAAATAGTGGCTAGATTCATTTAATCCTACCTAATCTAACCTAACTCTAAAATGGATGATGCAAGATGAAGACAAAAGATCTTAATTTTCTATTTATAGACATGATTGGTCAGAAGAAAAGGTTTTCATGTGCGAGAACCTAAAGGAGACAAGGAGTCTAGGATATTTCTTCATTAAGTGACCTAAGTAAAGAGACTTCATTGGCAAGAAAAAAAAGTAGGTTGAAGGGCATGGATGCTTGAAGGGTGAACAAGATATCAGAGCTTAATTGTGTGAAAGCGAAGTAGAATGGAAGACTAAATAGAGATCTATAATCTAAAATTGTGTTGTATGTTGTTATCAGATCAAGCCTTACTATAACTTTCTAATCATTATATTAGTTGAGACAGGGAGCTCCCCTTAATACCATAAACTCATTACACAAAATAAAGAAACAATAGAAAATGTGAGAACAAAATATGAACTTCTTATTATTGTCACACACATAGAACTTTAGAATTGTCAATTACAATATGCTAACCCAAATGGGCGCCTTCACTATAGTAATCTGCAAGACAATGCTATGAACTATCACCCAGAGCTCTCCTAAACAATGTTTGGGCCTTTCTTAAATAGGTAGTCATATGATTTTGGGAAGGTTATAGATGCTCAAACTTAATACCTAGCCTGATAGACCCTAACAATACACATAGAGTCTGCCAAATACATCATTGACAAATTATATTAAAAATTTCATTAGCCCAACTTTCGAAGGCCATAACTCATGAATCATTGCTCTGATTGGCTATTATAACCACTTTTTAGAAATGCCAGCTTCTAATCTATAAGCTTGGAACCATGTTAGTTCCCTTTTGTTGAGTTTTTGGACCTTAGCCAAGCACTCTAAGGCCTCCATCGGTGAGCCTAAAAATTTTCAGCAATTTTTTCCATCGAAAATATGCAATAACTTCTCTGATACTTATGCTTGAGCAATGATATTTTTATGATAGGCTTATGACTTTAAAATGAACCTTCTTATAAAAAATGAGAACATTTTGAGCTCATATGAAAAACTTACTAAAAATAGCAAGTTCCCATAAATAGGAACCACCCTATCTACTAGTCCTTATTAAAATAGAAAAGACTAAAATACAAATATTTTTGGATGATGCAAGATTGCTCTTGCACCCAAGATGCTCCTGCATTATTAGTCTAGGGTAAATCCTTTGGATTATGGTTGACCTGATAGTCATTCATAAATCCTTTAACTGGGTGACATTCCAAGTGAATGATCTAAAGTCCTCTAATAAGTCTCACTACTAACAAGGTATTGAAATCCTTTAACTAGGTTACATTTAACAGTGTGCATTGCAACCTTTAACAGGGTTGGCCTTTCATAGGGCATCACTTTAGAAGGGTGAGAATGAGTAGTATGTTATAGGTTGTTTTTCCAAAATTAGGTTTCCACATTAAATAATTGTGTCAAATGTTTTATTGAATATGTTATGTTTCGTGTTTACATTGAACTACAAAGTTGATTCGACATTAACCTACAAGTTTAAGTGATTTCATAATCTGATAGATGCATCCATGATGAAAATCATTTATGGATATGGGTTCACTAAGCTATAAAAAAAATTAATTGTACATCTCAACCTTGGATAATTGATTTACCCCCCTCTCAGTTCTTCTAAAGAATTCCAATGATGATTGGTTTTGAAAAAGGAAAAATATTTGATACCCACTCTACATGATCAATTCATCTAATGAAGCTTGCATCCAATAATTTCTTTAACTTGAATTTGACTAAAAATTCTACATGTAGGTGCATCTTTCTGAGTTTTTATTTTAGTGGTTTGATCCTTGGAGATATAGATGCATAGTGTATTATAAGATTAGGATCCAAACCCAATGTTGTCAAAAGAAAACTCACTTAACATATATGGCTTGATATTTTTTTCCTTTGAGGTAAAGATCAAATTAATTTACCAATTGTTTGAGTTTCTACAAGAATGAAAATCTCTACATATATGTTTTTTAGCACTATTGGGCATAGCTACCCTTCCAAAAGATACTCATTAATTTTCCATTGCTAGACAATCTCTCTGACAGGTATTTTTACCAAAAAATACTAAAGGTCATCACACTCAATTTATCAAAACAAAAAAAATGTGCAATTTGAAAATCCATTCAAATTTAATAACTATAATAGACCACATGATTGATGCTATTATTAAATAAAAAATTGTAATCTCAACTTGTCATTCCTTATTTTCTTTCTATTTCAAAATAAAAATTCATCCATGATAATTCAAGTGCATCTTCATATGTAATCTATTTCCATAGGGAAAAAAATTACTTACTCAAATAGACAACAATATCCATCATTAAGAGGCTCCAATTATAAAACTAAAAGAATTTTATAACTTTTATCATAAAGTTCTTACTTCAATTAAAATATATAGATAGTAATAAAAATAGTTATGTTTTGTATCTATTGAAAGTCTCAACCTTCAACTACTATTAGGTTATTACATATATAACCCCATAGGGCTGCAATAAATCATGATCAAAATTACTCCACCAGGAGTTAATAGTTTTTTAGTTGCCTAACTATGCAAACTACTAAAGCATAATAAAAGTAAAAAGCTAGACTATGGCAATCATCGCCCACTAGGTAACTACAAGTGTCACCAAGTCCAAGGATTTCTCCATAGAAGTAGAAAAAAGTTAGGTCATTTTCTAGTTTTTATATGTGGACGTGAGAATAAAGATAACCATCTGATGAGGTAAACCAAGATATGCAATTCTCTGTTTCCACACCTTCTTTTATTTGAAAAATTCTTTGACCTTTTCTTCATGTATTTCCATATGTTTTTTATTGATTATCAATATGGCTAGCTTCTACATGGGCTACATTGGAGAAGTTTTGTGTTGTTTGGCAGTTTCTTTTCTGTCACCTCCTAGAATTCTATTTGCACAAATTTGGTAATCTCTTTGCTGGACCTGATTGAATCATTTTCTTGACTAGTGCATTTTTTTTCAAACCATTTTAAGATCACCTTGGATAATATCATCCATAATTTCAAGCTCGTTGAGTGATTCTTTGATTTAGAAGACAACTTGTGTGATGGCTTCATTCTTCCATTCAATGGAGTTTTTAATCACATAGAAAGTTTTGTTATCTAGGCCTAGCATAGTTCATACTACAAGGAATTTCTACATGTTGTATTCATATACTTCTTCCATCCACGAAACTTCTTTGACCCAATTATCTTTTTCTTTCTCATGAGAATTGATGTTAGATTCTATTTTCCTGGTGACATTAGCAATTTCATTTCAGGTTTCACTTAGGAGATTTACTTGTTTAATTGTCATAGCCTAGAAAAATTCAACCCATTCCTCAATGTTTTAGTAATTTTCTTGCTCCTCGATAGATGATCTAGAAACATCTAGTTAATTTGAGAATTGACATGTATGGCAGCAAGCATTTCAATAAGTGGTATGGTTTTGATGTTGAATAGCATTGATATATTGGGCCATTCTTTTCATTGTCTATTTTATATCTTTCTTATCTTTAGCATCCTTCTAGACCTAGTCAATGACCTTATTATAAACCTCAAAGATCTTTATATAAATTTCCCTACTTCCTCTTCCAAGATCTACCTTTGATACTTGGTAGTCTTGAGTAGTCATTTCACCCTCATCTTTATCTTGAGATAGATTGGAAATCTTTACCAATTAGTGCCATGCATCTTTATCTAACTCAAGACTAGATTTAGTTTTGGGTTTCTTGGTCTTAGATGACTTTTCTAGGCATTTACTTACTAATTCATCAATAGGTAAGGACAAGGTAACTATACTTCACTTCTTAGCAACTAAACCATTTGGGCACTATGGGGTTCTTCTCTAGTGTCATGAAACTATGAGTTAAAGAAAGAGAATCCATAGGAATTCTACCTTATCCACCTTGATTTAGTTTATTTTCCACCATATCTAAAATTTTGTAGCTAGGGACTTGCTCTATTTCAAGTTCAAATTCTAGGCAATCCAAATCTACTATTGTCTCATGGCTTTCCTTGGGGATGTTTTCCTTTCATTTCTTCTTAGTACTTAAACAAGTCATCCTCTTTCTAGGTGATGCTTTAAGTTGAACTGAAACCTCAGATGGGGTTGGTTCAACTTAAAGTTCCTTTTTACTAGCAATAGTATCATTTGCAATATGGTTAGCAAGAGAAATCAATCTTTTGGAAGAGTTATTTTTCTTGGACATCAAATGTTTCTTTGATGACTTAATGATAGTTTCCTAAGTCTCTTTTTTGCAAGCCATTATGTTTTCCTTTAAATCACATTTATAGTTTTGGATTGTAAATCATCTTGTTCCTTTTTGCTCCAATCTAGTTCAAGAATCAAGAAACTTTCTATTTGTTCAGGATACCAAGAGTCTATCACATCTTTCCCATCATCATTTTTTGCTCCATTAATATCTAGGCTGATCTTGAAGGTTATCAATTTATCTAAGGTTATCCTTGACCGCAACCTTTTTTTAACTTCAAATTCATTAGAGCAATTGGCCCAATAATCATCCATATGAGAAATATCCCAAAATCCAGGCGTGACATTGTGATTCTCTTTGCCAAACCCTTTATAATCAAAACCTTTCTTAATGAAATATGATTTAAGATAGAGGTTGAGGATATCATCTTCCACCATCATAGAATTTTTGAGGTTTGGACACCTATAGTGACCCAATTCTAAATTAAAGACTACCATTGATGCTTTCTTAGTGTTTCTAGATAACTTCTCAACAATTATTAGTTGTCTGCATATCTCTAATAATGCAATATTATTTAAGAAATATTGGGGTAATATAAGGGGTTCACCATCAAAAGCTCTGACACTATGGTAGGTGAATTTTTGGAACTGGATGAAATGACATCCATAGGTATCAATCATTTACATGGCCTCTTTTAAGAGTCTAAAATTGTCTTTCCCTAAATACATCAGTGATTCTTTTGAACTCTTGAGAGGGTTTCTTGCCTTGAAAATTCTTACAGTATTGATATATTTTTATTTCTTTCAATATCTTGAAATGACTAAAATGTAGACAAGGTAGGTTGACATGAAGAAAGAGAAAAAATTAGCCAAATGCAATAACCCTTTGTGTAATATTTCTACTTTTAAATCATCCTAGCCAATGAATATTTCACCTTATATAATCTTCTATATGAAGAAATACATCAATTGCTCCCTATGGAAAGCATGTTTATTTCTTTTCACCCTATTGAAGATGAAAACTATATTAGCAATTTCCTTAGTAGAATGCTCAATAGTCATAGGTTTAGGGAACATTAACCCCCATGTTTCTGATCTAAGAAGCCAACTTTGTATGACAAGGGAATTGTAATATTTCTATTTTCTTTGTATAACTGTGCCACTTCTTCAAAGATCAAAGGCTCATAAGGTTATTTGTAGGGAATCTTCAAAGATGATATAACAGTAAACCTATCACTCCTTGCTAAGATTTCACTTGAAATTTTCTTTATGCACCTATTTTGAGGGTCATAATGATTTGCACATCTTATTACTAGCTCAAGGTGTGCCAATGTCAGAGAAAAATTTATGGTCCCTAATAACCCAATTTCTTAGCTATAGGTCCACTTTGAGCACTTCTGGTTCTTTCCACTAACTTTTCAAAGTTTACTTTTACCATTAATGTGTCTCAAATTTATGGAAGAGAACTCAATAAATAGGTCCTTTCAAGTTTTAATCTATTTTGGTCAAAACAAAGACATGTTAATTTGAAAATAAAACTAACCTACGCCATACAATTTCTTGAAATTCATAAAGGGAAACCAAAAATGGAAATTCACATAAGGAACTACTTGGTACTAATCCATTTTGTGTGCCAAACTACTCCTACAAACCCTTACCAACTTCATCACTTCAAACCTCTAGAGTAGAAAATTAGGAAATAATGGAATATCAATTGGTGCTTCTGGTGCATTTTTTAGAATGATTACAAATGGATATAAGAATGTTAAATCATTAATACATTCATGTGATGTTTTATTTGACAAGATTTTTTAGTCCTTTTAATTAATTACCCCTATCAAATCAACACATGATCTCACTTTTGATGACCTTAACTAGCATTCACACTCCATTTAATGGTGAATTATACTTTGACATGCACTCTCCAACTATCACTATCATAATGCCTCAATATCTAACAATTCTATTATATATGACTTTCCAAGATCAAGGATTGATACCTTTTTTAGAAATAATACGTGTAAAGATAAATTTTTGGGCCATAGTTTATTAGTAAAATCATCACATTGAACTTGAACTTTAGACAAAATGAAGGTTCAGGTTCAACATTGAGTTGGGGATGGGTAAAACCAAAATGAACAAAATAATAGGGATAGTTATAAGTGAAAAAATTTGGATCTAACTAGGGACCGAGATTGTAAAGAATTGAGAATGAACCTAGAGTCTCTAGTTTCACAAACCAAACCTAAACTAATTCAAAAGAAAGGCAACTCAAAAATGACAAGAACAAAAAAAAACAAGGAGAAAGCAAAAGGAAAAATGGATATGTACAATTTAAAAGGAACAAAATATTAAAGGTGATATAATTTCAAGTCTTTCCCATTATAAGACAAGGGTAGCTCATCTCCATTGATATGATTTCAATTTGAATGCATTAGATCCTAGCACTTGAAAAATCTCAAAATACCCTTTCCACAAACTTTTTAATTTGTTAAGAATCTACTCTTGGTTCTCTTTATTTGTCCCATAATAATACCTTATGTCCCTCCATGAACTTTTGTGGCCTAGATCATCTATCAAAAACTCTTCACTCTAGCCTAGTATTTTGTTATATGATCTACCAAATTCATCCTCTCTTTTTCTATCTTTAAAAGGTATAGAATCCTTCTCTCCAATGAATCACCAAAACTTCATCTTCAATCACCATTTTCAACTTTAAGGCAGCTAACTCTAAAGGAAGTGACAGTTGTGCCTCTATCCCATAGACCAATGCTAATAGAGTCATCTCAATAGCTCTCTTAGGGAAGGCTTGTCTGCCTATAGTGCTTCATAAAGTTTCTTGTGCCAATCTCTTCCCTTCTCATCCACTAGATTTTTCATGATATTTGTTAGCCCTCATTTTCAATAAGCCTTTTTATCCAAATTGTGTTGCTAGATTGTTCTAAAGCATTGAGTAATTTGGATTAATTATAGTATATTTTCATTCCTTGGAAAATATCTTATTTTGGAATTTATTATCTATGCCAGGCACCTAGGGTTTCTCTAAGATTTTCATAAAAATACTTTACCCTAGGAAAATCCTTATTTTTTGGGCCCACACTCTTCAAATTAAAAAATTTCAAATACCTCAAAAGGTGGCATTTTATGTTATATCTTTTATGTTCTAATAAATTCTCATATATTTTAAATATGCAACCATGTGATTATGATTTTTCGCATGGTCAAAGCTCCTAATAAAACTACAATAGTAAATGGCATGACTCGGTGAAGATAGGTTTTCCATTTGATCATTGAGTCGTAGCAGGCTGGCAATTAAATTCCTCCTTGATCGTGATCAAGTATGGCAAACAAGATGGCCATGACTCACTATCACCTTAGAATTTTTTTTATCAAATGTGGTAGCGACTGGGAGATTGATTTGATCGTATGGTCAGGAACTCGGTTAATAGAAGTCTATGGTTAACCATGACTGTGCAATAAGTTTCTAAGGGCCTACATATAATTTTTGATCATGGGTTCACTTGAGGTTTGATGAAAACTATGGGTCAAGGTGGTGAAGGTGTGACATGTAGATTGAACTTGGTAGCCTGGTAGTCCAGTGTCAAGGTGATGTGGCATAAAGATATTTTTTCATTGGTTTGAGGTTAATGACATGGATGACAAGATAAAATATTTCAAGATCGTTAGATTAAAGATCATTTGAGGGTTATCACTTTGTCATTATATAAATCTAGAGGTGTTTTAATTATTGTAAGATAATGATAGTATGACACATGGTGATGGTCCACCTTCAAAAGGATTGCTATTGTTCACATGGTCACAAGGTAGGCTAAAGAGTTAAGTTCTTTGACTATAAAATGGAAAAAAGTTTAAGGGTAAAAGTACAAAGTTGTGCCACCTTTCAAGCTAACTTAGCAAAATGACTAAGTTTGAGTATTTCTATCTAAAACTAAATTTTGTTCAAACATATGATCTAGATAAATTCATTCTAGGTAAGTTATATATGGTCTCACACTTTTCCAATTGGAAATGTAAATTAAATGCATGTTTTATACTAGTTTGTATCGAATTACTAAAGAAATAAAATTATTTTAGAAAAATGGTGTTTCAATAACTCTTACTATTTTTTATGAATTTCTTTTAATAAGTTATAAGTACCATTTTATAGATCTCAAAGTCAAAAATATTCTCATATAGAGTTTATAGTGTTTTAATTAGATATAGTATATTATAATTAAAAAATTCTACAGGCACAAATTTTAACACTAGAAAAGATGTTGATTTTGAGAAAGAAAAAAATATTAACTCATATCATATAAAAATTAAAATTATATTAAATTCTATTGGAGAGATTCATCTTCTAGAATGTATAATTTTTTTCTTGTTAGAATAGATTTGTTTTGAAAAATGTGGTGGGAGATGAAAACTATCGATTTTAGGTCGGTTGAAATTTTAATCATTATAAAAGAAAAAATATAGGTGGAATGCAAATTTTTATTTTTGATTGTTCTAGCTATATGTGTTATGTACAATAGAGTTTGAGATCAAAGGGAAATAAGTTTATTTCTATATAATTTTGTGGTGGGAACTAGCCACCTAATTTTTAGCATTTTTCAGCAACTAAAAAATTACCTATAAAAATTAGGAAAATACATCAATTATTATTCCAAATAATTATTAAAAATTATAATCCTAAATTTTTTCCATTTTTACACAGTTCATTAGTTTACTTCATTTTTATATTCTAGATAAGAACACTAGTATTATGCGATTGAAGTTAAACAATTATACTTTTGTCAGCCTTTTCCTTTACAAAAGGGTGGCATAGGTTTGTTCTTTTACCCTTAAAAAAATGTTAAATCACATAGTCATGATGTTAGCTAACTAATAAGAGAAGTGGAAACATGATGAAGGCAGTTAGAAGGGTTTGATTGCTTGGTCATGCAGTCAGTAAATATGAAAGGAAGTTTTATCATGACCATGCGATGGAGTAGAAGTCAAAGTTGAATGTGATGGTTGTTAGGTCACAAGAGAAAAGTTTTAAAATAGATAATTGTGTTCAATTTCATGACTTCATGAATTGAGGATGATCTCAAGGCCACTAATGTTAAGTTTGGATGCTATCATGAGGTGGCAACCATATAATTGAAGCAAAAGAAAGGATTAGAACCTAGGATCGCTTGGTCACACAAATAGTCGTCAACAATAGAAGGTAGACCATGAAGCAATGAAAAGAAGTAAAACATTGTGGTCATTGGGTCATGGGGAAGAAATGTTAAGTGAAAAATAATTGTTAGAAGCCCCATTATGATTTTAAAGATTATCTCCTATCAAAAGGTGCATAAAGGAATTAAAAGGCTAGTTGTACATGTCATTTCTTTGCAATTTTGCAAATTTTGAGATTTCTCATGCACGTTGACATTAAGAGACATAAATATTCCTTTGTGTTGATCTCAAAATGGTTTTGAGAACTCAGTGTTAGCACACTTAAGTTATTTACTTAGTTCATGTTGAACTAGTAGTACATGTTGAGCACGACATGTAAATATTAGACCATGTTGAGTCGCAGTGAGTGTCGAGTCACTCGTGTGCTGAGTAGATAGATCATGCCAAGTGATTTAGGAGCTGAGTAAATAGTGGATACTAAGAAATGTAGGTTTAAATTCATAGATAAGAGATTAGTACATGTCAAGCATCAGAGACTTTAGATGCTGAGTAACACAGTTTTGACACATTTTTTTATAATGCAACAAGCAACTATGTAAACTATTTTTGAGCCAACTTAAAGGTAAATTATGATATTTTGGAGATAAAGATGAATCTCTAGTTGGATTCCCTATGCAATTACATGTAGCTAATTAGAAAATGGGAAGGATTAGGTGGCAAAATGGATGAATCTCAATCATAGATTCATACCTAAACCTAAGCCACCAAAGTCTTCTTAAGGAGGATGAGACCCTAAACTTTTCATGTATGAATTATCAATTGAATGTGTAAGGAATTGAAGGAGAAAAGAGGATAGTTTGCATGAGCAAATAAAGAATTCATGGTGAATTAGAAGTTATGAAGAGAGAGCGAATTGTAGAATTAGTTAGAGTAGAATGAAGGATAGAGAAGAGTATATAGGATTGAGACATCTTGTAGTGCCTACCCCTAGTTTGCATTTTGTTATTTTTATTGAACTCTTTTAGGCTAGTTTTATGCTTGATCATTAGTAGCATTATTTTGAGATTATTAGATATTATTTCATATTTAGTTGATATTTGATGAGATTACTTGGTACTCTATACTTCTTGTATGCATGATGGTTATTCAGTGATTTTAGTTATTGATGATGATTAGTTAGATAGATTATTATGTGTCTTTTTATGGATACTTACCCCATACTACATATGTATGGTGTACGTATATGTTTCATTTATGTATGGCATTTCTGATGCAGTTAAGGAAGGGATTTGTAGTCACCTGCTAGTTGGAAACTATGTGATGCACCACTTCCTGCCATTGCCTGTTTAGCTTAGAATATTATGCTTGTACATGCATGGTTTTTATGCAAGTTGTAGGTATTGAGTATCGACTTCTGTGAATTGCTAGGATGAGCATACCTTATCACATTATCTCAATGGTAAGAGAGGGGAGATAAATTCTTCAGTCCAAATCCTAAACCTTTAAGCCATTTGTCCTAGATAAATTAGGACAAGGATCTAAGTTGATTACCTTCTAAATGCGTCGAATATTGTTAATTTGTGATTATAGCCCTTTAGTTTGTTTTTGTATGTGTTTTGCTATGATGGGCTTTCATATTTTATTTTATGAGTCTTTGGTGAAATTTTATATTAATTAAGTCTAATTAAAAGAATAAATTAATAATTTAATTTAATGGAAAATTATTAAGATATTTTAATAATTAATTATATTTAATTAATTAGGAAATTAATTAAATAAAAGAATTAAATTTGACGATAAAAGTTATAAGAATAAATTTAGAACATGATAATATTTATTTAATTTAATAACAATATATATTTAGAGTTCATTTTTAATAAATGCTAAAAAATATTATTATTTAATTTAATAAATATTTTATCAATTAAATGTTCAAAAATAAATTAAGAAGTGGAGAAGAAATTAATTTATTAAAGTTTTATGATTGCATGATGTGTGCATGAGATTAAATTTAATAAATTAATTAAAAGAGAAGTCAAGTAGAAATTAAATAAAGTTATTTAATAATTCAATAAATATGCATGGGAAAAGAAAAAGAAAAGATAAAGAAAAGTTAATTTAGAGTTGGAGTCTGGTGAGCAAGGAGTTCTCTTGGGTGAATGCACAATTAGTGCCCCGATTTTAGGGAGAGAACTCCATATCATAAATTGGGGTTTCATTTTCAAAGGATGGCAAATTTTGGAGAAGGAAAGAATTTTTGAAAAGGAGAAGGTTCTAAGAGGAAGAATTTTCTCTACAGTTTGCTAGGGCATAGCAATTAGCATCAGTGTCTAGGTAGATTCTTATGATTTTTGCATATTTTAATACGTTCTTTTCTTTCCTATCTTCATCATGTCTATTAGATTGCTATCTGGATAATTCTTGTGAGGGATGTATCATATTATGAGTTTCTGGTGCATATGTTAATTATTCTGTACATGGAACATTTTTAATTAATCACTATAATCTTCTTGTAATAGTTTTAAAATTGGAAATTGAACAGGGAGGGTTTGGTAATAAATTTTGAAGATTTCATTGGTGAATTCGATCGATTGGCCATGTTACCTCTATTAGATCAAAATTAGGATTTTTGTATAAAAGGGGGGGGAGGGGCGAGGGGTTTAAATAAAATTTGTTTTAATTTAATTTTGTGTTATAAAGTTTTTATAACATAAAATAATTAAGATAAAACTATATTAAGTAATAATAAAAACATTTTAATAAAAATGTTATTATAAAAAAAACTTTTAAAAAATTAATATAAATTAAGGTGGGGAGGGAATCACCCCATACCCACTTCTCCCCCCCCACCTTTTACCTTACCTACAACCTAGTACTTACTATCACAGGTACTATAATGATAGTGGTACTCTGTATCGTTGTCCTCGCAAGCCCTGCGATAGCGGGGTACTATGTGCAATTAGTCACAGGCTTATTAAAAGTCAGTGAGCTTTAAACGTTGTTATATGTATTGTTTTTTATATTAATTTTTTTAAAATTAATTTTATATAATGTTTTAATTAATGTTTAATTATTAATTATTAATATTATTCTATATAATTTTTTTATTAATATTTAAATTTTAATTTTTAATATCATTTTATTAGTAATATTTATTAACAATTTTATTTTTTAATAATTAATTAAATGTTAATTATATATTCATTAGTTTGGTTAAGTATAATTTAATTTATTTATTTAATAATGAAAATTAGATAATTAGGTAGAAATCATTTATTTCCAACTTTACTAAATTGCAATTATTTTTATTGAAATTCAATGAGGAATATCTTGAATGATCCTTTAAAAAAAATTATGATTATCTTTGGAATATTTTAGGTAATTGACTTAAAATATAACGGGGTAATTCTATATATTAATTGATTAAATGAATGAGTTAAACTATAGGGTAAATGGAGAATCTTTTTACTTAAAACATATTGAAATGAAAACTAAAACCATACATTTAACTAAACCATGTGTTTTCAAGACAAACCAAAACATGAAACTTACACCTTGTTTTCTGTTTGATGTTTGTGTTTGGGGTTGACTAGATTGTTGACCAGTTCTAGGATGTCTACTACAGGCTTGGGAGTTATGTGAGTGTGAAAGTATGTTGTCTCGATCTTGATTAATTTTTATGAACCATGGTAATATTTGATATGCTCTATGATGAGTGTGATTATATTTTTAGTTTACTAGTTTTCATTATTATTGTGGGATAGTGAGATAAGTGCTATGATATTTTTGACTTGACCATTTGAGTCTTCGATCAATATTATTGTGATACTTTTTGATTTCTCGTTGAGAATTGATGGGTATTGTGATTTATCTATGATGTTTTCAAGTTAATTGTATAGGACTGAGGTGTTTTATTATGATTCTTTGATTTTTGATTTCATAAGCTTAGGGTAGGTTATCTATATATAATGTCAAGAAGTGGCTTGTAATGGGGGCTAGGGCCCGAATTGGCTGCTAGGGTAACCCATTGTAAGTTGTTTAATAAGTGAAAACACTACACTAAATGAGAGTAAAATGAACCTAATAAGAGTCTTTATATGTTCTCACCCATGCCTCAAGTGCTAGTATAGATTAGGATGGGAGTAGAGAGAATTCTTGGTTGCAACCTTGCATCCGTAGTATGCCTTGTCAGTATGAGAGGATACTAGTGGCCACATAGGGATCACTAGGGGGTTGGGAAACTAAGAGATTTCTAGGGTAACTCTAGCATGATTCATGCGATGACACTTGCCTTCTTACATAGTAGGTTTCCTACATGTCTTGTATGTCTCTGGGTATAGATGTTGACCTATCTTGGAACCCTTGAGATAGATTACTTTTAGGATTTCCTAGACTTAGAGAGTATTTTTGATATTTGGTTTGATATCCTATTTGGGACTTGAGATTATCTCCTTAGCATAGTGGGAGTGGGCCACTTAGGTTTTATGCGGTTGGGTAGTAGTTCTTTTTACTCTTACCATTGAGACTCGTCTGTAGTCACCATGGTCGGAGCATTCTTTGTCTATATTTCCTTTCATTCTATCTATGTATCATTATGATTGATGGTTATACTTTATGATGGATGTTTATATCCTTTATGATGGATGGATATATCATGTATGGTGGATGGTTCCATTTACTTTATTGTAATTGTATCATGGATTTGAGGAGGAGGATGTATTTCTATTTTTTCATATGTATATTCTTTTAGCCTTTCATACCATATGACATGTATTGTGGATGATTGAGCATTTCGAATTTCATTTGCCAAGAGGCATTCAGAATAAATGTATATTATTTAAATGGACATTGGACTTTATAATTATTCTTTCATATGGATGTGGTAATTGATGTACTTAGTATTAATTAAATATAAATTTAATTCAATGTCATGGGATCCTTAAGGAATGTAACCTGTTATGTATACTTTTAGTTGATTGTATGTTATTTCTTTTGCTACTATGTGTTTAATGTGTATTTTATTCTTCATGTCCAAAAAAATATTGGCAAACTTAGTAAAACTTTAGGTTATCTCTTTTGGATCCCTTGGCAGGGCATTACACATCTAATCAAGAAGGATCAAGAAGACATTGTATAGAGGTGATCTATTATCAGCAAAGCAAGTGCCAACTATAGGATCTATGTTGAGATATTTTAACAAGTGATTTTAGTCAAATTTCTTAACAAAGTAGTCTTAACAGGCTATATAAAATCCCTTAATAGAGTGATTGCTTAGCTTTTAGTTAAAGTCCTCTAACAAGGCACACTTCTAATAGGGTGTTGAAATCTTCTAACAAGGTGAGACCTAACAGTCTTTGTAAGCCTTTAATAGGGCAGACCTTTCATAGGGTAGATCATGTTTCATGGTCAAAAAATTATAACCTTCATTGGATACACTTTATTTCTATAGTAGTGAAGATTTGTGGGTGTCATCCCCACCCCAATTTTACCTTTTCACTTGGAGGGTTTCTAGATAATCATATCTACTATTATGTGTGTGAATGCTTTCATGTTTACATGTTTTAGATGTATATATCAGCTTACTCATTGAATGCATGAGATGGATGTGTGGTGAAATTTTTATGGGTCTAAGTCTAGACTACTGATTCATCCCCCTCTTAGAAGTTTACCTTTCCTATTATAATTCCAAAAAGAATTATCAGAGCTTTTTTCTCTAAAAGAGAAGCTTTGCAACTTTAAGGAAAGATATTGAATTGGAAGTCTACAATTTGGGAAAGACCAATGAGAACCAGAAGATTGAAATACATTCACACTACATCAATTGAATCAAGCAAGAGAAGACCTAAAGAATTCCTTGAAGAGAAGGAAATAATTTTCTATTGCAGAGAATGACACACAATACAAATGGATCAACACTACTAGGATATTTGTAGATGGAGACTCCAATGAATTTGATGTAGCAATTTTAAATCTAATGGAAAATAATAGAGTCCAAGTTGAGGAGATCAAAAATCTAAAATTAGAGCAAGAATCACAAGCCATACCACTATGTGAAGTGGTTGAACAATAGAAGAAAGGCATGGAAGACAAAGCCATGATTGAAGAATAAAAAAGAATTCTAGCTAATAGACTAGAAGAAAAGTCAACATAGCTAACAAAAGATTTCCAACATGCAATCAGATACTCTAAGTCAAATGATGAATGCCAACTATGAGTTATATGTCAAGGACATTGAGATAACTACATTGAATTTGTAAAATGAATAATTGCAAAGTGACCTAAAGAGAGAAAAAGAATTTGCTAAAATTTTAAACAAGCCGAGTGAAGCCATCAAATACTTTGAGCAATTATTGAGATCCCCTAGATCCAATAACGATACATCTGGACTAGGATATACAAGCACTAAAGAAGGAGAATCATCCAAAAATGTATAAGAAAGGATCAACAAAGGTAAGAACTCTAAAGCTACTTGTAATAATTGTGGTAGGAAAGGACATACTGCTAATATGTGCAAAAGAAAGACTACAAATCAAAATATCAAGCCTAACAACATGGTTCAATGCCATACAAAAATGTATTACATCATGGGAGAGATGGGCACAGTGAGAGAGAGGGATGGAGTGGGCGGGAACTGCAATTCGAATCACATTGTTTCAAATCTGGAAAAAGGCAGGAGACAGGAGAGCACGTCTGCAGGAGGGCATGCAGCAAGCGCAGGGCAGGAAATGGAGGGGAAAGATGAGGATGCCTCAAAGGATGGGGACCCACGAGTTATGATGCCCCATCCAGGTGAGAAGATTCCCCCTCCCGCCCATGTGGGCAGTGGGCCGTCTGGGGCATGGGGATGCTGGTCGAATCTATTCGGGATAAAACCATCAGGTAAATCGTCTTTCCCAAAAGTCATTGACAAATCTGATAAGGAGAAAGGTATTTTTGCTCTAGAAATCCCTAGGGAAATTATTGACCACAATATCCTAAGCATGGTGAACACTCTGGTAGGAAAATTTGTAGGGCCAAGACCTAATATTGATGTAGTGAGGACATTTACCAAGAGAAAATGGGACCTTAAAGGGCATGTAGAAGTGACTGCTATGGCCAAAGGCTTCATGTCTTTCGAGTTCTCTTGCTCGGAAGATTTTTCCCGTATACTATGTGCTGGGAACTGGTCTTTGGGCAGATCCAACCTAATATTGCAAAAATGGACATCCAACTTGGATTTGAACAATGATTTCCAATCTCAGGTTCCAGTTTGGTTAAGGCTTCCGAAACTTCCTTTGGAATATTGGCATGAGGATGTCTTTGATGGCATAGCCAGGACCTTTGGAGAGCTCCTCTCCATTGACCCTGTCACAGCAGCTAAGAAAAGATTGAACTACGCAAGAATCTGTGTAGGAGTCATCGAAGGCTAGGACATGCCTCAAGTTTTAGAACTACAATCTCGTCTGGGAAACAGATCTCAAAAGATTGACTATGAAAGTGTGCCTTTTGCTTGTTTCCATTGTAAGAAGGCTGGCCACAAGGCTGGATCATGCCCACTTTTCAAAGGGAAGAGTACGGTGGGAAAGGCTCGTCCACAAGGGGGGATAAAAGATTCTCTAGATCCCAAAAAAGAATGGAGGAAAAAAGCATCGCAAGTCAAGGCAAATGGAGAGGCAGAAGGAAAAACAAATACTGCTCCTAATGCGCCCCAAGAGGAATCAGGGCCTCCTCGGGCGACTGGAAACATAGGAGGGGGAGAAGAGAAAGGAGTAAAAGATGATTCAACACCTCTCCCCAATGCGAAGGAATCTGAGAAGAAACCTGAGGAGACAGGTGAAAATATGACTCTTCCCCCTCTGGATTCTCAGGAGGATGACTTGAAACTATCCTTTGTCCCGAACTCCATGGAAGAACTAAAGGAGGGGGAACCCATGTCCCAAGACCCTAACCCGGTGTGTTGTCCCCCCCCTTCAACAGTAAACAGAATCATAGAGAGGCTGTCTGCATCGACAATGGAAGATTTTGCGAGAATTGATGCTTGGCTGGACAAAGGACTAGAGGGAGAAGAGAATCCCTAGACAGAAGTCAGGAGTAGAAAGAAGAAGAATAGCAGGGACCCTTCTCCGGTATCTCTCCCTTCTACTAGAAGCATGGCCAAGGCTGATCTCAGCCACAAATCTAACCTAGTGGGAAGGAAAAACAAGAATGAAATCAGGAAAGAGGAAGCCAGAAGAAACATTAAGGATGGTACACAGCGCACCATCCAGGAAGCATGTTCAGTAGTTAAATCATGAAGATCTTATCTTGGAATATTCGTGGACTCAATGGAATCCACAAGCAAGAAGTTATTAGAAATATGATAAGGGACCAAAGGCCTGATGTGTTTCTAATCCAGGAAACTAAAATGAAGAAGGAAAGGATGGAAAATATTAAGTTCAACAATAGCATGAAGGGCATATCCTCTAACTCTGAAGGAGCGTCTGGAGGACTGCTGTTACTTTTCAATGATAAGTATTTCAATATAGTAGCTGAGTATGATGAAGATAACATTCTTTTCTGCAGAGTTCAACATTTGTACACCAATGATTCCTGGTTTTTAGTGAATATTTATGCCCCCAATAATAAGAGAGATAGAAAACACTTCTGGACCAAAGTTGGTAATATGGTGCAAGATTGTGACATTAAGAAAGGTATAATCATGGGAGACTTTAACACACCGCTAGAAGATAAAGAGAAAAAGGGAGGTATGCCCCCAGATTGGGAAAGTAAACAGGATCTTTCTAACTTCATAAATAATCTGGCTCTTATGGACGTAGAGCTTAAGGGCAGATCCTTTACCTGGTCAAACAAGAGAAAAGGCCATGACTGCATTCAGGTTAGGCTGGATAGAGCTCTTATATCTTCGGACTGGCTTCAATCCTTCAACTGTAGACTATCTCTGCTTCTCAGAATTGGTTCGGACCACTCTTCCATTTCTCTTTTAGTTTTCCCTCTGGTACACAGGAGATACCATCCTTTTAGGTTTGAGAAAATGTGGACCTCTCACCCTGACCTCCTGGATAATATCAAGAAATGGTGGGGGATAGAGGTGGAGGGCTCAGCCATGTTCAGAGTCACCAGAAAACTTAGCAATGTGAAGAGGATGATTAAAATTTGGAACAAGTCTGATTTTGGTCATATCTTCCATGAAAAGAAAGAGTTATTTGATAATCTAACTATTATCCAAGATTGCATTCAGAAGGAAGGTTACACTGAGACCAACAGGGTTTCGAAGCTCAAGACCCTATCTGAAATTCATAACATTATTAATAAGGAAGAAAAATTTTGGAGGCAAAGATCGAGGATCACCTGGCTAAAGGAAGGAGATCAGAACACTAAGTTTTTTCACCTAACCACCCTCAAGCACCGTGCTAGTAACAGGATCTATGATATCAGAAAGGGGCAGGAGCTATTAACTGAAGAATCTGCCATCTCAGAAGAAGCTGTTTCCTTTTTCTCTAGCCTTCTCTCTGAGGACCCAATGCTTTCCAATTTGGACCAGGAGGATTTGTTACACTGTATCCCTCAGCTCATTCAACTTATCCATAATAAACAACTCTGTGCTATTCCTAATGCTTCGGAAGTTAGAGAGGCTCTCTTTTCTCTGCCTGCTGACAAGGCTCTAGGCCCAGACAGTTTTTCCACTTTTTTCTTCCAAAGGTTCTGGTCGGTGATCATGGGAGAGGTTGTTCAAGCTGTCCAGAAATTCTTTGGAGCCAAATCTATTCTCAAGGAGCTAAACTCAACTTTTGTGGTTCTCATTCCTAAATCCCCTGGGGCGGACTCGTTGGAGAACTTTAGACCTATTAGTCTATGCAACTCACTCTACAAGATCATCTCTAAAGTTCTCACTTTAAGAATGCTCAAGATCTTGCCCATGATAATCTCACAGCATCAATCGGGTTTTGTTCCAAGGAGACAAATTTTGGATTCTGTCCAGATGGTGCACGAAGTCATCCACTCTCTTGAGGCATCCAAACGGGAAGGTATGTTTCTCAAACTAGATCTTTCTAAAGCTTATGATAGGGTGGACTGGTCTCTCCTTGGGAAGGTTCTCTCGACTTTTGGCTTTGACAGTAAAGTTTTCAAAATTATCTCTCAATTGGTGTCCACCTCCTCCTTGGCTATTCTGGTTAATGGAGTCCCTTCTAATTTTTTCAAACCTTCCAGAGGCCTCAGACAAGGAGACCCCCTTTCGCCCATTTTGTTCATCATTTTAGCTGAATGCTTAGGAAGGATTATAGACTATAGAAAGTGTGAGGCTTGTATCAAAGGGATCCTTCCCTCCTCTAATTGCGTTCCCTTCACTCATCAGCAATTTGTTGACGATACTATCTTGGGGGGGGAAGCTTCTGTCAAAGAGGCCAGAGCCCTGAAGAAGATTCTTGATACTTACTCCAATGGGATGGGTCAGCTGATTAATTGGAACAAAAGCTCACTCTTTTTCATCAACACCTCTGAGGTTAGACAAAGTAAAATTGCCAGGATTCTGGGTTGTGGGGTAGGCTCTTTCCCCTCTACCTATCTTGGTCTCCCTTTGGGATCCTCACCCCTGGAGTCTTTTTGGAATGGTATTTTGGACAGATTCAACAGGAAGATGGCTGGTTGGAAAGGGGTCTCTCTTAGTCAAGCAGGGAAATGCCTCTTAGTCAAATCTTCTCTTCAAAATCTGCCAATCTATGCCCTGAGCCTCTTTGGAATTCTGGGGAAAATAGCTGAAAGAATGGAGAAAATCTAGAGAGACTTCCTTTGGAATGGTAATGAAGGGAAGAAAAGATACCCTCTTGTTGCTTGGGAGAAGGTTTGCCTCCCTAAGAGGTACGGAGGTCTCGGCATTAGAAAGATCACCCACCTCAATAAGGCTCTCCTAGCTAAACAAATATGGTGGATCTTCAGTAGCACTAGTGAATGGAGGGACACCCTAGTAAACAAGTACCTTAGAAGACCCACTCTTCTTTTCACCCTTTTTAATGAAGATATCCCAAAAGGATCGAACATTTGGAATGGGATCATGAAAGCCAGGGACCTGGCTAAGGCCAAGATATCATGGAAATTGGGAAATGGGAAGGACATCCAGTTCTGGTTGGATAGATGGCTTTCCCAAGATCCACTTATCAATAACCCTATTTTTGAGAGATGGATGCAAGCTTGTACTGATCAAATTGGGTCCAAAGTTTGTGATTATTGGAATGGCTAGGAATGGAGTGACCTATCCCTCATCTCTGAGGACTTGACTCCTATAATGCTTATGCTCAATTCCATGATTCCTATCAATTTGGGGGATGAGCTGGTCTGGAGGGATAATCCCAATGGAAGATACTCTGTTGCCTTAGGCTATAATTCCCTTTGGAGCTTAAAAGAGAAGGCCCCTTGGGCGGAGGCTTGGATTCCGGGTCTCACTCCAAAGATCAACATTTTTTACTGGCTGGCTCTTCAGAACAAAATCCTTACTCATGACAATCTCATGAAGCGAGGACATGTTATGCCCAGTATATGTCCCTTGTGTAAGAATCAGGCTGAGACCGGAAATCACATTTTCATCTTATGTGACTATGCCAGGGAGGTGTGGAATGTCATCACACATGATAATGAAACCCTCTGGTGCAAATCGGATAATCTCATGGATTTTTTCCATCAGTGGAAAGGTCTTTGTAAGATTGCTGGTCGGCAGGATCACTCGGACTGGATTTTACCCCATTTTTGCTAGGGAATTTGGAAGGAAAGGAATAATAGAATATTTAGAGATAGAGAAGAGCCGGCTATAATCCTTGGCAGGAAGGTCTCGAAGAATATAAAGGAAAATCTCCAAGTGCTGAAGGAGGAAGAAGAAGAAGAAGGGGACAGAAAGATAGCTAAAGAAAAAGACAGGAACCTCAAAAGGCAGGATGCTAGCTGGCTTCTCTTCCCAGATGGTTGGTCAAAAGACAACTTTGACGGGGCTTCTAAGGGTAACCCAGGCCCTTCAGTTTGCGATGGAATCATAAGAAATAGCTATGGGGAGGGAATAGCTGCCTTTGCTTCCCCGCTGGGAATCCAGACTATTCATCTGGCTGAAGCAAGAGCTGCGAGTAAGGTGGTCAAGTTGGCTTTTGAAGCCGGGATTACTAAACTCTGGCTTGAGGGGGACTCCAAAAACATTATTAATACCATTAATGGTATTTCCCCTCCCTCGTGGATGATTGCGAACATAATTGCTGAGACTTGCGCCACTCTCACAAAGTTCGATAAGGTCCACGTCACTCATGTTTACAGAGAGGCAAACCCAATCGCTGATTGGTTTGCTAATAAAGGGGTTAACGCCACCAATAATCTGACCTGGCATGCTGGAAAATATTTTCTGGCGGAGGCAAAGTTGCTTATCGACCAAGATAAAATCTTGGGAAGGACGGCTCAAATCCAATGCAATTATGGATAATAAAGATTGCTTAATAAATGGTAAGTGCCATTATTGGCATCGTGATTTTCACCAGCAAAAGGGGTTTCCTCTGACATTTCGACACGTTCGAAAGGATGATACCATTATTTTTAGAAAGGGGTATATTCACGGGTATCATAAAAGAAACATCACCATTTTTTTGAATGCAAATAACTTGCACAGTTTAGAGTTCATGAGAATTGTGGAAGTTGATCAGGTAAACATGATGGGTGAGAGGAGCAGAAAGGAGCCGGTGGGGGAAGTTCAGAAGTGGAAGAACAAGGCCAAAGTTTGGAGAGAGCTGGAAAAGGGTGGGGTTACTAATTACTTCGAGAAACTTCATGGCTCGAATCCTAAGATCACTAACAGCATGGTGAATTCGTGGAATAATGGTAAGGTTAAGGTGAACGGGGTCTACTTTCAAATTACTGAGGATGTGGTTGCTGAAGTCACGGGGATTTCAATGGAGGGGCATAAATTCTTCAGAGACAAGAAGATGTCTTCTAATGCAATCAAGGATTTTGTGAAAAACACTGAAGAGCTGAACAAGCTGGGCAAGAAAGAGACATTTTTTGTAACGGATACTATAAAGAAGCTCTGGAGGTATGTTCTCTACGCTGTCATTGAATATATAACCCTAGAACCCAGGTTTGATAGGGTTAGGACTCACCATTTTGTGATTCTAAATCATTTTTGCCATGGTAGTAAGATCTCCTTCCCGTATTATCTTTTTAACTCGATGAACAAGGCCATTTCTAGTTTTAAAAAGAAAGCTACCATCAACCCGGCCCTGCATGAGGGTCTTCTGCTTCTGATTCATGAGCATTTCCATGCTCAAACCATTAGCAAAAACCCTATCCAGGGGGCGGATGTTGACAAGAGCAGCTCCAATTTTTCCTCAGATTTCGACGATGTCGAGAGCATCAGCTCTGATGAGGTTTTTGAGCATTCAGGTAAGAAGACTAAAAGCCATAAGAAGGATTACCCCTCTATCAAATTACCCAGTAGAAAGAGCCCTAGAGGTCATACCCTAGCTAAAACTGGCTCTGCTGAGGTGGAGGAGGAAATGGATACTGATGATTCTGAAAAGGTTTCGAAGGAGGAGCTGGATGAGGAGAAACTGAGAAAAAGACAAAAGAGGGCGGGAGAGAGCATGGAGCATTCCAGTAGTCAGGGAAAGGATTCTCTGCCCATTCCCCTCTCCCCTATACATCCTCAGCCTCCTTTGGAGGAAAATGACAACTTTGGACAGATTGAGGGGGAAGTGCAAGTTAATAACAGAAGGAAGGCTTGGAAGAACTTCAATGTGAGAACGGCCACTATGGGAATCTACAGAGAGGCGGTGAACCCCCAACTCTTGGTGGACGACCTCGAGAAGCCTAGACTCAATGAGCTAATTAACCTGGCTATGGTGGCTATTTCTGATAATGCAAGAGAAACGGGCATGAATCTGTTGAACAATGCCCGCAATAGCATGATCGACAACTTCAGATCAATTAAATGGCTTTTCCATGAGCTTGAGGATGTCAGAGATAGGGTTTCCCAAATGGAAAAAATCAAGAGCAAGACAGGTGCAGAAAGCCAAGGCGACCGGAACAGCTGGGAGACTCTGATGGAGAGGAGAGTAAAAAATATTGAGAACTACAATCACAACCTGGCAAGTCAAATGATCTCCCTCCTCGCTTCGATCAACGACAACATCCTCTCTCTCTTGGAAAATCTCAAAGACAGGAACCAGATGGAGGAAGATGATAAATAGAACAGAGACAAAGATAGGCTGGATGTGGATAAAGCCAAGGACAACACTATGGAGCAGGATTTGACGAACGCCCAGGATCATAAGGCAGAAGAGCAACATGAGTGCGTCGATGCTGCCCAGACCATGCTCAAGATGGAGAAGTAGTCTGCTAGGTTAGGTCTCTGTCCTTTGGTTTTTGTTTCTCCTGGCTTTGGCTTTTTGTCTGGTCTCTGTTTTTCTGGTTGGTTCTCTAGCCTTTTTAGTGGGCAGTTGTTTTGGGCTGGGCCTTTGGGCTTATTTTCAGCCGTAAGGCTTATGTTTTGGCTAGGCATTTTTTCGCTTATTTTCAGCCTTTCTTGTTGTTAAACTTATGGGTTTCAGGACCCCTTAAAACCTGTTTACCTTATCAAAAACATGGTTCAATGCCATAAATACTATAGACAAGGTCATTAGGTACATGAATGTAGAAGTAGGACCATGCATACACAACTATTTGAAGGATATTGCTATAACTATCAAAAGTATGGACATAGAGCTTTTGAATGTAGATCCAAACCCATGTGATCATCCAACAAGTAAATAAAGGTAAGGAACAATGGTAACTCTTATAACTAGGCTTATAATACAAGATATAGCTATCAATATTGTCAAGAATATGGACATGTTCCTAAGAATTATATTAGGACGCACTTCAGAGGTGATTACCAAAGGTGGTTGAGTCAAACCACATGTTTTAGTTGTTTGAATATTGGTCACATTAGTAGTTTTTTCCCAACAAAGTAAAAGGCACCAAGTTGTGAATTTGATAAAGCCAAAGGTGAGGTAGATGTGGAATACATCAAAGATGAGATGAATAGGATGTGGAAGAGAAAGGATGATTGCAACACATCAAGTGGAGAAGGGATCACTTCACCCAATGGGTTAGGTGATTGCACCTCGTCAAACTAGGAAATCAAAAGGTATGTGGGATTGATATTTAAAGGCAATATATTACATCAATTCCAAAGGAGATAGTAGTGAGAAGATTCCATTAGCATGAACAAAGATGCAAAATATTGATAGGAATTCAAGATAAATCTTTAAGTTTTTCATGTTGTTGTCAAGAGCATGAAATATTTCATATATATGTCAAGTGGAATGCTAGAAGATGTCAAGATAGCAATATGGCTAGTTGATGTCAAACTCATAGTGGTTTTTGAGTGATAGAAATTTCAATGGATGCCAAGTGAGCCTAAAATTGGTTGATGCCAAGCTTGCAGCTATGTAAGCACTTGGTATTAAATGCAAGGGTTTTTAAGGGTATTTGAATGATTTCAACTCATTTTTCATCATTTCAAATTTGAGAAAGAGTAAGTAGAGTAGAAGGCAATCTAGAAATTCATACAAGTGATTACAAGAGATTCTAGTAGCAATTTCACACCAGTTCGTTAGATCTCCTAAGGTATTTATCTAGAGCTAAGCTACATATTATTAATTTTGGTAAACCCTATTTTTGCGTAATGGTATTGAGTTCAAAGACTATTGAAGGGCAGGAAGTTTTGAATGTTTAGTTAATGAGTAATGAAGTCAAACAACCTATTTTGAAAGCCATTCCTGACATTACATATAAGCAAGACCCTTTTGGCACATTATCAATGATTTTGTTGAATGTAATAATGGTTCAAGATGTGAGAAAATGCTATAATTGCAAGATAGAAAGCATTGGTGACATGGAGATTAGGGAGACATATAACAACCTATGTGATAATGGTGTTTTGAAAGAGGTGTTCAAAATTGTTGAGAAAAAGGGAATAACACAAGCTCTAGATTTTCCAAATGTGTTTAAGACATAATGGATCAGAATAGTGCTTAGCTGAATCCATGATGGTTCCTTATGGCTAGAGAGTGGACCTATTAAAATTACCAAGAGAATAATCCATAGGGTTACCAGCTACCCAACCCTAGATCAGCCTAAGATACTAAGAAGTGATTCTAAGGAAGTGATTGAGAAAAATACTAGAGTTGTCTAGAACAAAAGAGCGATGACAATAGATACAATCACTGATTCATTGTTAAAATTTGTTTTAAGGGTTATATCACACAAGTTCTATCACTCTAGTATATTTACTAGTGTATCTTGTATAGCTATGCATGTTGGATACAAGATTGTCAAGAAAGATCATACATATGATCTAGTAGAACTAAAATTGTAACAATTGATGGAGAAACCTAGAGCAATCAGGAAAACAAAGAGTGTATGGTAAAAATTTGGCTCTATATTGATTTGTATATCCTTTTATGTAAAAAACACATTCCCCTCATTTGGTACTATAGGATAGAAGAACAATAGATCAATTATAGTATAGATTGGTGAGTACATTGAGTAGCTAGGAGAGATTTTTGAATCCTTAATGACTAGTTAATTTGAAGATTTCAAAAAGTCAATGAAAGATAGACTAAGAATACTAGTATCTTTAGTTGAAAAACATTGTAATGATATATCATTCTTGTAGATGTTGATTATACATTTGTACATGCTGCCACAAAAGGTAAAATGGTTTAGACCCTTATTCTATGAGATAAATGTGGATGAAGCCTCAGTAGCTATAATAGCTCTACTAGAAGAAGAGGTAGATTAAATTGCAATAGCTTTTGGAAACTATTAGATGGTAAATTCCAAGATTACCATGAAATTAAAGATTACTTCTTCCATAAAGAAAAAGTAAAATCTAGTAAAGAAGCTGAAAGCTAAATTTAGAGAGAGTGTTAAGGAGGAAGATTAAGAAGAAGAAAAGGATGAAGAGGAAGAAGGAACTCAAGAACAAGAACCTCTAGCATTCACATAGGGCATGGGAGAAGACAAAGAAGGGGAAGAGACTGAAGGTGCTAAGGGAGAAGAAGTTGAGGAAGCACCTACTCCTACTGAGAAAAAGGAAAGGAAGGTCAAGGCATAGCCTGTGGCAAGGAGTAAGAAAATTTTCAAACCTAGTTAGCCAAAGCCCATTGCACCTAAAACAAGAGCCAACACATGAGCTATTGTACAAAAGGTTAAGGAAAAGAAAAATAAAATAGAATAAGGAGGTCAAGAGCAAAAAAGACCAAGAAGGAAGTATGTTGCACAACCAGATTCTGAAGAGGAGAAAACAAAGTTAGATGACAACAACCAATTCAAGGTGGTGAGTCACAACCCTCTTTCAAATCTTGAGAATTTATGTGAAAATGTTAAAATAATGTAGATTTATCAGGATTTAGTCATGTTGATTTTGATAAATTGGCTACAGAGGAGAAAAACCAAGTGGAAGAGGCCTTATATGCCATGATTTCAAAATTCAAGACAACACCTCTAGAATTTTCCAAATCTGTACCTAAGAGTCTAAATGACATAGTTAAGAAAAAGTTGCATCACTATCTAAATGTGGAAAGACAAATTAGGGAGACCACACTAGCCCAAGTGTTACTTGAATTAACTAAGGGACAAATTGTTAGAATTATTTAGAATAATTGAGAGGGGGGTGAATCAGTTATCCAAGGTCCAATGATGTCCAATACAACTTTTTTTACAAATCCTTAATGGCACATAACTGAAATTATCATGCATGCAATTAAACATTAAACAACCATGAAAAGTAAACATGCATCACACCATAACACTAAGGATTTGATAACCCAAAAACCCTCCAAGAATAAGAAGTAAAATTGGAGTGGGGATGATACCCACAAAATAATTGTGTAATTGATTTCAACCACTTTTTGATGGTTTGCCCTATTAAAGGCTTGCCCTGTTAAAGGCTACAACACATTGTTAAATGTGACCTTGTTAAAGGATTTAAGAACATTCAACTTGGAATGTCACCCTATTAAAGGATTTACATAGAGCTATTAGGCTCACTCAAGTCCATGGGATTTACTATCACCTTCTCAAAAAAATCTTTCATCCCTCTCTAAGGATCTCCTATCCTCCTCCTAAGGATCTCTTATCCTTCTTGTAAGGATCTATTTATCCTTCTCCTGAGGATCTCTTTGTCCTTCTCCTGGGGATCTCTTTATCCTTTTCCTAAGGCTTATCTACCTAGCTATTAAGCTAACCTAGAAATGTAGGGTTTCAATATCTAATACAATGGTAAGCAATTATTAGAAGGGTTTTGACCTGATATAGATTGCAACCATAACTGTGAAGATTTTAGATCACTCTTCAATTCATTTCTTTTCTTGGCTTCTCTTGCTTGTAGTGCTGATAGCTTGTTCACCCTTCGAGATCTATCTCCTTGAGTTCTTCCACTCCTTATGCCAATGCAATCTCTGGTCACTTGATCAACTCATAGTCTTGATGCTCTATTCTTACTCCTCTTGTCTTCTTCGCCTGATCACACTTATGACCAATTCCCTCTCTTGCATGTGCATTTGATCTCTAACCTATAACTCCTTATAAACAAGTTCTATTCTTGATTTTCCGCTCAAATCTCCCTCTCAAACTTTAGGGTTTCAATGGATTAGGTAGGATACAATGTATCTGTCCCATATCTTGTTTCTATCTAGAAACTTCACAATAAATCCATTAGCATTCACCTTGGATTGGTTTGCAAGGATTACATAGAATTTTGTGACATCTATTTATCATTCATAACTTCCAACTACTTCACAAAATTTGATGTAACAACCTTATTGCTGCTGATCTAGAAAATCTTGTCTAAACAAATAATGCAACAACTTGGCATTATTGGTGTATTGATGCTCGACACCTTTTGTGTTACTCAGCTTCTTAATGTTATTTACTGGTGCTCAGCACCTAAAGCATTTTGGTTTTGCTCGGCACTTGAAAAATTACGCAACATCCATTATCATTTTTTGCTAATCGACACCTGAAGGATTCTATGTTACTCGGCATCTGAGTAATCACTCATCTTATACTGAAGTTGAACTTGCTCAACTTCAACTGAGAATATGTTCAGCTCTAACTAGCTTGCTCAGCTCTTTCGAAGGAACTTAGTTAATCTTTACACCTTTGATGTATCTCAGTGTGTCCATCCTCTTAAATTATGTCATCAATACTGTTGGTGTTTGAAAATGCCAGAGGGTTTTCAATTACCCTGATGATAACAAAACATATCTAGGGGCAGCTAACTCCCATTCTCAATATGCCCATTCAGACACTAGGCCAACTATAAGGCTAGACCCTTCTTCTCTTCAGGCTTTGCAAAACCTAGGCGAGTAGATCTATAGATTCTTTATATGGTACCAATTATCAAAGCATACACTAAATCTATTATGAAGTAGCTATAACCCTTATTTCTCCTAATAACTCATGAAATAACATCAATCTACAGTAGCTAAATGTAGATCTAGGAGCCTCCTAAGCTGAGTGAGGGTATTCTAATATAGCTCTTCAACATGAAAGGGGAAAAGTATTTGATTATTGATGTTGATGTTCAACAAATCCTCAAACATGCAGCAATGTAACAAGTGATCCTATAACTGATCAGTGCCTGATCCATTGGGAAAATCCATGAATTCAAAACATACATCTATGACATCGGGACATATTTTGTATACCCAGACATCAAATCTATCTAATCACCTTGTAATTCAGACATTAGCGTTCATTCAGATCTCATTCTCACAAAATATCCTTCTCAACATAACCAGTAACCCTGTCAAACACATTAAGCATTTACTTGGCACCTTTTTCCAACAGAAAAATATATCAGACATACAACTTGAAGGGGAAGCAAATGAATCTCAGCTCTTTGTTCCAAGACCACATAAGACTACATATTATTGAGATAGGAGACAAGAACTATAATGAAACTAGTGAAATTACTACTCATATGTATTCATTTTCTTTGAAAATATACATTCAGGTGCATGAAATCAAAACATGAAACAACCTAACATCTCAGAACTATCTGTATTATATTTACACTTTTTGTTCACATGAGAGAAAAATGTTGAAGAATGGAGGTGGAATCACAGTTCTTCATCCAAAGAAATGGTCTCACAGAATGACTGCGAATTTCCTACCAACAATGTTTTCTCAGTAACAAAAACTAGAACCCCTAGAAAGAATGAAAGATAGAAAGATATAGCAAAGGAAAGAATCTCAAATCTAATCTTCAAGTGACAAGTGTCCATTTGAAATGAAATCCTCTATAACTAAATAACTTCTTCCTTCCATCTTCCATTCTGATCTGATCTTGTTTCATCATTTCTATTACTAACTTGCAAAATATCTCTATTGAAATGATGAAACCCTTTTGAGTCACCAACGTATTTGATTTGCCTTATCCATGCCAGTAAAATTTGAGATTTTACTGAGTGAATACTATCAAAATTCAACCCAAACTGCATTTCAACTACCCTTTAACCATATTCAGGTCATCACCATGTTTAAAAATCAGTTCTGAACCTCTTAGGCTAAATACAATTGCAATTTAGGTTCTTGAAAGAAAACCTCCTATAGCAAGAAATAGTGGAATTCTGTGCAAAATCTAGCTATAGAATCGAAAAGCTCGCTCTCTCTTGGTTTCGGTGATATATAACATTGCCTATTTCACCTCTTAGAGACCTCTAGAATATCAGTTTAAAAACATCTCCCTTTGCTATAACACCCAGGTCTACATATTGTTGGATTCTAAATTTTGAAAAATTTAAAATATGGTAAGGTTCAAACTCTATAAAAAGGCCCACTGAATTTAAAAATTCAATTTGAACATGCATTTTAGCCTGAGAAAAAAAAATGATATTATGACTTTCACATTTTTCCTTGTCCTTCCAATCTGTGGTTAACCCTCTGTTTGACTGGTGCCACATGTCACTATCTAATTGGTTTCTTGAACATGCATCTACCATGTCATTACCGGGTAGGCCCACTACCATGTCTCATGAGCCCATTTTCTCGCATTATTTATCTACCTCACATCTTCATAATGCAGGATTGTGGGTGTCGTCCAATCTTGCCATGTGGTGCAATCCTATGCACCAACCTAAACTTGCATGTCCCTGCCATGTCACTGCACCCAGAGCCTGCATCACCACATGCCAATTTCGCACTTTCAAGCATTTTTTAACTTTTGTGCAACTTGATAATGCGAGAATATGGGCACTACAGGATTTGGACACTTGGCAAAATCTCCTTCAGCCTCCAATCTCAGCGCCATGTCATCAGCTTTATTTTTTTGTTTAAAATTTATGTTGTTATGTCCACCTGCTAATGTCATCCATGGGGACCCCACCTCGAAAAAATCTTGGCTTCCAAAAGCCTCATTCTTTAACTTATCATGTAATTCTTTGCTTTTGTATTTAAACACAAACATATCCTTTCATGTAATAGATGTGGGACTATCGTTTATCACTATTTATTTTTCTTATTCTACTCCAGTCATGGGCGACATCTTTTTGGGTAGCTTTCTTCATTTAATGCCATGGCTACTTGTTCTTAGACATCTCCTATGTTCTCCATGCTTGTTCTACGTGAGTTGTTGCTGTGTCTTCTTCCTGGTTTAGCATGAAGACTCAATTCCTTATTGGTGGCTTCCTCCCCTATTCCTATTTTGCACGCATGGGTGGCCTTCTCTTTTTATGTTTCTACTACCTACTCTTGTAAAGTGCCTTTCTATGGCATGGAACTATTTTTTTTTAAAAGGTTGCTTCATTCCTTGTGAAGGTGCGGAATGTCTGATGCCAAGTGTGGGTTGTCCCTTTTCTGAGCTAGCGACTTCTTTTTGTCTTCAATGCATCCTTTGCATATGTTGATTGTGTAAATTATGTGAATGCGTGATGTGGCTTTCTTTAATGCCTTGCTTTCATTGCCGTGGCTTATCTTTTTGATGCCTTCCCCTGCTCAAGACGTGGGCATCTTTGTTTGAAATGGCTTCCTTCCAATGCATGGCTTGCTCTATGTGTTGACTGTTTGAGTTGGTAATTTCCTTTCATATATGAGTGCTTGGTGTGGCAAATTGCTATTCCTTTCAGAATGGGAGGTTGCTCTCTTAATGTGTTGGGTACTGTTTCAGCGCGAGTGCTTTTATTTATACTACTCAACTCTTCAAATTCTATGCCGCCTGCTAATCCATGTTTTGCTACAATTTCTTGCCTTTGTGCATTGTCATCCTCCAATTTTCCTTGATTTTATTAAGACGTTGAAAAAGCAATGGTGTTAGCATAGACACCAATTCATCTTTATTGCCACATATCTCATTTTCTTAGCCCATTAAAATATCTTTGACCATATAGGAGAACTAGATGCATGAACAAATAAAACAATGTCTTATCATCTTTTACGGCAAATATTTCACAACTCAATAGACCATCAACATCTTGGCTATATATATTGGCATTTTCATCCCTCATGAGAACTAAAAATTCCTTTCCCTGATTGAAGTCTTCCTGAAATGAATTGTTTCCTTTTATGATTCTCTATCTGGCAACCTTTTACTTGGACTGCTAATAGGAGTGTTTCTAACTTCAAATTGGAGCTTCTTCAAAATGTGATGAGTTTCAAGTAGCTTAGAAGATTTGAATAAACTATTTTCACACTGCATATAATATAGTAAAGGCCTTGTGATGCTATCTAGATCTAATAAATTAAGGTCTCTTATTTGATTTGATTCTGCCAGAAAAGGTTCATGTGCTTGAAAGTATGCTTCTGCACATTGGGAGGAATTATCTTATCCACTTATGGATATACCAGTCTTATTGAGCTTTGCAGAACCAAGCTTGAAATCATCATAACAAATTGGAACACTAGCACCATGTTTTCCATTCATTTCTATTTGGGTCACTTTGGCATTTTGCAAAGCATGGGTGATCTTGTTATATCCTTGAGAATTTGGAAGGCTGCCCACTCTATCGTTTTGTTTCACAAATGCAACTAACTTTTGATTCTATTGCATGAAAATTTTCATGTTGCTACCACTAGAGTTTGGAAGTTAACATTCATCAGAATAAGACTTCAATCATGCTTCCAAATCTTGTATTCTGGTATCCTTATCAATTTGGAAAGATCAGTCAAGCCCCAAAGTGGGTTCAGCTAAAAAAAATTTTGTTTTTGAACAACTGATTCTTCAAATTGATCTATTGATCATCCCAGACTGATTAGAATCAATTTTGATCATAGATTGATTGTTAAAAACTCAAATTTTCATTACTTACAAACTATGCATTTCAAGCCAGAGGGTCTCTTGACTGCCTTTGAAAACTATTTAGACACCTAATCAGGCTCTGAAAACTGACACAGTAAATCTTTTCTCTGTAAACTTCTACCTTGTCATATCTCATTTCATGATGAATTTCTATTCAAAAGATATTGACCGTCAAAGTTGCCTTCTCGGGATTACCTACAAGCAAACACATCAGAAAACAACAAATTGGCTCTAGAATTGACTTCGAAAACTAGGTAAACTGACACTTAAGAAGATGAAAAATGGGGCATTGATTCTCTATCATGAGGAAATTATAAATCTAGGATTTGGGCTCATGACAAATAATAGGACGTGAGTGGCAATCAATCAAAGTGAGCTACTTGGATTTGCTAACTAGAAACAATGACAAGAAATCATTTTTTGTGAATGGAATTGACCTAGAAAACTGTGCAAATGGATTCGTCGTGACTTACAAACTAGAAAACTTGGAGTATTTTTATTGGAAAACACACAAAAAAAACCATTTGATCTCACCAGTCATGGATTTCTAGTTATAACGTCTCGAACAGGGGGTCTTGACAAATTTGCAAATGCTGACACCAGTAAAAAGATAAAAATTGCATTTGGAATTGCATTTGAAAATTGATCAAATGGATTTATCATAAGCTAAAACTTGAAACATAACAAGTCTCTAACATCTACAATGCAATGCAAAAGGAATTTTAGCAATTGGATCAACTGATCAAAAGTTATAACTCGTCAAACAGGGCTACCTAGAATTAGGTACAAAGTGCAAATGTGTGAAAATAGTAACTGACCAACTTTGAGGGATTTGAAACCTAGTCAAACGAACTTGGAACAACTAAAAATTTGAAACATAGCTTCTCAAGTATGAAAACTAGATATTCCCAAGTGGTGACTCATGACGCAATTCTGGGTACGAGATATTTAGGTTCAAACATGGCCTCTTGTCGCTGTTTGGCACTTAGGGTAAAAAGCAAATTTGAACTGCACTCAAAACAGGACTTCACCAAACAGCTCAGAATGATGTTTTAACTTCATGGAACTGGTGGACATGCTAGATGGAGGGTGTTAGAAACATTGAACGCCTTTTAGGTCTCATGCTGACAGCCAAGTTCATAGGTATTAAAAGCATTTATAGGGTTCAAATTCTTCAATAGTGCTCAAAATTTAGACTACAATTTTGAGCGCCAATAGTGGCTCTGTCTGAGGATGCATTTCCCTTGTAGGCATGACAAGGATTCAAATTTCTGAGAGAAGAATACCACACACCTGAAAGCAAAAACTCTCTCGAACAACTTTATTGAAAACAGGGAAAAACTACATCTACTATGTACATATGATGACCTCGAGCCACCCAACTTCATCAAAAACCTTTCCCTCTGTCATAAACCTGATTCTCATCCAAATATGCATGAGGTAAACTAGAAATACTTCTCCTATCAGTTTCACCAATTAGATTAGCATCCTAAAACTCCACACTTAATGAAACTGAATCTTCACTCTTACTTCCATAATGCATATAAAAATTTGCTTCATTTTTAAACACTTGCTCATTATGAAAACTATGATTAGCATGCTTATACATATCAGATTGAAACTGGAAATTCTCTTCATAGAGTGACTCATGCATGCTATCAACTTCAAATATGAATGCATCATATTCAACATGGGGAAAAGAATCATTCATGCCTTGAAAATGTGTTTCCATATGCATAATCGGAGGATACTCAAATGAACAATCTGACTGATACTCACATATGTCATCCACATCAGAATTTGAAACTAATCCATAATCTTCAAATGGTTCTCCACAAATAGCAAATAGATTAGTCTTCACATCAGAGAGTTCATCATAAAACTCATTGCAAGGTGCATATTGATTTTCAAAAACAACTTCGTCAAACACCTTGTCATCTATCTCATTAGATGCAACATAATCATTAGTTTCACTATCAAACTCGGAAGAAGAAAATTATATCTCTTACAACAGTAGGATAAAGTATCATTATCAAAATCACCCTTAACTAAATTTGAACAGTCCATGTGTTCTTCAAAAAGAGGATTCATAATTCCATGGAAAGTGCTTTTGTAGACATTAGGACGAGTGATGTGCTGATCAACATCAAACTCCTCACCATATAACGGATTAGTGAAAACTTTAAAACCATTTCTAATATCACTATCATGGACACTTTCAACATATGAAGAAGAAAAATCAGAATCATCATTCGAAGACACATCATTAATTCCATCAATGAAGCATGTAGAATATTAATCAAAGTTACTTTCATTGTCTTCATGTAGGTGATTCAAATGTGTTGCAAGAAAATCATCATTTATCTTACCAATAGGTGCTGACGTATTAACCTTATAATCAATAGTATACCAATCATCACTACATGCATCCTCAAGACATTCTTCTACACAATTAGGTAATCTGTCCTTATGCATAACCTCTTTGTGTTTATATTGTGTAGACACATTTTCTTCATAACTTTCAATCTCAAACTGATTTACACAATTTTGAAATGGAAACTCACTTTCAGATTTAGAAATAGTACTTATACCTTTACTAGCAAAAGAGTACTCACTTCTGTCATTACTTTTTTCTTCCTAATCAGCATCTGATTCACATGAAGATGCATATGTACTATCACAATCCTCTTCTTGACTTGACAACAAGTCTCACCATTGTCTTCACATGATGCTTCTTCACAATATGTCGGATCAGCAATTTCATCTTTATCACTTGATACATCACTTCCAGGTTCTTTATCCTCATACTAAGATAAATACCTTTCCTCTTCTTGATTTATTATGTTTTTGACACAATGCAAATCATCAATGGGAAAATGAATGAATGGATTTATATCTTGCATGCATAACTCATCAAGTGAATCAACTCTATCATTTGCTATTGTAATACCATAAACATGTGCATTCAATTCAGCACGAATGGAATCATTTCTTCTTTGCAACAAAGATATTTCATGCTACATGTTTTTATTTCTGAATCTTCAACAAAACTATTTACAATAGCAGGGGTACTTCTTTGCTGATCTAAAATTGAACATTATATATGACATTGATTTGTTCTTTGCACCTCATCTTGCTGGAAAACATTTCTAGAGAAGTGACTCCTAGTTAAGCCACATTTAATGTTATTCTCAATCCCTATCGTTGTCATAAATTCTTGATGCAAAGTCTTGGGTTCTTTATCTCTCAACAAATAGCTCATCTTTTTATCAAATGCATTGAAATAAACCACTAAACACATTTGATCATCTGGCTTGTAACTTTCAGGAATGTCATTTAAAACCTTTGCAAATTTGATATTAAATTCATGAACTTACTCACCATTCCTGACTTGGATATTCAAAAACTTATTAAAATAATCAGAGATGCTTACTCTTTCCCTGAACTGCATCATGAAGGTTGATAGTAATTCATCCCAAGATGAAATTGAACATGTTGGTAAAAATGAAAACTAGTCTCTAGCATCATCTTCTAAAGTCTAAATAAAAAACTTCATCTTAATGTCTTCATGAGCAATTTCAAAATCACCAATCAAGTCATTGAACAACTAAACATGATGATTGGCTGAATTTTCATGGTTTCCACCAAACTTGGGCAAATATTTTCTCAGGTTTCAAGGCATAGTATTCAAGAAACCATGCATACCATTAAAATTTTAATTGCATATACCGCTTGGTAGAGATGGATCTAGGAACTTCACTAACCGGCTGCATCTTAGGTGAAATGAATCTTGACATTCTTCAAATTCAAGACTCACTCACGATTAAACATTTTCAGAATTCATAACTTGTAGCAGATCTTGACAACCCTCTACCAAATGAACACTTCAAAAACACTTCATGAACTTTAAATACAACCAACTGAAACAAATCCAGTGAAATGTGTGAAATTTAAAACTATTCTCCTCTTTTTAGTGCTGAAACTTCACTAGATGGAGAATACACTTTCCACAATCAATTTTCATGAAAAGGAAATACATGAAAATGAGAATACCTTTAGTGTTGTTGCATGAAACCATTGATCTATTGATTGGCCTAGTGCTAATCTAAATTCCTCACACCAATGATCAAACCTTACAGAGTCGCCATCTCCTTGAGGAGAATTAAATGAAATCACTACTGTGATTCATCTTTTATCATTTCAAAGACTTTTATAACAACGAATCAAACAACACTTCTAGACTTATTAATCAAAAACTTATAATATATCTCTCTTCTTGCTTGCAAATTCACCTAACTTTTAGATCTGCTTATGTCAATTGAAAACTCTTGGAAACATTTATAAGTAACTGATCTAGACTAGTTTAGAGATCCTTTAGATAGAGTCACCACTCACTTATGTGAGAAAGATTTGAAACATAATTTGCATCATTATAGATCTGAACTAAAATTTTACTTTGAAAAAATTTACAAATCTTTAAATACTCAAAAGAGTGACAAACTTTTGATCACTTCTGACTCTGAAATTGCAACAATACTTTTGAAAACAACAACTAGATGAATTGACTAGAAATAAAACTTAGTAATAACACAATCTAAACTCAACCTTTAAGTTACTGTTGCAAATGGATAAAACTTATTAGGGTGCATGAAACTTTAGCAAGGAAATAAGAAACACCTCTTGCTATTTATATGTTATATTCAATCTACAATAGCTAAATGCAGATCTAGGAACCTTCTAAGCTGAGTGAGGGCATTCTATTATAGCTCTTCAACATGAAACAGGAAAAGTCTTCGATTATTGATGTTGATGTTCAACAAATCCTCAAACATGCAGCAATGTAACAAGTGATCATATAACTAATCAGTGCCTGATCCATTGGGCAAATCCATGAATTCAAAACAAACATCTTTGACATCAGGGCATATTTTGTATACCTAGACATCAGTCTATCTAATCACCTTGTGATTTAGACATCAACATTCATTCAGATCTCATTCTCACAAAATATCCTTCTCAACATAACCAATAACCCTTTCAAACACATTAAGCATTTACTTGGCACTTTGTTCCAATAGAAAAATATATCAGACATACAACCTGAAGGGGAAGCAAATAGATCTCAGCTCTTTGTTCCAAGACCACATAAGACTACATATTACTGAGATAGGAGATGAGAACCAGAATGAAACTAGTGAAATTACTGGTCATATATATTCATTTTCTTTGAAAATATACATTCAGGTGCATGAAATCAAAACATGAAACAACCTAACATCTCAGAACTATCTGTATTATATTTACACTTGTTGTTCACATGAGAGAAAAATGCTGAAGAATGGAGGTGGAATCACAGTTCTTCATCCAAAGAAATGGTCTCACAGAATGACTGCAAATTTCCTACCAACAATGGTTTCTCAGTAACAAAAATTGGAACCCCTAGAAAGAATGAAAGATAGAAAGATATATCAAAGGAAAGAATCTCAGATCTAATCTTCAAGTGACAAGTGTCCATTTGAAATGCAATCCTCTGTAACTGAATAACTTCTTCCTTCCATCTTCCATTCTGATCTGATCTTGTTTCATCATTTCTATTACTGACTTGCAAAATATCTCTGTTGAAATGATGAAACCCTTTTGAGTCACCAATGTATTTGATTTGCCTTTTCCATGCCAGTAAAATTTGAAATTTTACTAAGTGAATACTATCAAAATTTGATCCAAATTGCATTTCAACTACCCTTTAACCATAGTCAAGTCATCACCATGTTTAAAAATGAGTTTTGAACCTCCTAGGCTAAATACAATTGCAATTCAAGTGCCTGAAAGAAAACCTCCTGTAGCAAAAACCAGTGGCATTTTGTGCAAAATTTGGCTATAGAATCAAAAATCTCACTCTCTCCCAGTTTCGATGATATATAACATCGCCTATTTCACCTCTAAGAGACCCCCAGAATATTAGTTTAAAAATGTTTCCCTTTGCTATAAAACCTAGGTCTGCATATTGTTGGATTCTAAATTTCAAAAAATTTAAAATATGCTGAGGTTCAAACTCTATAAAAAGGCCCACTGAATTTAAAAATTCAATTTGAAAGTACATTTTAGCTTGAGAAAAAAATAAAAATGATATTATGACTTTCACATTTTCCCTTGTCCTTCCAATCCGTGGTCAACCCTCTATTTGATCGATGCCACATGTCACTGTCTAATTGGTTGTAAAGACATGCATCCACCACATCATTAATAGGCGAGCCCACTACCACATCTTGTGAGCCCATTTTCTTGCAATATTTATCTACCTCGCATCTTCATAATGTGGGACTGTGGGTGCCATCTGATCTTGCCATGTGGCACGATCTTGTGTGCCCACTTGAACTTGCATGTCCCTGCCACATCACTGCACCCAGAGCCCACATTGCCACATGTCAATTTCCTACTTTCCCACATTTTTAAACTTTTGTGCAACTTAATAATGCAAGAATGCAGGCACCGCCGAATTTGGACAATTGGCAAAATCTCCTTCAACCTCCAATCTCGACACCATGTCATCAGCTTTGTGTTTTCATTTAAAATTTATGTTGTTATGTCCACCTGCTGACATCATCCATGGGGACCCCACCTTAGCACGAGCTTGGCTTCCAAAAGCCTCATTCTTTAACTTATCATGTAAGTGTTTTCTTTTGTATTTAAACACAAACATATCCTTTCGTGTAACAAATGTGGGACTATCTTTTATCACTATTTTTTGCTCTTATTCTACTCCAGTCATGGGTGACATCTTTCTGGGTGGCTTTCTTCATTTGATGCCATGGATTCTTGTTCTTAGACATCTCCTATGTTCTCCATGCCTATTCTACGTGAGTTGCTACTCTATCTTCTTCCTGGTTTAGCATGAAGACTCAATTCCTTATTGGCGACTTCCTCCCCTATTCCTATTTTGCAAACATGGGTGGCCCTCTCTTTTTATGTTTCTACTGCCTACTATTGTAGGGTGCCTTTCTATGGCATGGAACTATTTTTCAAAAAAAAGGTCTCTTCATTCCTTGTGAAGGTGCAAAATGTCTGATGCTAGGCGTCGGTTGTCCCTTTTTTGAGCTAGCGGCTTCTTTTTGTCTTCAACGCATCCTTTGCATACGTTGACTATCTAAATTATGTGAATGTGTGATATGGCTTTCTTTAATGCCCTACTTTCATTATCGTGGCTTATCTTTTTGACGCCCTTCCCTACTCAAGACATGGGCATCTTTGTTTGAAATAGCTTCCTTCCAATGCATGGCTTGCTCTATGCATTGACTGTGTGATTTAGTAATCTCCTTTCATATATGAGTACTTGGTGTGGGAAACTACTATTTCTTTCAGCATGGGAGGCTGCTCTTTTAATATGTCAGGTGCTTTCTCAACATGAGTGCTTTTATTTATACTGGCCAACTCTTCAAATTCTATGCTGCCTGCTGACCCATGTTTTGCTGCAATCTCTTGCCTTTGTGCATTGTCATCCTCCAATTTTCCTTGATTTTATTAAGACGTTGAAAAAGAAATGGTGTTAGCATAGACACCAATTCATCTTTATTGCCACATATCTCATTTTCTTAGCCCATTAAAATATCTTTGACCATATAGGAGAACTAGATGCATGAACAAATTAAACAATGTCTTCTCATCTTTTACGAAATATATTTCACAAGTCAATAGACCATCGACATCTCGGCTATATATATTGGCATTTTCATCCCTCATGAGAACTAAAACTTCCTTTGCCTAATTGAAGTCTTCCTGAAATGAATTGTTTCCTTTTGTGATTGTCTATCTGGCAACCTTTTACTTGGACTGCTGACAGGAGTGTTTTTGACTTCAAATTGGAGCTTCTTCAAAATGTGATGAGTTTCAAGCAGCTCAGAAGATTTGGATAACCTATTTGCACACTGCATATGATATAGTAAAGGCCTTGTGATTTTATCTTGATCTAATAAATTAATGTGTCTTATTTGATTTGATTCTGTCGGAAAAGGTTCATATGCTCGAAAGTATGGTTCCACACATTGGGAGGAATTATCTTATCCACTTATGGATATACCAGTCTTATTGAGCTTTGGAGAACCAAGCTTGAAATCATCATAACAACTTGGAACACTAGCACCATGTTTTCCATTCATTTCTATTTGGGTCAATTGGGCATTTTGCAAAGCATGGGTGATCTTGTTATAGCCTTGAGAATTTGGAAGGTTGCCCACTCTATCATCTTGTTTCTCAGATGCAACTAACTTTTGATTCTATTCTGTAAAAATTTGCATGTTGCTACCACTAGAGTTTGGAATTTAACATTCATCAGAATAAGACTTCAATCATGCTTCCAAATCCTATATTCTGGTATCCTTATCAATCTGGAGAGATTAGTCGGGCCCCAAAGTGGGTCCGGCTAATAAATATTTCACTTTCAAACAACTAATTCTTCAAATTGATCTATTGATCATCCCTGACTAATTAGAATCAATTTTGATCATAGCTTGATTGTTAAAAACTCAAATTTTCATTTCTTACAAATTGTGCATTTCAAGCCAGAGGGTCTCTTGACTGCCTTTGAAAACTAATCCAGACACCTGATCGGGCTCTGAAAACTAACACACTAAATATTTTCTCTGTAAACTTCTAACTTGTTAGATCTTGTCTCATGAAAAATTCATAGTCAAAAGATACGAACCGTCAAAGTTGCCTTCTTGGGATTACCTGCAAGCAAACATGTCAAAAAAAAACAAATTGGCTCGAGAATCGGCTTCAAAAACTGGGTAAACTAACACTTAGGAAGAGAAAAGCTGGGGCGTTGATTCTCTGTCATGAGGACATTACAAATCTAGGATTTTGGCTCATGACAAATAACAAGACATGAATGGCAATTAGTCAAAGTGAGCTACTTGGATTTGTTGGCTAGAAATAATGACAAGAAATCAATTTTTGTGAATAGAATTGACTTGGAAAACTGTGCAAATGGATTCGTCGTGACTTGAAAACTAGCACACTTGGGAGTATTTTCAGTGGACAACACATGGAAACAAACCATTTGATCTCACCAATCACAAATTTTTAGTTATAATGTCTCGAACAGGGGTCCTGACAAATCTCCAAATGCTAACACTAGTAAAAAGATAAAAATTGCATTTGGAATTGCATTTGAAAACTGATCAAATGGATTTATCATAATTTGAAACTTGAAACATAACAAGTCTCTGATGTCTACAATGCAACGCAAAAGGAATTTTAGCAATTGGGTCAACTGGTCCAAAGTTATAACTCGTCAAAGAAGGCTTCCCAGAATTAGGTGCAAAGTGCAAATGTGTGAAAATAGTAACTGAACAACTTTGAGAGTTTCAAAACCTACTCAAACGGACACGGAACAACTCAAAATCTAAAACATGGGTTCTCAAGTATGGGAACTAGATATTCCCAAAGTAGTGAGTCCTGACGCAATTCTGGGTGCGAGATATTCAGGTGCAAACATGGCCTCTTGTCAGTATTTGACACTTAGGGTAAAATGCAAATTTGAAATGCACTCAAAATAGGACTTCGCCAGACAGCTCGGAATGATGTTTTAACTTCATGGAACCGGTGGACATGCTAGATGGAGGGTGTTAGAAACATTGAACACCTTTTAGGCCTCATACTGATAGTCAGGTACATAGGCATTAAAGGAATTTATAAGTCTCAAATTCTTCAATAGTGCTCAAAACTCGGACTACAATTTTGAGTGCCAACAAATACATTATTTTATCAATGGCTTAGCTGATCCTTATACTTCATTACATCATCATAACTTTAACCTTTCTCTAGGTACTCTAGTTACATCTTATTGATTGCCACCTCCTTGTCAATCAATGAATTGATAGTATTTGGATCACTAAAGCAATTGTCATTCCTAGAAGTAGCAAGTTTGACATCAATGAAAAAACAATGATTGAAAATATTATTTACCAGTTCCATTATCCTTCATTCATGATCTTTTCAATCATTTTCAACACAAATTTCTAAGCCTATAAAGAAGTATGCAATTAGGTTCACACCTAAATACATAGCCTTTAGTATTTTACAAAATAATATTGAAGATGTTGTCAAGAAGTCAACACATATATTGAAACTCATTTATCGGTTAACCATAGTAAAGAAAGGAGAACCTAAACCTTCAGAGGTCAAAGATAATGCTGAGGAAGATAATGAAAAAGATAATTCTATTGGAGGAGGAATAGAAATGAAAGAAGATGACAAGGTAATAGCTAAGCTTGAGTAGCAAGAAGAATAGAGTGTGTATGACACACAATTATCGAGTGCCAATCTTCCATATGACACAACTGAAATAGTAATTGTCAAGGATTTCTTTGGTCTGTCAACTTAGAACATCAATCCTCTTACTGAAGAAGAATTGAAGAAAATAATAGTTCAATCTACATTGTAGGCCAAACTTTGTGGCAATCCAGTTTTGGTAAGTGTAGATGAACTACAAAAGTTTGTGACTAATGTTCTAAGGGAAAAGGTGAATCCACAAGAACCACCTTCTATCATCCCTTTAGTCACTAATGTACAACCTTTGGTCCAAATACTAGAAGCTACATCTACCAAGGTCGATACAACTATCAAGATTGATATTGTTGAGAAGAAGATAGCAAAAGAACAAGTCATCACTGCAAGATAGTAGGAAATAGGTTAGATAGACTTATCTGCATCTAGAACACAAGGGAAAAGTCCAAGTCATGTCATAATGGTAGAATAGGGAAAGATTGAAGAGAGTGAGTTGACACCTAAGGTGAAGGAACAAGTTTCCATTTAAGCTCTAATAGCTTTACCAACATTTGGCACTCCTACACAAACTCTTCACAAGCTAAGCATAGAAGCTATTCCATTGCAAATTTTATTGCCAAGTCCGAGTTCATCAAAGGTTGAAAAGGTAAGTCATTATGGAGATATAAGCCTTGATGAAGAAATTACTATACCTAAATATGATTATGATACTATGACATTAGAACAAAATGGCATATTATAGTAGGCCCTAGAAAGGAAAAGCATCAAGAAATGCTTAAGAGAGAACATAGGCAGAAGCAGGCACTTCAAGACATTAAGGACATCTTTGTAGATGCATTAATTCTACCAACTCATTAAGAGACCAAGCCACTAATGGAACAACTGATAGATATATTGGAGAAGGTAACTAATGAAGACCTTGATACCAATGCCAAATTATTAGAATGGTTGAAAAAGAAATTCCAAAACAAGGTGAATGACTAAATTTCTAGTGAGATAGCACTAACATAAGTTACATTGGAAACTAAGGTTGAGGATGTGAAGAAGTTACTTGAGAACATATTCTCATTGTACACAAGATTATGCAACCCATCACTCTTCACCCAAGAGACTAGAAGTCACATTTTCAGTCTAGAAAGCCAAATATCTACATCAAGTGCAAGACTACAAATGAATCTAGCTCAGAGTGAAGTATTTTAGGACATTGCTTCAAACACAAAGTCACTTAGCTGTATTGACACTAGATGAGGCTGACATAAGAGCCAAATTAACTAGCATACAAGAAACCCTCACCTCACATATGGAAATATTACACAAGGAGCTAGGTTATGTTGAAACTTTATTGAAGAAAGACCTAAATCTTTCTACTTTAGATGGTCTAGTCCACTTTTCTATCTAGATTGCCATCCAATTCAAGTCACTAGATCTTGCATGTGATAACTAGGATGTATCCCTCAAGATAATATTGGATTTCCATAAATCCTTTTTGGACAAACACACACTAAGTGTATAGCTCATTTGACATAAGTGTCAAAAAGGGGGAGAATAAGAACAAAAGGGGAGATACATCATTAAGGAAGATATATTTTTGGGGAGAAATTAACTAATGAAAGATTATTAGTAATAAAACACATTGAAGCCAAAGTGTATCAATAGAGATGCATTTACTCAAAAGGAGCATAGGATTTTGGTTATAGAATAGACATATCAACTCAAGGGGAGTTGTCAAAGTTTGAGGTATACAAGTCATTGCAAAATTTTGAAATTTTAAGGTTTTGTATATAAGCTGAGTCATGGATATGTTATTCTCTAGAGATGAAGCATATTAATGTATATTCAAGTGTTTTTGACACTCATGTAAAAGGGGGAGATTGTTGATCTTAGATTGGTTTTAACAAGTGATTGTCAACACACTTAAGTTATTTACTTAGTTAATGCCAAACAAGTAGCACATGCCAAGAATAAAATTTAAATATTAGAGACTGCTAAGTCACTCATGTGCTAAGAAAATAGACCATGCCATGTGATTTAGGGGCTGAGTAAATAATGGATGCTGAGCAATGCAAGTGTCAAGTCACAATAGAGAGATTAGTACATGCCGAGCATCAGAGACTTCATATGCTGAGTAACACAATTTTGACATATTTTCTTATAATGGTACAAACAACTATGTAAACCATTTATGAGCCAACTTAAAGGTAAAATACAATATTTTCTAGATAAGGATAAATCTCTAGTTGGATTCCCTATGTAATTACATGAAACTAATCAAAAAATGGGAAGGATTAACAAAAAAATGGATGAATCTCAGCCATAGATTCATATCTAACCCTAAGCCACCAAAGTCATCTTAAGGAGGATGAAACCCAAAATTTTCATGTGTGAATGATCAATTGAATGTGTAGGGAATTGAAGGAGAAAATAGGATAGTTTGCATTAGCAAACAAAGCATTCGTGGTGACTTAAAAGTTATGAAGAGAGAGTGAATTGTAGAATCAGTTAGAGCATAATAGAGGATAAAGAAAACTATACAACATTGAGACATTTTATCAAGAAGGATCAAGAAGACATTGTATAGAGGTGATCTATTATTAAGAAAGCAAGTACCAACCATGGGATCTATGCTGAGACATTTTAATGGGTGATTTCAGTCAAATTTTTGAATAGAGTAGTTTTAACAAGTTGTATAAAATCCTTTAACAAGGTGCTTACTTAGTTGCAAGCTAAAGAACTCTAATAGGGAACACTTCTAACAGGGTTTTGAAATCCTCTAACAAGGTTAGACCTAAAAATATTTGTAAACCTTTAATATGGTAGACCTTTCACAAGGTAGATCATGTTTCATGGTCAAAACATTGTAACTTTCATTGGATACACTTTATTGCTACAATAATGAAGATTTATTGGTGTCATTCTCGCACTAGTTTTACCTTATTACATGGAGGGTGTCTAGGTAATCATATTGGGTGTTATGTTTGTGAATGCTTAGATGTTTACATGATTTAGATGTATATGCTTTATATGTTATTTTAGTTTACTCATTGGATTCATGAGATGGATATGTGGTGAAGATTTTATGGGTCTAATTTTAAACTAATGATTCACCTCTCCTCTCTAAAGTTTATCTTTCCTATTGTAATTCTAAAACTCTATTATTTTCTATCCATTAAAAGGTTGATGTAAAAAATTCTTCAGGTATAGTGTTTTGCATAAGTCAGAGACAAGATTTTGAGTGCCAAGAACTTATAGAAATTTTCAGAGTTCTCAGAGCTAGTATTGACAAGTATTATTCTAAAATATTCTATTTCGAAGATTATTGTACAAGAGGAAGGAAAGATGATAGAACAAGTTGATGTGGAAGAATCTTCATAGGCCATAGAGAAAGAAAAGCCAAAATTGGCAACTTTAAATATAGAGGAGTGGATGTATTTTCTCCTAGGGTCCTCACATGCTCAAACTTTGAATGCACATGTCTTTAGAGATTTAGATTGATTCTATAGGGATTCCATTGTACCTGAGACCAATGGGAATAAATTATTCTAGTATTTTTATCAAAATGGGTATGCAAAGTCTCCAATCTATAACCCATGGATCAAAAACATGGCAAAGTTGATAATGCTAGAGGTGATAGTTGATGTTGATTTGGTAAAAACACTATCAAGTCTTATAATTTGACAACCAAGGCCTTTTAAAGAAAAGATATGAGTGTCTTTCATAGATTAGATAGGGAGACCTTTGGTGAATTCTTTGACCTGGGAGAACCCATCATGAAGAAAATTGAGAAACAGAAAATGAATGAGTCCTTCAAGAGTTTCAAAAGTTTCTACACTAGAAATATCATGAGGAGACACATTCTTAAGTCAAAGAAATAGAAGGGGGAATTGCCTAAGAATGTAGGATAAATAATGCCATTATAATTCTTCTACAAATATTTTAGATATATCATCTTTGAGATTGAAAAGATACTACAAGTTGATGGTACCATGAATTCTCTAGGTTATAAATATATCATGGCATTGGGTATTGAGGATCCAAATCATAATGTCTATTATGATTTTGTGGAATCAATCATTGATAGGATGTATGAGGAAATTAAGGTAGCTCAAAAGAGAGACATGAGAAACTTCATGTTTCTCCATCATTAATTATTGGTGCACATCATCCTTTTTAAGAACATAGGGCACATCACTCTAGATTTTATTGAGGCTATTGAGGAGAATGGACAAACCCTACCTGTGCAATTATGGACTCACTTCTAGAAAAAGGTTTTATCTATGTGCTAATACTATTGCTCTCTATAATGATTTTGTATTTCGAATCATGAATATGTTAATGGATATATATATATATATATATATATATATATATATATATATATATATATATATATATATATATATGAAAGAGTACCTAAAGGAGTAAGAATGTGATGCAGGGAACTCCCCTTAATAACATAAACTCATAATAAAAACATTGAACAACAAAAAATGCAAGAACAAAATATGGACTTCTTATTTGCACCACAAATGTGGAATTATAGAATTCATAAGTACAATAATTTGCAAGACAAGATGCGAACTATCACCCAGAGTTGTCCTAGACAATGTTCAGGTCTTTCTTAAATAGGCAATTATATGCCACCTGAGAAGGTTCTAGATGCTAAAACTTAATACCTAGGGCTGACAGACCCTAACAATACATATAGAGTCAGCAAAATACATTTTTGACAAATTATTTTAGAAATTTTGGCATACCAACTTCCGAAGGCCATAACTCATGAACTGTTGCTCTGCTTAGCTATTATAAGCACTTTTCAAAAATGCCAGTTCATGATCTATAGGCTCAAAACCACACTAGCACCCTTTCGTCAAGTTCTCAAATCTCATCTAGACACTCTAAGGCCTCCAATGGTAAGCTTGAATTTTTTTCAGCAAATTTTTCCACCAAAAATATGCAATAACTTCTCTAATACTTATGCTTGAGCAATGGGATTTTTGTGGTAGGCTTACAACTTTGAAATGAACCTTCTTGTAGAAAATGAGAACATTCCAAGATCATATGACAAACTTACTAGAAATAGAAAGTTCTCATAAATAGTAACCATCCTGTCTTCTAGTCCTTATTAAAATAGAAAAGACTAAATTACAAATATTTTTGGGTGATGCAAGATTTCTCTTACACCTAGGATGCTCTTGTATCAGACACCTGACGTAATTTGATAAGTGACCCTATCAAGTCACAAGTGCTCAGAGGAAAACCAAGATAGTTAACCTCCTCCTTTTCTAACTATGATGAATCCTCAACTGGTCTCCCTTTCCATTTTATCAGATATTCCTCATAGGTTATGCTTTTGGTACTTCTTCTAACATGATTGTCTTGTATCTCCTCAATCTCTTTTGTAGCCAAACTAGCTACTGGAATGCTCCACTATGCTTCTACAACTTCATCTCCATCACCTCATTCATAATACTCTGTCAAATCTGAAATATCAAATACTAGTGAAATATTTAATTCATTAGGAAACTCCACTTCATATGCATTTCCAGAATCACGTCTCTTCACTATCTTGCATAGTCCAAACTTCTTCATGTTCAACTTATTATATGTACCCACTGGAAAATTATCCTTTCTCCAATGAACCATGATGTCATCTCCAATCTAAAATTCCTTATATCTCCTTTTCACATCTACCTTAGCCTTGTACTATGTATTCATCTTTATGATGTGTTTCCTCACCTCCTCATGGATGTTCTTCAAATGTTTAGCAAAATCTTTTTCTTCAGAACTACTTATCTCTCCTTTATCCAACTGCTTTAGTTTAGAAGCATTTATGGGACTACACCCATATACAATCTAGAATGGTGATTTACCAATACTACTATTGATAGAATTATTATATGCAAATTCCTTCTATGGTAAAATCATATCCAATCCTTTTGGTTTATCTCCAACCAAGCATCTTAGCAAGTTTCCCAAATTGTGATTCACAACTTTTGTTTGTCCATTAGTCTGTGGATGATGTGATGAATTGAACTTCAAATCTATTTTCAACTTCTTCCATAATTTATGCCAGAAATACCCAAAAAATTTGGTATATCGATCTAAAGCTATACTCTTTGGTAGACCATGTAATCTCATCACTTATTTGAAAAATAAATCTGCTACATGAACAACACCGCTAGTCTTCTTGCAAGGAATAAAATGTGTCATCTGTGAAAACCTATCAACCACCACAAAAATAGAATCATGCCTATGTTGTGTCCTTAGTAATCCAAGAACAAAATCCATGCTTATATCCTCCCATGGCTTCTTTGATATAGGTAATGACTACTACAACCCTGTACTCTTCTTCACTTCCTTCATCGTCTAACATACTCTATAGCTTTGTACAAATTTCATCACATCTTGCTACAACTATAGCCAGTAATAAATTTTAGTAACCAAAGATATGGTTTTATCTCTACCAAAATGTCTAGCCAATCCTCCATTATGTTTTTCCTTGATGAGATTCTTTGTCATTGAACTTCTAGGAATGCACAACTCGCTTCCTTTGAATAATATATTATCCTAGATCATGAAATACAACCACTTTATCCTATCAAGTGTAATAGGTTTTGTACAATCCTTCCACACTTCACCAAAATTAGGATCACTTGGATACAATGTGCTGAGTTCCTTGAACCCAACCACCTCTATCCACTTTTTTGTTAGCAAAATTTGTCTTCTACTAAGAGCATCTGCAACTTTGTTAGGCTTCCCACTCTTATGTTTCAAAGAAAATGTATAACTCTACAAAAAATCAACCCACTTTAAATGCCTTTGGTTCAATTTTCCTTGACTATTCTAATATTGAAAAGCTTGATGGTTGGAATACAAAAAAAATTCCTTAGGAAGAAGATAGTGTCTCCGCTTCAATGCTTGAACTATAGCACAAAATTCCTAATCATAAATAGAATATTTTCTTTTTGCATCATTCAACTTCTCACTAAAATAAGCAATAGGTCTACCTTCCTAGCCCAAAACAGCTTCTATTGTAGTACTACTAGCATCATAGTCTACTTGAAACACCTTGTTAAAATCAAGAAGTGCTAAAATAGGTTGCTCAGTAACTTTTTGTTTCAAAAGATTAAAACTCTTACCTACTCCTATAGTCCACTTAAACTCTTTCATATCCCCTCTCATTGTTTTAATCAAAGGTCCACAAATATTGCTAAAACTTCTTATGAACTTTCTGTAAAATGTAGCTAGTCCATGAAAAGATCTCACCCCTTTGACACTCCTTGGAGTGGGCCATTCAAAGATAGCCTTCACTTTCTCTGGATCCATTTTTAGACCTTCTTCCTCTAATGTCTTACTAAATATCAATATATGATCTAGGAAAACAATGAAAAACTTACCTAGAAACTCCTTTAGTACCTCATTTATGAGTCTTATGAAAGTGCTTGATGCATTGGTTAGCCCAAAAGGCATGACTAACCACTCATATAGTCATTCCCTTATCTAGAAAGTAATCTTTCACTGATCACCTTCTCTGATACAAATTTGATGGTACCCACTCTTTAGATCTATCTTTGTGAAATACTTAGCTCCACTCAAATAGTTCATAATATCATCCATCCTTGGTAATGGAAATATATACTTTATTGTGATCTTGTTGAAAGCATGAGAATTTGTATCATCCATTCTTCTTTGATGCTAATACTACTAGTATAGCACATGGACTCAAACTCTCTCAAATCAACCCCTTCTACAAAAACTCATGAACTTTCCTATTTCACTCTTCACTTTCTACTAGTGTCATTCTATGCACTGACTTGTTTGGAAAATTGGCTCTTGGAACCTAACCTATCTGGTGACTATTCCTCACCAAGGGAAATATTTTAGGCACACTATCTAATACTATATTAGAAAACTCTCTCAACATATCTGCAATTTCTATAGGTACCTCCTCTACTTCTTCCTTAGTATCTTTAGAAATTATAGAAAAACACATGTGCTCATGCTTCATACCTTTAAGAAACTCTTTTCCATCAGCAAAACATATTCTAGCAGCACTACATACCTTTTCTTCTTTATCTTTCAAAGGCTTCAACTTATGTTTCACTCCATCCTTAGTTAAGAGTGTAGGTATTTTCTTGCCCATAATGTATACCATGCCTATCAAAATACCATGGCCTACCCAACGAAATATTGCATATGTCCATAGGTATGATATCACATAGTACCTCATCCTAGTAGCTTCCAATAGTGAACTTCACTAAGCACTACTCATTGACCATGACCTTATGGTCATTTTGCCCCCAAGCAATACGATATGGATGTGGGTGTTTCTACCTTTTCAGCTTCAACTTGGTGAACATCATTTTTGAAACTAGATTTTCAGTACTTCCACCATCAATGATCACATCAAAAGACTTATCTTCACAACTGCACCTTGTGCAAAACAAGATCCTTCTTTGTTCAGGTTTTCTCTCACCACTTAGCAAGACTCTTCTATTAATTAGGACTTTTCCTCTTTCAACATCTTCAAAATGTGATGATCTGGCATCTTCATCAACATGTGCAACTCTTGCCTAACCTTCTATTCTTTGATCTATACTTCCTTGATGTTGGGTATATTCAAATGATCTATGCACTTATTCTCTATAATGAAAATATTTTCCATGGAAGCCTCCTCTTCTAGATCCTTGTCCTCTACCTCTTCCACTCTGATCTCTATTATTTTGATCATGAAAATGATTGAGATTATTTTCCCTCTGGTTCTAACTAATACTTCTAGCCTCATCCTTGTTCTTTTGATCATCATTATGACCACCATAAGGCCATCCACTAGATCTTCCACCATAATCTCTTCCTTTGTTCTTATTGTCAAACTTCATGCTTAGTTTCTCCTCAACTCTTAGGGAAAATTGGTATGCCTCCTCAGTACTACTCATTTGAACTAGACTTATCTCATCCTAAATGCTTGGCATTAACCCATTAAGATAATAGGCAACTTTCTCCTTGTTAGCTTTTGCATGGCTGGTTCTAATGAAAACTCAGTAAAACTCTTTAGTATACTCTTGAATAGTTTTTCCCACTTGCTTCAACCCTTGCATTTTCTTGAACAAATCAAGCTCACAATCCATGAGAATGAATTGTCACTTCAAATTATCTTTCATCTAATCCCATCTAGTGATTTTTTTCTTTCCCTTTCTATTTCACACCAACTAAACCTCTTGCCACTAGATCTTTGCATGCCCCTTTAGTTTTGCCTTTGCAAACTTGACCCTATCAAGATCATCAATATCTTCATACTCAAAGTACTCCTCTAGTTTAAGATTTGCCAAAAATGTGGGAAGCTCAAAATTAGGTCTTTTTCCAATATTGGAGATGGCCCTAAAAATCCTCTCTTCCTCTGGATTCAAAACTGCCTCTGCTTCAACATTTTCTTCTACTTCATCCTTGTCCTTGTTTTCATCTCTTCTAAGAAGATTAACTCCTTTATGTATTTGTTCTTCCAATGCTTGCATTTGTCTTTGGAGAGCTCAAAAACTATAAGGTGACACATTTGTATCTCTTCCACCACATTCTCTTCATGGAGGCATTTTTGCACTTCCACTAAAACCCTAGTGCAAACTAGCTCACAATTGGCAATCTATCTACAAGCTTAGCCCAAACCATAGTCCTAGTGTGAACTGCTTCATAGTCGGTGATCTGACCACACACTCAAGAACTCTAGCTTTGATACCACTTGGTGTAGGGAACTCCTATTAACAACATAAACTCATAACAAAAACATAGAACAATAGAAAATGTGAGAACAAAATATGGACTTCCTATTTGCACCACAAATGTCGAATTACATAATCCATAAGTATAATAATTTGCAAGATAAGATGTAAACTATCACCTAGAGCTATCTTAGACAATGTTCATACCTTTCTTAAATAGGTAGTTTTATGTCGCTCGGGAAGGTTCTAGATGCTCAAACTTAATACATAGGGCCGACAGACCCTAACAATACATATAGATTTGGCCAAATACTTTTTTGACAAATTATTTTAGAAATTTCTGTAGCCCAACTTTCAAAGGCTATAACTCACGAGCTGTTGCTCCATTTGGCTATTATAACCACTTTTTATAAATGCCAACTCCTAATCTATAGGCTTGGAACCACGCTAGCTCCCTTTTGTTGAGTTTTCAGACCTCATATGGGCACTCTAAGGCCTCCAAAGATGAGCCTGAAGATTTTTCAGCAAATTTTTCCATCGAAAATCAGCAATAACTTCTTTGACACTTATGCTTGAGCAATGAGATTTTTATGGTAGGCTTACAACTTTAAAATGAACCTTCCTATAGAAAATGGGAACATTTTGAGCTCATATGAAAAACTTACTAAAAATAGCAAGTTCCCATAAGTAGTAACCACCCTGTCTACTAGTCCTTATTAAAATACAAAAGACTAAAATACAAATATTTTTGGTTGATGCAAGATTGTTCTGACACCCAGGATGCTCCTACATTATAATGTTAATTGGACCATCTACTTACCGAAATGAGGATAAGGTACTTAGGCATGATTGGGCTAGTTTGTTTTTATTTGAAAACTTCTCAATTATAAGAGTATTTAGTTGTCCTCACCATCCCCATCTATTATCTAGACATTTCCCTACAAGATTAGGCCAATTAGAATTCTTCTGGTAACTACTATTGATGAATAGAGAGTATATAGGCCCTACTATTAGAAAAGGCTATTTTGTAGCTAGGAACACAAAGATAGTTGATTTTTTGATAGGGAAGGATGTCATAGAAGAGATAGATCAATGTTTAGCTGAATTTAAACTTCCCACTACCCTAGGTAGGACCTATGATCCAAATGATTTTGTGAGGACTCCTCTAAAAAAAATGAGGAAGTACACTCTTCCTAACAACAAAAAAATTTGGTAAGAAGATTTCATCATGAAATGTCTACAACCAGAAGTGTGTAGGGAGGGGAATCAAAATTGGAAAAATATAATAAAGGTAGAAGAAGCCATGAAGGTTGCAAACCCACCATTCAAGGTTTTCCACCATGATGTGCCATACCTTGATAGCTATGGTAAATTCCTAGATAATTTTTATGAGCTAATGACTCAAGTACCTACACAATTTAGAAATAGAGCAAAAACCCTACCTCCTCAACAAGAGGATGTTATAACTATAGAGGTTAAGGATGATAAAAAAGAGAGCTCTTCATGGGCTAAGGGAAAAATGAAAAAAAATATAATTCATATCCCTAATTAGGTCAAAGGAAAGGTAGTGCTAATTATGCCTCAAGGATCAAAATTCTTTGATATAACTAGACACAATTTTTTAATCAAATAGGTGAGCATGAGAAGATCCAATAACATGACTGAATTGTAGATTCAAATGTTGGATGAAAGAATAATTTGAGTGGAATAGTTCACTAAGGATGAAAAATTTGTAGATTTAGATGAATTTAAGTCATTCCTTTATAAAGTAAATTAGAATGAACTTGGCCCACAATTGCAACCTGGAGATTCACCTGAGAAATTGAAAAACTAGTGCAAAGGTTGTAGGATTATGATCCCAATAGTGAGAATCTCATAGTTGTGGAGGAAAGATAATTAGTAACAAGAAGTGGAATGCTACTCTTTTTGGTTGGGAACTTAGTTCCTCTTTCATGTTGGATCAGATTAGAAAACAAGAAAGATCAATCTCTTTTGAAGATACTAATGTCACTGGTGAGCTGCAGCGCTCTAGATTTAATATAGATAATAAAACAATGGCAATATGGAGCATGGCTCTAGATGACAATAAACCAAATATAAGTGAAATAAAGGAGTCCCCGTAGGGAAATGCAATTTTTTGGAATAGTTCCACTGTATCTAGTGACTGAATCCACAATTTGGTGAATATAGGATCATTAATGGGGAAGAGAAAAATGGATACATTGCAAGAAGAATTTTACACAACTTATAGCATATCCATTGATGCTAGAAAAAACATGAAGAACATTTGAAGAGGACTTATGTCCTGGGAAAAAGAAATTCTAACATGGAAGAAGAAATAAGAAGCTTAAAGGTTGTAACTAGACTTATTACCAAGATAAAGGACAAGGAAACTCAGACTAAAACTACAATTGCAGTTGTGTGGGAGGCCCAACATATGGATATTGATGAGTGGGATGGTGTTAAGGAGGTATAAATAAAGACAATGTAGAATTTCCTCTTGCACAAAATTGGTGCCCTATAGATTCTTTCACAAATTATGCATAAAAACTACATAAGCATGCAAGGAGATGAATACAAGTGCTCAAAGATATTGGACCATTTATCCCCTCTATTCACAACTTGGGGGTCCTATGCTTTTTTTTGATAATTTTTTCCCTCTACTACCCTAGAAAAAGGATTTACCCAAGCTGGTAATCATTAATACTAGAAAAATGATAAATAGGGTAAGGGAGGTGCATGATTTCTTCACAAGAAAGCTTCAATTGATCCAAGGAAAAATCAAGTCAATTTCTATGGGGATACCAAATTTCATTCCTAGTATTATAAATAGTAATGGAGATCTTAAGGAATGGTAGGAATGGTCTTCTTCATTTGATGATATTTTGAGACATCTGATTTTTTTGGCATAGTGTAATAATGAAATAGATATAAGTGTTGTATATGATTTAATTGATTTTCTTTTTAGAATAGAATCAAACATGACTAAAGTCTCAGGATAAGTAAAAGTTGTTACTAATTATAAGTGGAATAAATGTGTAGAGGAATTAAATGTAGTTAGGGATGCTACTTGGCTAGAAATAGAATTACATTTGGTCATATGGGAATTGATAGTAGACATCAAGGCTCTACCATCCTAGAAGGATGATTAGAAAGAGACAACTATGAGACTGCTATGAGAAGATAGAAAGAGATGGAAGAGGAAAAAATAGTTAAATCAAAGCCTCTTGATATAAATGACATCTATTTTTTGTACCCACTTTCCTATCTACTTCCCAACTATAGAAGAATGTATCAATGTAATATCTCAAAGGTTTTTTTCCTTTTTACTTTTGACAAGATAGTTTTTGACACCTACCCTCCCATTTGAGGCTTGTTACAATCCTCTATATAATGATTCCTATGATGAGTAGTGGTCAGTAATCTGTAGATTTTTTATGTTTTATGGTATTTTGTAGTCCATCCAATTTTTGTAATTATATGAATGTAATCAATTTGGTATCCTCTAGAATATAGTGAATATCAAGTATCAATTGTCTAGTTCTGAGTTATACTTTGAGTTTTATCAGTATTGTGTTTATTTTTCAAAGGGAAACCAATACAAAAAGAAATCATGCATATTTGTGTCTTTGAGTTTTGGCTCCTTCTTTAAATACCTGTGATCTTGAGATTGAAATGAACAAGTTTCTTTCAATTTAACTCAATTTGGATGAATTGTGTATCCCTTACTAATTGTTGTTAATTCAATCAATTAAGTAATCACTTTGTATAACTAATAGGGTTTAGGGTTTATGAGAAGGATATGATACAAATGGAATTTAGAGCTCACTATTGACATATTTGGTTACAAGTTAATTAAATAGGTATAAGTTGTTTATTTTGACTCTATATGACAATGGATAAGACATTGACCACTAATTTTTAAGTTCCAAACTGATGATTCATGTAGTTGCTGAACACACAAAATACAAACAATCAATTTACCATTTCATGTAATGAAGAACTAAATTTTTTGGTCATTAATTTTTTGCAATATATTGTTAGTTATAGTTAGCTACTATGATAGGGATGTTATAGGAAAATAATAGGAAAAACATTGATCACTTTCTTCTATAGGGGATTATCTTGAAGAGAAAAATATCATAGAAGTAGTCATTTCAATCCCTATGGTTTTCCCACCTTCGCCTTGCAGAGCCTAAAGTGAAGGGAGTCATAGTGATTCTATTGAAGTTGGTCCAAAGCTAGGATAAACCCAATTAAACATAAGTTTTAGCTATTCCTTAGGCTTGGTCTTTGTTTTGTGCATCTTGGTATTAGGTTCAAAGCAACCTAGTATGTTCCTTACTAGTAATAACTCCAACAATATTAATCAAGTTTTTTTTTGTGGATTCCTCTTGCCTATTTCCTTGGGGAAAATAATATGAGGAATGTGATAAGAAAATCCCATTATCATAATAAAATAGCTGGACTTCTCAGGATGAGATATTTTGGGCATTATTGGTCACAATTCTGATAAGGACTCCAAAACAAGTCAAGATGTTCTCAACCAAGAATTTACATACCACTTGCAATGTAGTATCTTTCACTGGTATTGCCTCCAACCACTTGGTTAAATACTCAATAGCAGTTAATATATGAGTATGACCTAAACTTGAATTTAGTTTAATAGGTCCAATGAAGTCTAGTCCCAGTTGTTAAAAAGGTTCTTCCACAACCATCAACTTCAACGGGAGGGAAACTAAATGAAGTTTACTAGTGAACAACTTGCATTTCTCATAGTTTCTTACCCATTTGTAAGCAACTTTAAACATGTTTGGCCAATAATAACCATTCCTTAAGATATTTAAAGTAGTCACTATGAAAGAAAAATGCCCTCTACATGATTCATTGTGAAAATCTTGAAGAAACCTTTCCTAATGTTTTTGTATCAACACATCTGAGGAACATTCCATCTAGTCCCTTCTTATTCAAAACATCATCTATAGTCACAAACTTAGCTTCTCTCAACTACAAGCTTCTCTGATCCTTTCCCTTTAGGTGTATAGGAAAATTTATATAAGTCAAGAAGCAAGAAATGTCTTAAAACTATTCAACTTTCAAACCCATGAATAGACAAGTAAGATAAGACTCTTCTTCTTTATTTTCTTCTATTAGCTTATAGATTCCTTAACCTTAGAAAAAATTTATAGGCTTGATATTAAGGTCAAACTCCTACACCATAGCTACTCACATAGCTCTATTAATTAAATCTATATCTTGGTATGTTAGGATGCATTTGGCAAATGTACTTGGGACATAAACTATGAAGTGAGAATGGATGATGTAATAGCATAATTGCTTCTCAACTTTAACCATAGTGAACACCTATTTTTTGGCAAGGGAATATCACAACTTATTCTTTTTAAGAGGAACACTCATGAAAGATATTGTGATTTCTTCATCTTTTTCATTTTTATGCAATAAAATTCTAGACGTAGTGTATTTGGATGCATAATAGTGCATCACAAATTCTCACTTGAAATTAGGGTGAATTAGGATAAGATCTTAGGTTATGGCCTCCTTGACTTATTTGAATGACTTAATTTTTTTTTATCCCATTTAAAGTTTTAGCAAAGTTAGGGATAAAATTCCTAAGGAAGTTTATCTGTTTGAAGAAGGATCTGATGCCATTACAGTTTAGTAGATGACATAGATGTTTTAATACTTTTACTCTTTTTAGATCAATTATGATCCCTTCTTTTGAGCTTATATGACTACGTAATTTTACCTCTATGACTCAAAAAATGGACTTCTTAGGGTTCAACGAGGCTCCATATTCTCTACAACTTTACAACACTTCCTTTAACTTCCTTTTGTCTCCTAGAAAATATGGTTATTACATCAAGAAATATGGTGATGTTTTTGTTTAAAAAATGCCCAAAATTTGAATTCATAGTGCGTTCAAAATTTGCACCAACATTTATTTAGTTGAATGATGTTCTTTGATAGGCGAACATACCATAGGGTGTAGTGAATATTGTCTTTTATTGGTCTTCTTTGACCACCCCTATTTTGTTGTGTCTAGAGAAACCCTCAAGAAATGATATCATTTCTAAACCAATTACTATTTGGATTATTTATTCCATCATGGGTAGGGAAAATTTATCCTTTAAACTTTCTTGATTGAAATTTCTAAAGTCCACAAATTCAGATCTCTCCACTCTTTTTCTTGACTAACACAATATTGGCCACCCATGTAGAATGACGAATGGGGAAGATAATATGATCCTTAATCATTTTATCAATTTCATTAAAGATGGCATTAGATACCTTTAGATTTTACGTCCTTAGTTTCTATTTGAAAGGTGAAGTCCCTAGTTTCAAAGGTACACAATTTTCAAAATGCCCTTCTCTAAAAGTTTTCAAATTTTCATTGGACCACACAAAAAATCTATGTATTATTTCAGCAACTTGGTGAAATGAGCCTTCTCTCCTTCATTGAAATAAGTCCCCAAATTCACCACATTAGGATTCTTTTCATCGGCAATATTGAATTTCTTATTCATCATGGTGAACATCACTAGAAGCAACATTTTGACCTGTAAAAAAATCTCGCCTATCAAAAATCTTCTTAAGCTCTACCAATCCCTTGGGTATGACATTACCTTCAAGTTTTAAAACATCTTATGGTATGTTATCAGTACTATTAGGAAAAAATTCATGTCACTTTGGTTGTGAACCTTCAAAATAATTGCCAGTGAATTTATCAATTCTTTGTAAAATAACATTGATGTGGGCATCATTTCTAAATACCTTCCCTAAATAATTATTGCTAGGTACATTTGGCCTATGTATTATTTCTATGGTCTAATTATCACTTGAAAATTCTAGATAATGTATCAACAAGGATGTTGACAATGCCAAAGCATATGCCCAAGTGTTGAATTCCCTAGGCATAGATTCAATAGAAAAGGCATCAAAATAATCTAACTCATCCCATACCTAATTTTTTGATAATTGGTTAATAGTAATATGTAATTGTTTTCATTATGGCAACACATGATGTACATGTTGACAAAAAACCTAAGAAATAAAGATACTTAGTATTTGGCTATCAAAAAATTATCTAAGTATAGAATTTGGTTTATAGAAATGTATTGTTTTGTTTATAACGTGTTGAAGATGTCATATTATTTCAAGAAAAGTTACATGGAGATAGTATACATTTTAGTGATGACATGTATAACCTCAAAAGTTTGTACAGACTGTACATAATAGAGTTTATTATGTTTTGATGAAGTAGGACAGTGAAATTAAAGGAAAGAATTGTTTTGATTACAAAATAATTACTTGTCCAATTATGGCTAACATACTAGATGTTTACTCTAACTTGGAAAAGTGAATTATGGTCTTATCCTACCCAACAATATTTTATGTAAAAGCATGGTATTTATGCAAAGGACTTCTTGTGATAAGAAGTATGCAATCTTGGTGTATTAGTGCTATCTTGTAAGATTGTAAAGTGAGAAAATTTTTGTGAAAGCAATATATGCAAAGTTTTATTTGGTGATCTGAGTTTGATCTAAAGATCATAGATTAGACAAGGAAGGAAAATAATAGTAAATTACTTGTTTGAGTAGTGAGCTCTTCGTGTAGTTGAAATTTCATGTTTGGGTAGTGGGCTCTTCTTGCATACATTATACTACAACTCCTAATAGAGTTGGAATCTCCTAACATAGATTCAAAGTCTCCTAACAAGGAATGGTTATACTAAATTTTCTCATTCACTCCTAATAGGGTCCATCCTCTAATAAGGAACATATATATATATATCAGCATATTATCTAGTGTGTATCATCCCCACTAGGGTTTTTCATTGGCTAGGGTTTCCCTAGTTAACAAAATACAGTGTCATGAGTTATCTTTGTGTATTGTTACTATTACTATTCAAGATTACTTATTGCTTTTTTATGCATGGTTTAAAGTAAGTAATAATATCTAGTTGGGGACTAAATTTTGTAGATTATTGATTCACCCCCTCCTATAATCCCTATTTCTAACAATTGGTATCAGAGTATAGTTACTTTGAAGAGGCTTAATAGCTTAAGTAAGATCCCTATGGATATGGAACAATTGATGAAGAACCTCGAAGAATCTCTTGAACACATTGATCTCCTTACTGAAGAAAGAGACAAGTTGAAGGATAGATATGAAGAATCCAAAGTATACATTGGTCAATTGAAGGAAAAGATTGAACATCTAAAATCAAAGCCTAAATCTACTAAATCTAGAACTATTGGTGATGACTATTCAAAGTTAAAGACATAGTACAAGATCTTGAAGCATGAATTGAAGATTACAAATCTAAAGTTGATTTTGAGAAATGATCCTAGCAATGTTAAATCTAATTTGAAGACAAAAAATGAAAATCTGAGAGCAATTTTGTGAAAGAAAACATCTAATTTTGAAGCATTAAAAGAAGATCATGAAGACCTTCATAAGTACAATGCTATTGTGAAAGGTGAGTTGACATAGCGCAAACAATATCTTGAGAAAATTTATTCTAACAAAGAAAAAATTGATAATTCTATGTCTATATAGAGACCTTCTTATGACAAGACTGGTCTTGGTTATCTAACTAACATGTCTACAAAGAAGCCTGAGATTAGATCATATGTGAAAGAAATTGAGCAAATCAATGAAGTTGAAATCTTGGATGAACCAAAGCAAGTGGAGGCTCCCAGGGCAACTAGGTATGAATTTAGAGGTAAGTGCTTTTTATGTAATGAAATAGGTCATATGAAAAGAGATTGTACTAATAAGTCATTTAATCATGTTAAGGACTTTTATTGTCATAATTTTCATGGTATGGGTCATAATGCAATTGATTGTAGGAAATATAATATGATAATGATAGAAGAAATAGTAGAATGTATAGAAATACTAACCCTATATTAGAAATGCTTTAGAATAACTAAGAGAGGGGGTGAATTAGTTATTCAAGGTCCAAATGTCCAATTCAAACTTTTCATCAAGTAGAGTGTGCCCATATAACTATTTATTCATCTAAGCTTAAAATATTCATATTCAAAAAGTTATTGTAAATCAACATGCAAGCATAACACATGAAAATATCAACACATAACATAGAGATTTACATAAAAACAAAATTTGGAAAAACCACCAGTAACATGCTACTCAATTCTCACTCTTCTGAAGTGATGCCCTGTGAAAGGCCTACCCTATTAAAGGCTACAACACACTATTAAATGTGACTTGGTTAAAGGATTTAACCACCCAATTAGAAGTTGGCCTAGTTAGAGGACTTTATAACATTCACTTGGAATGCCACATTGTTAAAGGATTTACAAATGGCTATTAAACCAACCTAAGTCCATTGGATTTTCTTTTACCCTAACTGATACAATTACTAGAGAGTAACAATAAAGGGTTTTAACTTGATTACAACTTAAAACTTAACTTGTAGCTTTCAGATCACTTCTTTAGTTCATAACATTGCCTAGCTTTTAGTCTCTTTAGTTCTGACAGCTTTCCCTCCTTTCAAGCTTTGTCTCCTTGAGTCTTCATGCTAATGTACTGGTACAATCCTCTATTTTTGAAAAGAAGATTCTCTATGCTCTATTCTTCCTTCTCCTAGATGTCTTCTCCTTGACGCCCTTTCAACCAATTTGCAATTTGGCACTCTAGCAATTGTTGCTTCTTGGTCTGTGACTCCTTAAATATAAGTCTAGAATTTTTTTTCTCGCTCGATTCTTCCATGCTTTAATTTCTATTCAAATGGGTTAGGTAAGAATCATTGAATCTAACCCACATTTTGTTTCTTCTAGAACCATGATGAAGAATCCTCTTGAATTCATTGAAAAATGATTTACATAGAATTTTGTGCCACTAGCTCATCATCCTTATCCTCCAACTAGTTTACAAAATTCAAAATATCAACTTTGTCAGCTTAGATCTAGTGAATCGTTGACTTTTCCAATAATGTAGTTGCTTGACATTATTGTAATTCTAATGCTTAGCACATACTATGTTATTCAACATCACCTACATTTTACTGATGCTCGGCACCTATTGTGGATTTACTTGGCATCCATTAAGTTTTTCTCTTTGCTCAGCTCCTTCTATATGACTCAACACTTGAACTTCACTCAGCACCTGAAGTTCACTCGGCACACACTAGATTTTTCATTTGCTCGACTCTAACTAAAAATTTTATCGACTTGAACTAACTTGCTCAACACTCATTGATTAACTTAGTTTAAGCTTTGTAGTCAACCTTGTTCCAACTTATACTTCTAGTGTTTCTAAGTGTGGACAACCTTTGTATCTTTGAGCATGTTATCAATACATCATTTAACCATTGTCTTAGCTGATCCTTGCAGTTCATTACAAAACCATAACTCAACCTTTCCCTTAGGTGCTTTTTTTACATCTTGTTGATCAAATCCTTTTCATCAATCAACTAAGTGACAGTACTTGGATCTTATAAGCAATTGTCATTTTTACAAATAGTAGGTTTTACATCAATGACAAAATAATGATTGAAAACATTCTTTTAACAACAATCTCCCTCTTTGGCATTGATGGAAAACCAAATTGATCAACCATCAAACCAAACTATTCAACCATATTACCAAAATGCTATAGTAAGTCAAATTCCAAAGAGAAAATTAGATTGGATTACACAATTTCTTCCTCTCTTGATCTACTATCCTGATTGCTTTACTTCTACTTCTCCCTCTTAGCTATTGTATCCTTTTTCTTTCCTTTGTGCCCTTCTTACATTCCCTTCCTCTACCTCTATATGCATTTCTCATCTTCTACTATTTCTTTCTCTACCCATATTTTTGGATCAACTTCTTCATCTTCTCCCTCAATTGTTGATCAATTTCTGATATTTCTCCCTCTTTAAAAATAATGCCAAAGACATATTATCTTAGCATCTTAACATGCAAGTGTAGCATTTGTAGTTTCTTTCAATTTCTCCCTTTGTCACCTTTATTGTGATTGATTTGAATCTTCATCACTTTAATTACTTTAGGAATAGTCCTAAAGTAAGTATCCTCTACATCAATATGTAATATTTCAACAATCAATTCCTTTGATGCAAGATAGTCTTTGTTGTTACTTAAGTAGCCTTGACTAGGTGTATCACCCCTAACTTATCTCTAAGATACTCAAAAGAATCTTTAGGTAATGCTTTTTTGAAGATGTCAGCAATCTATTCCTTTGAACTGACATATTCCATTCTCACTTGCTTATCTTGCACCAATTCTCTTACATAGTGATACTTGATTGCAATATGCTTGGTTTTGGCATACATTATAGGATTCTTTGATATGTTGATGGCACTTGTATTATAACAATAAAGTATCACAGACTCATTCACTTCTTTCTTCATACATTATAGTAGATGTTTGATCCATACAATATTAGTGTAATTGATAGCAACTACAACATATTCAGCTTCTAATATGGACTATGAGGTTCAACTTTGCTTTTTTTTGGTCCAAGTGATCAATCTTTTTGTTAGTGTAGTTTTTTTATTTTTTCTATTTTGCTAGGTTTTTCCTACACTTTTAATAATCTCGCTTAGGTTAATAAAGCATGTCTTATTTGGTGAATGGTTGTGAGGTGTCATCTTCCTACATGTGAGCATCCATTAGCTATCTTGGAAAGATACTTTGCTATCTTTAGTCCGATAGATGGTTGCTCCTCATTGGTTGGTGTTGCCACCTCCTCCCTCTTTCTTGCCTATATAAGCATGCTACCTGGCTTGTATTTGCATCTCTTATTTTTGCATCCTCTTAATGCTATTTTGCTTCCAGCATTTGCATTACTCTCTTGGAGACTAACTCTATGATGCTATTTTGATTTTGTATCATTTGCATTCATAGTTTAGATATTTACTCTTTGCACTAGTTTTCTGGGTTATTAATCTTTTCAGATTCTAACATGGTATCAGAGCTTTTCTATGTGCAAGAGTAGATTTTAGTTTCCTTATTTGAGAGATTCGGGGGGGGCAAATAAAGTTTATTCTAGTTTTTTGAAAAACGAAGTATGCTCTTCTCTTGCATCTTTGGATGATCTTGAGAATCAGAAAAGTTTTGACAAAAACAGTTTTTCTCTGGGGTTTCAATCTCAAATCTGACAACCAACTTGCATATTTGGAGTTTTCAATCAGTTTTGCAGGTTCCAGCATGCCATTGATGGACTTGAGAAGCTGATCCAGCATTTGCATGTCAAATTTTGGTTGCTGGGGTCGTTTTTTGATTTTTGGAGCCGTTCTTTTCTGTTAAAGGCGTCTGATTTACACTACAGCAACATCTTCTGTTCATCAGCAAGAAAAACGCTTTCTGGGTTTTGTTCGCAGCCCCGAAAAACCATCTGGGTATCTTTTAGATTTTGCATGCAAGCTGTATATTTTTCATAATCGAGCATGCAAAGCTACAGCCATACCCCTCTCCGTTGGCAACCGCAGATCTGAATGCAGTTTTCAAATGTCTCGTTCTTGCTCATACGGACTCCGATTTTGATGATTCTTGTTATGAACTTGGCTATTTTTTTGTGCTCTATCCACTAATGGAGTTAGTTTTTGATTTTCATGCATGAATTCTTCAGAAATTGCAGATTCTCAGCCGTGACTGTGCACAGTTCTCATTTTGGAAACTTCGGAGGATCATAACTTTCTCATACGACCTCGTATCGAGGCAATTTTTTTTTTGAAAGTTCATGATTTTTCGAGTAGATCGCAGTGGTGCTATTTGTTTCCTTGATTATTGTGCCCAAGTTTCACTTTTAACATATGCTCTTAATGAGGGTTTGTAATGCATTGAAATCAAGACCTACTTGTGGTTTTTTGGCCATAACTTTTGCATATGGAGGTATTTTTCCGGTCCGAAAGAAGCATCGAAAAGCTGGTTCTAAGATAGAGATACTGGTATAGGTTTTTTTGAGTTTTGATACAGTTTGGTTGCCTATTATGGCAATAAAAGTCAGATGTTCTATTTTGCACTCCGGGAGGCGTATCTTGAGCTTCCGATCTCCGTTTTTGGACTTCTTTATATCGCTGGAAAGCTCTTTCTGTGCTCTTTCCAGTGATGTTAGTTGTTGTTCCAGATTCTATTCCAGACACATCCTATTCAGTCTTTTGCATTTTAGCATTCTGGTGGATATTCTGTTTGTTTCAGGTCTGGAGATTGATTTTGTTGCTTCAGTTGCTTCGTTTTGGGCTTTACCTTCTATTGTTTCAGCCTTATGTTTTTTCTGATCATTGTTGATATTCACTGTAAGCATCTTTATGCAACACACTGAGATAAAGTGCCACTCTTGCAATTCGGGATCCTTTTCATCATTGTGATTCGTTGTACTCGCACTATTATATAAAGTGCCATGGGGGGGATAGTTGTTTGCCGCTTATAGGCTCTCTTTCTCTAATTCTTCATGCAGTGTCGATGACACATGCCTTTATTTGTGTTTGTACCTCACTCTCGATGAGTTTGGCTCCTGTGTTGTAGGAGATTTTTTGGCCCATCTTTTCAGCTGCCTGTCACCTCACCTACCTTAAGGGGAGGTTATATTGTTGTTCTAGGTTCCTTTGGTTGATGGTTCGTGCCTTCTATTTCCATGGAGGTTCCTTTGGTTGATGGTTCGTGCCTTCTATTTTCATGGGGGTTCTACAGATCAGCATTTTGACAGAGTTTTGCGGTTCTTCATGCTTCAGTGATGCTACTTCTTCATGATCACTCCTTGTTCCTGTTTTAGGGGACAATTTTCCCTAGTGGGAGACTTCTTCAGTTCTTCACTAGGTTCTTACCTCTTTTTGGGGGAGGGTTTTTCCCTAGTGGTTTTCTCTCTTTTCCCACTTTCAGAGGTTGCATCTTCTTGCATTGTACTTGGGTACCTAACATGGCCTCGTTGCCGGGACCCATTTCTACATCCACCTAAGCTTCGCTTATGGGGGGGTGTTAGTGTAGTTTTTTTATTTTTTCTATTTTGCTAGGTTTTTCCTACACTTTTAATAATCTCGCTTAGGTTAATAAAGCATGTCTTATTAGGTGAATGGTTGTGAGGTGTCATCTTCCTACATGTGAGCATCCATTAGCTATCTTGGAAAGATACTTTGCTATCTTTAGTCCGATAGATGGTTGCTCCTCATTGGTTGGTGTTGCCACCTCCTCCCTCTTTCTTGCCTATATAAGCATGCTACCTGGCTTGTATTTGCATCTCTTATTTTTGCATCCTCTTAATGCTATTTTGCTTCTAGCATTTGCATTACTCTCTTGGAGACTAACTCTATGATGCTATTTTGATTTTGTATCATTTGCATTCATAGTTTAGATATTTACTCTTTGCACTAGTTTTCTGGGTTATTAATCTTTTCAGATTCTAACACTTTTACCTAAAAAAAGTTCTCCTCCACTAGTGCTTTTTTCGTCATCAATATTACATCCCCAATCTACATCAGTATAGGCTCTTAATTCAAACTTTTCACTCCTCTTGTAGTATAGACCAAACTCATCAGTTCCTTTTATGTACCTCAATATTCTTCTTACTGCCATTAGATGATTTTCCCTTGGATTTGCACAAAAATTTTCCACTATTCTAATAGCTAATGCATTTTTTGGTCTACTATGTATAACATACTACAACTTTCCAATCATTGATCTATACATTTTCTAATTTACTTAAGATGACTCATCATTCTTTGATAACTCATGTCCTGTCACCATTGGTCTGCTGACTAGTTTTGAGTCTTCTAATCCAAATGTCTTGAGTATCTCCTTGGTGTATTTTGATTGGGTCACAAATATGCCATGATTCATTAATGTACTTGAATCCAATAAAGAATTTGATTTCTCCAAATATTGACATCTCAAACTCAGGTTTCATTTGATTAGTAAAATCTTTGTATAAAATATATTTTCCTCCAAATATTATATCATCAATAAAGATTTTAGATATCAAAATGTCTTTACCTTTTTTTGCCTTGATATAGAGGTTTTTTTTATCATATGTTCTCTCAAATCCTATCTTCACAAGATATTTGTGTATTCTCTCATACCATGCTCTAGGTGCTTTCTTCAAACCATAGAGTGCCTTATGCAATTTGCAAACCATATCTTTATTGTGGTCATCACCAAATTCCTTTGGTTGTTCTATGTAGACTTCCTCTTCTAGTATACCATATAGAAAAGCAGACTTCACATCAATTTAGCATACCTTAAAATCTTTTTTAAGTAGCATATGCAAGCAATGTTCTTACTCCTTCCATTCTTGCAACAGGAGAAAATTTTTCCCCATAATCCAATCCTTCTTCTTGTGCATAGCCTTTGCAAATTACTTTGGCATTTTTTCTATTTATCACACCATTCTCATCAAGTTTTTTCCTAAACACCCATTTGGTACCAACTACATTCTTATCAGCTAGTATAGGAATTAGGGTCCAAGTTTTGTTCTTCTCAATCTGGTCTATCTCTTCTTCCATAGCTTTATACCAGTCATCATCTTGTAGAGCATCTTTCACTATTTTAGGCTCAACCTTTTTTAGTAGACATCATTCATTTATTAGTCTATTCCTTGTCATTGGCATGACATTCTTGTCACCAATGATTTGATTTTTAGGGTGATTTCTTCTTACATACCTGGCTAATCTTGGTTATGTCCTTCTTTCCATGTTTGATCCTTTAGATTCATAGTAATTTTTTTCTTCTCCATCTAGTACTTCATCATCTCTCCTATGTATAATATTTTCAAAATTAGAATGTGCATTTTCTTCATTCTACAACTCAACTTTTAAATGTAGCTCAACATTCATTAGTTGTGACTCAGCTAATACTGAAATTTGTTGTTGATTCCTAACTTGATTGGTAGCTTCATCTTTAGTAGCCATTCCTTCATATAAGTATACAAAAGATCTATAATCTTCTAGTTTCTTAGTTTCATCAACCTAAACTTCTACATGCTCCTCTAAATTTACATTTGCACTCTCCACTATCTTGTTAGTGTTAGTATTCAAACATTTATATGCCTTACTTCCAGTGGAGTATCCAAGGAATATGCCTTCATCACATTTTGCACCAAACTTGTCATTTCTAGTATCTTTAAGAATATAGCATTTACAACCAAATATTTTGAATTTCTTTACATTAGGCGACTAATCATACTATATTTCAAAAGGTGTTGCAATTGTCCCTTTCTTGACTTGGACTCTATTCAAAGTGTAAATAATAGTACTTATAGCTTCTCTCCAGTACTTTAGAGCAACATGTTTCTCCATCATCAAGGTTCTAGCATAGTCTATTACTGATCTATTTCTTCTTTCAACAATACCACTCTATGGTGGAGTTCTTGGTGTTGATGTTTTCCTTTTGATACCTTTGTCATTGTAGAATATCATAAATTCTTTTTATGTAGACTCCTCCTCTATCCGATCTTAGGCATTTTCAACACTTACCTATTTCCTTCTCAACTCTAGCCAAATACCACTTGAATATTTGAAATGCATCAAATTTTTTCTTTAAAAACATGTTAGTCATCATCCTGGAATAGTCATCCACAAATAGCATTATGTATCTATCTCCTAGGTAGTTTTTCAGTTCTATTGGTCCACATAAATCAGTATGGACTAGCTCTAGTTCTTCTTTGGAAGTGTGTGTTTTTCTTTTAAAGCTTTACTTGGTCATCTTCCCTAGTTGACATTGTTTGCACATTGTGTTTTTAGGCTTCTTCAGTTTGGGAAAACCTCTAACCTTTTTCTTTTTGTTGATATGACACAGTTTTTTATGTCATAGCCACACATCATCAAGTTTAACAACAAGACAAGTTACATCTTCCATATCTAGGTAAAATAAATTACTCCTAGTTTGTTCACTTTTTCCTATCAGATTTCCATCATTGTCATAGATTTTAGCAGTTTTGTTTCCAAACTCTACTATGCAACCTACATTGCCTAACTATGATACACTCAAAAAATTGTATTTCAATCCTTCAACATAGTATGCATTATTATATGAAATTTTCTTTGTAAGATTAATTGAACCTTTTCCTTTGATTTGACATGAAGCATCATTTCTATATCTAACACTATTTCCATCATACTGAGAAAAGGTTATAAACTTACTTTTATCTCCTGTCATGTGATGTGAGCACCCAGTATCTATGATCCACTTGTTATTCTTGTTCACATGTGTTATCAGTGCTATTGCTTCATCTTCATTTGATTCATTCTTCATGGATACATAAACTACTTCATCATCATTCTCATTAGAATCTTCTTCAACAATGTAGCATATTTTGCCTTTGTCCTTGTAATTTCTGCTATCATCTTCTCTCTTTTTCTTGTACTTGTTTCCTTCTTTGTCGTTCCTCTTTTGTGTACACCTTGTAGAATATATGACCTACTTCATTGCAATTAAAACAAATGATAGGAAACTTACCTTTGAATTTACCTTTGCCTCTATAGAATCTTCTAGCCAGTAGTGCTTCCAATCATTCCACATCTTCTTCATCTTTGTTGTTGTCATTGGATGCATGTTTTCCTTTTCTAGTATTCTTCTTTAATTTCACCTCCTTAGTTCTTTCAATGTTAACATGGCCTTGAAAGAAGATTCAAGCTTCTCAGGTCTATAGTTATCAAAGTTGGATAGTTCAAATGTAGTAAGTCTTCCCACTATTCCTTCAAAGGTTAATGTGTTTCCTTGTACACACCTTAGCTCTTGGATGGATGAAACTCTAATAGAATAGATAGGGAGTAAGATTCTCAAGTATTTTTTATTGATAGTTTATTCTTCCAATTGACCACTTAGACTTCTTATTGCACTTACCATTTCTTTCATTCTAGAGCCATATTGAGCAACATTCTCACCTTTTTCTATTTTCATGTCATCAAACTTCCTCTAAGGCTTTCCCTTTTTTCTATTTGAACATTCTAATATCCTCCATAGATATTTGGTAGGGCTTTCCACATCTTGAATGTATTGTCACATCCTCTGATGTCATCATATTTAGCATAATTGAGTGTAGAGACAATATCCAACATTGCCTGATTGTGCTCCTTCCTTTTATTCAAATCATCTACAGAGAGGGGTCCAACTAGGTCTACATGTTCCACTTCAATTGTGGTTTTTTCATAATCACCTATTGATCCAAGATGCAATTTCATCAAACTCTTCTATGAAATGAAGTTGTCTTTTTTGTGCTTGGGTACTTCTCTCTTGGACATCTTGATCTTCCAGCATCTAGTACCTTGAAACTAAATCAGCAGATGGCTCTGATACCAATTGTTAGAAACGCTTTAGAATAAATGAGAGGGGGGTGAATCAGTTATTCAAGGTCAAAATTTTCTATTCAAACTTTTCATCAATTAAAGTGTACCCACCTAACTATTTATTCTTCCAACCTTAAAACATTTTTATTCAGCAAGTTAATGTAAATCAGCATGCAAGCATAACACATGAAAAGATCAACACATAACATAGTGATTTACATGGAAACCCAATTTGGAAAAAACCACTAGTAACATGCTACTCAATTCTCACTCTTCTAAAGTGATGCCCTGTGAAAGGCCTACCCTCTTAACGGTTACAACACATTGTTAAATGTGACCTGGTTAAAAGATTTAACCACCCTGTTAGAAATGGGCCTAGTTAGAGCACTTCAGAAAATTCACTTGGAATGCCACCTTGTTAAAGGATTTACAAATGGCTATTAAACCAACCTAAGTCCATAAGATTTTATTTTACCCTAACTTATACAATTGCTAGAGAGTAAAAATAAGGGGTTTTAAACTGATTACAACTTACAACTTAACTTGCAGATTTTAGATCACTTCTTCAGTTCATAATATTGGCTGGCTTTAGTCTCTCTAGTTCTAATAGCTTGCCCTCATTTTAAGCTTTGTCTTCTTGAGTCTTGATGCTCAATGTACCAATACAATCCTTTCTTTCTAACCACTTATTGAAGCAGAGTCTCTATGCTCTATTCTTCCTTCTCCTAGATGTCTTCTCCTTGACACCCTTTCAACCACTTCAAAATTTGGCACTCTAGCAATTCTTGCTTCTTGGTTTGTGACTCTTTAAATAGAAGTCTAGAATTTCTTTCCCTACTCGATTCTTGCCTGCTTTAATTTCTATTCAAATGGGTTAGATAGGATTCATTGAATCTAAATCACATTTTGTTTCTTCTAAAAAGATCATGAAGAATCCTCTTGAATTTTCTCAAAAATAGTTTACATAGAATTCTGTGCCACTAGCTCATCATCCTTGTCCTCCAACTAGTTCACAAAATTCAAGGTAACAACCTTTTTGACTCAGATTTGGTGAATCTTTAACTTTTCCAACAATGTAGCAACTTAGCACTATTGTAATTCTAATGCTTAGCACATATTGTGTTACTTGGCATCAACTACATTTTACTGATGCTCGATGCCTATTATGGATTCACTCAGTATCCACTAAGTTTTTTTATTTGATTGGCTTATTCTATATCAGTCAGCACTTGAACTTCACTCAGCACCTGAAGTTCACTCGGCACACACTATATTTTTCATTTGCTCGACTCTAACTAGAAATTTTTTGGGCTTGAACTAGCTTGCTCAGCACTCTCTGATAAACTTAGTTCAAGCTTTGTAGTCAACCTTGTTCTGACTTATACTTCTAGTGTTTCTAAGTGTGGCCAGCCTCTGTATCTTTGAGTATGGCATCAATACATCATTTAACCATTGTCTTAGCTGATGGTTGCACTTCATCATAAAAACATAACTCAACCTTTCCCTTAGGTGCTTTTGTTACATCTTGTTGATTAAATCCTCTTCATCAATAAACTAAGTGATAGTACTTGGATCTTATAAGAAATTGTCATTCTACAAATAACAAGTTTGACATCAATGAAAAAGAAATGATTGAAATTTTTTTTTTAACAACAATTTCCCTATTTCAATCAATCTTCTTCTCGCAATGATCTTTTCAATCAGATTTCCAACACCCTATAGATAGAAGAAGATCTAATGAAAGAACATTGAGAGAAAGAAGATCTTATGATGATAGAAGATATATCATATGTTATAAGTGTAACAACTTAGGACACATTGTGTAGAATTGTCATGCATCTGATGATCATCATAATCTTAGAAGTAGAGCACCTACATGTTAGTTATGCAACAACTTTAGACACATAGAAATGTACTATAGAATGGACTAAAACTTCAAAGATAGAAGGAATAATGGAAGAAACTTTAGAAATAGAAGGAATGATAAAAGGAACCATGAAAGGAACTCTTGATCTAATAGTGAAGAAAAAAGAAACATTGTGAGTGAACTTTGAGAAGAACTTAATCAAGAATTTGTAAAAGGAACAGATATCTCAAAAGAAAAGTTAGATGATGAGACAAGAAGATCAAAGTTAGTTATTGAATTTGATTCAATCAAGTTGAATTAAGCTTGTTCACAACATTAGAATTTGATAACTTCAGTTAGAGATTGAATTAGAGGTAGCAAAGATGGGAAAAGGTGTATTTAGTTGTGTTTAGATGGTACCTAATCTTTCTTGTGATTTAGAGCTCATCTAAACAAGTTATGATGAAATTTAGAGTTTTTGGTACTATAGTAAAAGTTGATTCTATAAAAATAGATGAAAAGTATATTTTTGCAAAGAATTTAGTGATACAAAGTCTTCAACATGTTTGCCATAATGGAAGGAGGCTATAGTAAACCTTCGATGACATCCAGAGATTGGATAGATGAGTTTGAGAAGTTATCTTATTGTAAAATGCAAATAATAGGCTTTTCATATTTGTGAAGTACACACTTAATGCAGTTTTCAAGTTGATGGATAAATGGAGTATAGAATTGAATATTACTTCATTGTAAACACATTCAAAGTGAAGAGCATCTAGAAGCAACGCATTAGAGTGATTTTATAGAAAACCCTATTTTTAGAAAGAGGTATTTTATCATTTTTTTGTAAAATTTATTTAGTAAAAGATATTGTTGGTAAAGATTGAGGATATGTCAATTCTTTATAGTGTTGAGAATGAGTATATCCCTAAGCTCAAGGTAGCTTTCATAAAACCTAGTGATGGGAGCCCTAACTCTGCATTGTATATTACTCTAAATAATGTAGCTTACATTGAAGACATAGAAAATTATATGAAGTGAAAGTTTGAGTTAATTGGTAGTGAATATATGAATAAGCATATGGAACTATTCTTTAAAGATGACATGACTATGAAGCCTAGATTTGATCACTTAAAGGAATTTAATTTGTTTGAGTATCATTTCTACCACGAGCTAGATGCAGATGAATGGACTCAAAGCATATTGATTAGGATAAATGATGGAAAATTGTGGATGCAAGACAATGTAGTACACATTTCTTTCGACTTGATTCATGAGGTAATTGGTCTTAGCAAACAAGGCAATGTACACATAGGTGAAAAGATGGTTAAGAAGAAAGTATAAAGTTACACTAAGGTAGTATGTAATGGGAAAGCCATGGTAATCAGCTCCATCAAGTAGGATGATGTGATATTTCTTAGCAAAACTTTTGCTTATTCAGTTTGTGCAAGTTCTAAGATAGATGAATTTTTAGTAGAATTTATATGTGCAGCTTACAAGATATTTGTAGAAAAAGAGCAAGTTAATTTGAGTGAAATATTGAGGGTGCAACTCTTGGAAAACCTTGAAAAGATTAAAAGAACAAAGAATGATGTATTCAGATTCCAATCACTAATAAATCACATATTCTTTCATGTGCTAAAGAGATTTCTTTACTTGTTAGTAATAGATATGATGAGTAGTTACAGATGAACTATGGAAAAGATTATTGAGGTATGTAGAAGCAACCTTGCACATAAGGTATTGGTTAGTGGTAATTTGATTATGATGACATCCCAGATTTAGGATCTCACCTAAAATTGTGGATAGATTCAAGCAGGATGTATGTATTCTAGTTGATATAGACTATACATACATTTAAGTAGTAGAACCTTAGGAAACATTTTTAGATCCTTTGAGCTATGAGTTGAATGATGATGTTGCAATTAGCTACATTGAATTTTTGAATTTAGACAAAGATAAATTTGAGTATAGATTCAGAATGTATGATGAGATTACATAGCATGTTCATCAAGTAACCTTGGAGAAGGCATCTCATAAGAAGGTTGACTCAATCATGAAGAAGGAATTATTTGAGGCTAGAATAATAGAAAGTGAATCTAAGGCCATGAGACATACAATGAAATAAGGTGTATTGAATATACAATCCTTGTTAGTTTTAGGTGTTGAGACATGTTTGGGACAAAGCATTCCTTATGTCATAGTATTTGATGTTTACCCCAGTGAACACAAGAGAAAATAAGAGATATTGGTTGAAGCAATGTCAAAAAAGACTAAGATAGTTAAATAGATGGCTTAAAACTTTGAAAGAAGTAGAAAGAATTGTTAATAATTTAATCTAGTGATGATGAAGAGGTTGAGGAACAAGAAACCAAGCAAACTAAAAAGGTGACTCCACATAAAAAAGCACCAAGAAAATCTTGGCAACCATAGAAACCAAAGATTGAGAAGATAAAAACAACAATTACAAATGAGGGAAACTTTGTTTAGATGAACAAATTTTATGATCTATACAATAATTTTGAGAAAGATCAAATTGATGTATCTACTATGAGACATATCATTGCAAATGATCTAAGTATGAAGGATATCAAAGGATTAGTGAAATAGAGAGTCTATGAGAGACTCATAGAAAAGAAAAATCCAGCAATAGAAGAAGACCTTAAACTTTGGAAGTCTATACTAAGAAAAATTTGCAAGACTGATGATGAAGATGAGATTAAGAGATTGCTGAATAAACTCACACCATACCTAAGGAATAAATTGAGGCCATTCTTATTTATGGTTGGTGAGAAGGATAAGTTGAGAAAGGAGATTGCAACAACTATCAACAAAATGTTATCAGAGTCATAGGCAACATCTCCTTCAACTCCTAGAACCTCAGAAGTGTTAGTCAGTGGTGATGCTATGGAGATTGATCAAACCAATATTACTCTCAACATTAATGACACAAATCCATTTGGTGATTCCAAACCAAATGTACCAAACACAAAAGATGGTGAAGAAAATTTGAAACAAATTGAGGAAGAGAAGAGGCTAATAGAAGTTGAAAAGGAGAAGATAGAGGAAGCCAAGCAACAATTTCTTGAGGAAAATAGAAAAAGAAAGGAAGATGAAGATAAGAGAAGGATTGCAAAAGAAGTAAAGAAAAATAAAATAGAGGAGGAAAGGAAAGAAGAGGAAGAGAGGAAAGCTAAGGAAGCAGAAAAAAAGTAGAAGAAGGATGAGACTAAACCATCTAGTTCATCTACTCTGCTTTCTCTTGCTAGTTTGGTTACTGATAATGATGATCAAACTAATCTAATTTCTTATTTATCTAAAATTTTACAGAAGAATAAGATAGTTAAGAGTTTACAAAAATCACTAATGGAAGTGACTAACAGATTGCATAGTACTTTGATAGTACAAAATATTGAGTCAGATCTCAAACTAAGAGCACAAGAAGTGCTAAAGTCTTTCAATGAAGAGTTTACTAATTTGTTGAATGTTGTAAAGGTGAAGGCTCAAATTTCCCATGATGCTAACCTATTTAGCACCATTTTCTAGAACATCAAGAATGACTTAGTCAATCTTGATACATGCATAAAAGAACTTCAAAATGTCACTAGGAAGGGAAAGCTTTGTATGTGTACTTTATCGTACAAACTAACTAAGGATTTGGACAGTTAGATAGAAGTAAAGATGAATGAGCTAGAGGCTTTATCTAGCCTAATCTAGTACCCATTTAGAAAATTTGATGATATTGAGAGTCAAGTTACCAGTGTTCATAGCAATATTAGGAAACTAGAAGTTTAGAAAGTGTAGATATTAAGGAGAACATCTAATTTTAGAGAATCCATTTCTTTGAAGTTATCCTTTGTTGAGAAATAGCTAGAAGAATGTGTCAAGGGCAAGGACACATACAAAATTTTTGTATTCAGATATTAGTGCAGTTGAGATTGCATCATATGCATTATGTGCAATTCTCACATCAGAAAAGGCTACCAAAGAGGCATGGAACAAAGGTATGAGTAACCTGAAGATTATTTTTGATGATTATATGAAGATAATATTAACATAAGGGAAGACAACAATTTCCATAGTTTTTGACAGTTTTGGACTAAATTTAACATTTTGACCTTTGTCATTGATGTCAAAAGGGGAGAGATTCATGTGAAAATTGTATACATGTCATTGTTGGGAAAGGTGCAAATGGGAGAGATACATGTGGAGATTTTAAAAGTGTAAAGTATATTGTAAAGGGGAGCATATGTAAAAACTTAACTATTAGATGTAAGGTGTTATTTACTTTTGTTTTCGTCACTTAGCCAATTTTCCCTATTTTGTTACCATCAATGCCAAAGGGGGAGATTTTTGACAATTGGCTAATAATGATATGTAATTATTTCCATTAATGGTAACACATGATGTACATGTTGACAAGAAACCTTAGAAATAAAGATACTTAGTATTTGGCTATTAGAAAATTGTCTATGTATAGAGTTTGGTTTACATAAGTGTATTGTTTTGTTTATAAGATGTTGTAGATGTCATATTATGTCAAGAAAAGTTACATGGAGATAGTATACATTTTTTTGATGATGTTTATAACCATAGAAGTTTGTACAGAATAGAGTTAATCATGTTTTGATGAAGCAGGACAACAGAATTGAAGAAAAGAATTGTTTTGATTGCAAAACAATTACTTGTCCAATTAAGGCTGACATCCTAGATACTCTAACTTAGAAAAGTGAATTATGATCTTAGCTGATCCGATAGTATTTTATGTAAATGCATGGTATTTATGCAAAGAACTTCTTGTGATAAGAAGTATGTAATCTTGGTGTACTAGTGTTATATTGTAAGATTGCAAAGTGAGGAAACTTTTGTGAAATCAATATATGCAAAGTTTTATCTAGTGATCTAAGACCAAGTAGAAGATTAGAGATTATAAAAGGATGGAAAATGATAGTAAATTACTTGTTTGAATAGTGAGCTCTTCTTGTAGTTAAAATTGCATGTTTGGGTGGCAGGCTCTTCTTGTATACATTATACTACAACTCCTAATAGGGATTCAAAGTCTCCTAATAGGGATTGGTTATACTAAATTTTCTCATTGAATCCTATTATGGTCCATCGCCAAACAAGGAACATATATACCAATATATTATCTAATGGGTATCATTCCCATTGGGGTTTTCGCTTAGTGAGGGTTTCCCTAGTTAACAAAATATGGTGTCATGAGTTATCTTTGTGTTTTGTTACTATTATTGTTAAACATTAATTTATTGCTCTGTTATGCATGGTTTAAAGTAAATAATAATATGTCGTTGGTGACTAAATTTTTTAGATTACTAATTCATCCCCCCTCTCAAGAATTACTATTTCTAATACAATTCCTATAATGTCTTAACCTTATTTTTTTATTGAGAATAATTTCCTGAATAATTTCACTATTAATTTAGTATACCTCTTTACTTTGGTAATTTAACACCTCTTTTCTTTGCCTCTTCCAATCCTAAATGTAAGGATTAATACTTGGTTGTATTGCTTTTGTTTTCAAATGCGAGCTTTAAGGATGAAAGAAAATTTTTACTAGAAGGAGAGATCAACACTGCACCTGCACCCAATCTAGTTAAACATCAAGTATCATTGAATTCTAGGACATAAGGAATGTCATCATTTTCCTACTTCATCCCTTCGACTTGAACTTTAAGCATAGTCAAGTTGTTAGCAAAATCATTCTCTTGGTAGAGGATTTGAGATTAATGATCATCAAATGGAAAAACTATATACTTACATCCTATTTTAGGTAATAGGTTTAGTTTATGGTTTCCTACAAGTATGACACCTTGTTACCAATCCATTTAAACTTCTCCTCCTAAATCCCTACAAAAGGTTCTACATAGGAGCATACCATAGCTAGTGGAAATATATGTTACAAAGATAACAAGCTGTATTCTTTTGTTAGGGATTGTTTATAATGAGACTTGAGCATGTTTGAATGAGCCAACGAGTTGTTGGAATTATTTTAGAATAACTGGGGGGGATGAATTAGTTATTCAAGGTCTAGATGTATGAATAAAAGTTTTCACAATTTAGTGAACCCATAAAACATTCTTAACCATGCATGTATTCATTGTGTGTTAACCAAAAATAATATGTTACTATTAAATCAACATGCAAAAATGTAGAGCATAAAATATAACACATCCATCAGCATACTTAACACAATGATTTAATACGGAAACCTAATTTGGGAAAAACCACTAGTAGCATGCTACTCCTTTTTCACTCTTTTGAAGTGATGCCCTATTAAAGGTTACAAGATACACTATTAAATATGACCTCGTTAAGGGATTTCAATCACCATGTTAAAAGTGATCCTTGTTAGAGGACTTTAGGCCATTCACTTGGAATTCCACCTTATTAAAGGATTTTCCAATGACTGTTAAGTCAACCTTACTCCAAAGAATTTACCCTAATCTGATACAATTGTTAGAAAGTAATAGTAGAGCTTTGATTTGATACAATTTACAAAATTACTTATAGATTATAGATCACTATTTAGTCCTCAACTCTACTTGGCTTCCCATCTTTGTAATTCTAACAACTTGTTCACCCTTCAAGAATTCATCCTCTTTAAGCCTTCTTGCTTAATTTTCCATTGTAGACTTCTTCTCTTGGGTCACTAGATGAAGCAAACCCTTTTTCTTCTCCTTGTCAGATTTTTGCATTCAAAACTCTCTAATCTCTTTGCTTCATGACTAGACATCCCGACATATAGGAAATTAGAACTCTTTTCTAGCTCATTTTCCATCACCAAAATTTATGGTTTATAGTGGATTAGGTAGGATACAATGTATCTACCTGATATGTTGTCTTTTCTAGAAACTTCTCCTAGAATCCATTTGAATTTGCCTCCGAAACATTTTGCATAAGATTTTGTGCCTCTAGCTCATCAATCTTATCTTCCTCCCGATTCACAAGTTCCAATAGAAAAAACTTGTTGGCTTTTTAATTGGTGAATATTCGATCTTTTTCATAATGCAGTGGCTTGGCATTATCAATTTACTGATGCTTGACACATATGGTGTTACTTGGTATCTATTGTAAAATCACTCAGCATCAACTAGATTTTATTGGTGCTTGGCATCAACTATCTTGCCTGAAACCTACTAACTTGCTCAACATCCACTACAATTTGGTTTTCCTTGGCTCCAATTAACTTTTTTCTTGGCTTGCACTAACTTTTCTCTACACCTTCTATCAACTTGGTCAAGCTTGGTAAATGAAATTTGTTCAATCTTATTCTTCTAAACTTTCTAACTGTAGCCAATCATTTTGTAACCTCAAGTAGATCATCAATACATTATGTTATCATTTTCTTAACTAATTCTTGCACTTTGATTCATAATCATAACTCAACCTTTCCTCTAGGTGCTTTCGTTACATCTTGTTGATCAAATCCTCTTCATCAATTAACTAAGTGATAGTACTTGAAATATATAAGAAATTTTCTCACCAACATGTAGCAGGTTTGACATCAGTGACAAAACAATGATTGAAAACACATAGTCTTCTTTCAACAATCTTTCCATTGAAACTATCTTTTCAGTCATATATCAACAATCTCCCTCTTTGGAATTGATGGCAAACCAAACTGATCAACCAATCAAACAAATGATGAACATCTTGTTCCATCAAACTAACTAGGTTAAAAAAAGAAGGCAATACCAAAAAGAATTCTTGTGATTAAAATTTCTCTCTCTATTAACAACTTTCTTCTTCTAATTAGGTTACAAAATATAACTCCCTCTTTATCTAATTCTCTTCTTTCATGGATCTCGAAATATTAGATTATCTCCCTCCTTTTGTTTTCTACTTTCTCCCTCTTTCTTTCTCTTAGTCTTTTGATCTTCTGATGATGTACTCTCAGTTCATTGTTCCTCTTTTGCACTTGATCAATTTAATGTACTTTCTCTAGTGATTCTATGCTTTGACCATCTCCCTCTTGATCAGTATGCACTTGATTAGTGTATTGTACTTTCTCCCTATTTGATAACAATTCCAAAGACATATACTCAACACTTGGCATCTTGATATATGCAGACATAAGCTTTTGCAGGCTCTTCAATTTCCTATCTCTGTCACCTTGCTTGTGACTATTTTCAAATTCTAGTTTTTTTACTACTTTAGGTAATTTCCTAAATTAAGATCCACTACATCAATGTGTATGAAATGCATATCAACTTATTTGATGTAAGGTACTCCCTCTATTATTTACATAGCCTTTGATAGGTGTATCACCCCTAATTTACCTCTCAGATACTCATAAGAATCCTTAGGTAATGCTTTGGTGAAGATATCAACAATTTTCTCCTTTGTGTTGATAAATTCCATCTTCACCTCTTTATCTTGAACCAATTCCCCTACATAATGATAATTTATTGCAATGTGCTTTGTCTTTGTATACATTATAGGATTCTTTGATATATTGTAGCACTTGTATTATCACAATAAAGTGTCATTGGTTTAGTGATCTCTTCATTCATTCCCTTAAGTAGCTATTTAATCCATACAATGTTTGTGCAATTAATAGCAACAACAATATACTCTACTTCAGCAGTAGATTGGGAAGTACAACTCTACTTCTTGCTAGTCCATGTAACAAGTTTTCTACCTAAGAAAAATGCTCCTCCACTAGTTCTCTTTCTATCATCAATATTTCCAGTCTAATCAGCATTAGTGTAGGCTTTTAGTTCAAAATTTTCATTCTTCTTATAGTATAAACCATACTCTTCTATTCCTTTCAAGTATCTAATTATTCTATTCACAGTCGTTAGGTGATTCTCTCTAAGGTTAGTAGAGAATCTAGCAACTATCCCCATAGCTAATGTGATATTAGGTATACTATATACTACATATTGCAATTTATCAAACATGGATCTATATAATGTTTGATTGACCTCAGCTGAATCATCATTCTTTGATAGCTTGAGTATTGTTATCATACATGACTTATTGGTTTTGAATCCTCCAGACCAAATGTCTTCAATATCTCCTTGACATATTTTGACTAAGTGATATATACACCATATTTCATTTGATATACTTGTAATCCCACAAAGAATTTTATTTCACCAAACATTTACATTTCAAACTCTTGCTTCATCTGATTTGCAAATTTTTTGCACAAAGCATCTTGTCCTTTAAATATTATGTCATCAATAAATATTTCCAATAACAGCATACTTTTTTCTTTATGTGTCTTCATGTACAAATTGCTTTTGTCATCTATCCTTTCAAATCCAATCTTAATAAGATAAGTATGAAGTCCCTCATACCATGCTCTTGGTGCTTGTTTCAATCCATATAGGGCTTTGTGCAGTGTACATACTATGTTCTTATTATTTTTATCCATAAATCCTTTTGTCTATTCTATGTAGACTTCTTCTTCTAATATTCCATTCAAAAATGCAAACTCAACATCCATCTAATAAACATTGAAACCTTTATATGCAACATAAGAAAGTGGAATTCTTACTCCTTCCATTCTTGCAATAGGAGAAAATGTTCCACGATAGTTAATTCCTTCTTCTTGTGCATACCCTTTGCAAACTAGTCTTGCTTTATTTCTTGTTACTTCACCATTCTCATTCAACTTGTTTCTAAATGCCCCTTTTGTCTCAATCACATTCTTGTCTTCTAGTCTAGGAACTTGACTCCAAGTCTTGTTCTTTTCTATATGATGAATTTCCTCTTCCATAGCCTTATACCAGTCATCATCTTGCAATGCATCCATCACTATCTTGGGTTCCTTCATGCTTAACAAACATGATTCACCTCTCAATGTATTTCTTGTCATTGGCCTTATATCTTTGTCTCCAATGATTTGATATGTAGGATGATGTCTTTTGATATATTTAGATAGTGTAGGCTCAATTCTTGTGGCTTTGATGCGGGAGCACCTCGACCCTAGCACATTATGATGAATTTTGTAATGTTGAAATGTTTGAGTCCTTTTTGGATTCATGACACCATGCGAAGAAATGGTGAAATTGTACTAAAATGTATTAAAAATACTTGAAACGTATTTAAAATCAAGAAAGATAGATTTTCACAGGGCAAATATAAGGTGGTTTTAATAACTACCTAGGATCTCTTTAAAAGAGAGAGATATGTAACCGAAAAGAGAAGGTAGAGAGATTACGAAGGAGAACTTACAAAGAGAGCACAAAAGAATAGTGAAGAGAATTGGCTCTCTGGCCTTTTAGCCAGAGAGCCATGCATGTGTTATGCATTTGTAATTAAGGTCTTTTGAAGTTAAATAAGATTGTGTTTTCTCAGACTTCTCTATTTTATTACTGTCTTCTCTTATGCTATTAATGGTTACAATTCTCTCTTTTGCTAATAGAAATTTTACAGTCCATTATAATGCATCCAATCAGAGTGTACTCTATCATCTAAGGATATTAGATGTGCTGTTGTTATCCATTTTCTTGTTATTGTAAAAAGAGGGCTCGGGGGTTGATATGGAAGGAGCCGCTCGGGTCATGCAACAAGCTATAGTGATAGCGCAAGGTGGTGGTTTTCTTAGACAGTCTGATTTCTATTAAGTTAAAAGTGGCAGCATCAATGAAAGAGCCCAATCACCATGATGATCAGTTATCAGGTGTGGTTGTTCCAAATGGAGAAAAGTTGATTGGAGAAGATTTAGTTATAGAAACTGATATTATTAATGAGTTTATGTTTTGAAATAAAAATATGTGAAAGAGACCCGATGTTTGTTTTATGAATGCATTTGCGTCTGAGAAGAGGAGGAATGTCACCACAGGGTGACTAAATCTATGAGGCTTGGGTTCTGTAGTATTAAGTCATGAGCTAAGGCTATTTATAAATAATGTACTAACATTTGGTTACAGCATGAATGAGATCCTAATAGTAGAAAAGGTGGCAGCTTTGTGAACGTGGAGTTATGTTTCAACAGTCATCATGTGATGGTTATTTGCAATGTTTATGTTTGCTGTCAGAAGCCTGTTACATAATCTTGTTGTGATAGAGATGAATGGCCGATGGGAAGTGGCCTCAGTCAGTAGAATCCTGTACATGCTGAAAACCCGATAAGAAGGAAGTCATGTGTGGTGATATGCCTCGATAAAAACTAAAGAGGAAGCCATGGGTGAGCAGCCAAACACAAGAATTGGCATTTATGTTTTATTGTCTGCATAACCACCTTTATGAGAGCCCGAGTTGCAATTGGTGAGAGTGGTTGTGTGTAAATGGGGACCTGATAAGGATGATGAGTTGGTGAGATGTGTCACCGTGGAGGTACATGCAATGTCCAAAGGAACATATAGTGGTGAGTTTTGTTATGCAATAATGATCTTTGAAGACCCGATTATGGGTACAGTACAATGGATGCATGTGAAGATTTTAAGCGCATCACGTTGATGTGGGGTATCTCCGGTTACATTTTGTAGCCATGAAAGTGGAAAAGAGAGTTTCAACAAGCCTGTTACATCAGGCTTCATTCTATCTCTCATCTTCAGTATCATTGTGTGCATCTCTATCAGGTGTTTTAGCATCTCTTTCATGTGTGCTGATCTCAGAGTTAGATTGTGCATTTTCCTCATTCTACAACTCAACATTTGAATGCAACTTGACATTCATAGGATGTGACTCAACATTTGTTGATACTTTCTAATAGTTTGTTGCATGATTTTTAGCATCTTCTTCAGTAGGCATTCCTTCATAATAGTATACAAATGACCTTTAATGTTTTGGTTCTTTTGTAGGTTCAACTTCATGTGCTTCTATAAACTCATCAAAATTCACATTTTCACTTTCCACAATTTTGTTAGTGTTAGAAATTAAACACTTATAAGCTTTACTTATTGTGGAGTAACCAAGGAATATACCTTCTTCACTCTTTGTATCAAACTTTCCACTCCTAACATCTGTAAGAATATTAAATTTCCTTCAAAATACCTTAAAGTATTTCACATTAGGTGGATGACCATACCATAGTTCAAAAGGTGTTGAGTGAGTGCTTTTCCTAACTTGCACATGGTTCAAGGTGTAAACAATAGTACTTATAGCTTCTCTCCAATATTTTAGAGCAACATTTTTCTCCATCATGGCATAGTCCATTATAGATCTATTTCTTTTTTCAGTAATTAAATTTTGTGGAGGGGTCCTAGGTGTTGATGTCTATCTTTTGATTCCTCTATCACTTCAAAACATCTCAAAATCATGTGAAGTGAATTCACCTCCTCTATCTGATCTCAAACATTTTAGATTCTTAATTGTTTCTTTTTCAACTCTTGCCAAGTACCATTTAAACATTTGAAAAGCATCAAATTTTTGTTTTAAAAACATGACTATCATCATTCTAGTGTAATCATCAATAAGTAGCATTATAAACTTATCTCCTTTGTAGCTTTGCACTTCAATAGGTCCACATAAGCTAGTATGGACAATTTCAAGTATTTCCTTAGAGGTATAAGCTTTACTTTTAAAGCTTGAGTTTGTCATCTTGCCTAGCTAACATTGTTTGCATATTATATTTTTTGGTTTCTTAAAATTAAGAAAACCTCTAACTCTTTTCATGTTGCTAATACTAATAATATTATCAAAGTTAACATGACATAATCTCTTGTGCCAAAGCCATACAGCATCAAATTTTGCAATAAGACAAGTAGCATATTCTATAACCAAATAGAATACATTACTCCTAGTTTGATCACCTTTTCCAATCAAGTTTCCATTTGTACCAAATATCTTGGCTGATTTATTTTCAAACTCAACTTTGTACTCCAAATTATTTAGTTGTGACACACTTAACAAGTTATAATTCAATCCTTCAACATAATAAGCATTATCACATGAAATCTTGTTTGTGAGTTTGAAAGACCCTTTTCCTTTTATCAAACATGGTGCATCATTACCAAATCTTACACTATTTCCATCATAATAGGTTAAGGTAATGCACTTACTTTTGTCTCCAGTCATGTGATGTGAGCATCCACTGTCAATGATCCATTTGTCATTCTTGTTCATAGGAGTCATAAGTGCAATTTCCTCATCCTCATATGATTTGTCTTTCATTGCAACATATACCACTTCTTTGTCATTTTTCTTAGAGTCATGTTCATTAGTAATGTAGCATGATTTCTTTCCTTTATATTTGTAGTCTCTTCCATCATCTTCTCTTTTGTTTTTGTGCTTGTTCCCTTCTCTGAAGTTCTTCTTCTATGTACATCTTACAGCAATATGACCAACATTATTGCAATTAAAACAAATGATAGGCATCTTACCTTTCAACTTTCCTTTTCCTCTATGAAATCTTCTTGCTAGCAATGCTTCCAATTGTTTAATGTCTTCCTCATATGTACTACTATCACTAGATGCATACTTTATCTTTCTTTTCTTTTTCTTTGGTTTTACCTCCTTAGAATCCTTCAGTAACAATTTTTCTTTGAAAGCTGATTTGATACTCTCTGGTCTATAGTTATCAAAATTGGATAGCTCAAAAGTATCAAGTCTTCCTACCAGACCTTCAAGAGTTAGATCATTCCTTGGCATACATCTTAACTCTTGGATTACAAATACTCTAATGGCATATATAGGAAACAATGTTCTCAAGACTTTACTCATCACAATATCATCATCTATTCTACATATAGCATCATTTATTGCACTAACAACTTCTTTTATTCTAGAAACATATTGAGCAATATTTTCACCTTCTTCCATTTTCATGTCATCAAACTTACGTCTGAGGTACTCTGCCTTAGATCTTTGATGGTTTCTAGGGTATCCTACATCTACTTTTCATTTTTAAGGCATTTGATATCATCAAACTTAACATAGCTTAGGGCAGAAGCAATCTCCAACATTGCCTAATTGGGTTCTTTCTTTTTCTTCAAATCTTTAGCAATTAGGGGTCCTACTAGATCAACATGTTCTAATGTAATGCAAGATTGTTCATAGTATCTAATTCCTCCAAGGTGTAACTTCATCAAACTTTTCCATCCAGGAAAGTTATCTCTGTTGAGCTTGGGTACCTCTCTTTTTGACATCTTGATCTTTGTGCTTCTAGTAACTTAAAACTAATCCTCTTAAGTAGATGGCTCTAACACTAATTTTTGAAATTATTTTAGAATAACTGAGAGGTGGGGTGTATCAATTATTCAAGGTCTAGATGTATAAATAAAATTTTTCACAATTTAGTGAACCCATAAAACATTCTTAGCCATGCATTCATTCATTATGTGTTAATCAAAACTGATATGTTACTACTAAATCAACATGCAAAAATGTAGAGCATAAAACACAACACATCCATTAGCATACATGATGATGCAGGAGTATCCAGAGGTATAAGGGTAATCTTGTGTCACCCAAAAAAATGTAATTAGACATAGTTTTTGTTTCATGTGTTTTCATTTTTGGATACCCATTTGGGTCAAATAAAGGTTCCAACTCTCACAGTTCCACTATCAGTGTTTGTGTAAATCCTGAAAAAATAGGAGTATGTAATTGAGCCATCATTTTGGTGAACTAGGAGGTGTAAATTGACTAGATGAATCTAACTGTAATTTAGAGCATTCCAGAAAAAGAATCAGGTCAAAAGGCCCCACAGTTTGAAAGTTATTGCAATTTTTTGAGTTTTGGAGACCTCCTAAGAATGCTTCAAAGTCAAGTTAGGGGTATTAAATGACCTCAAAAAGGGTCAAAAATGGGGGACGAGAAAAGCTCATCCCTAGGGCTATAGAGCACTTCAAGAGATTTCCAAAAATGTAAACAGTTCGTCAATTGGAGCTACAGTTCAAAAGTTATGCCTCTCAAAAGTTCGGTTACTGTTTCTGGATTCTTCTAGATTTGTGTCAACTTCTAACACAGCTTCTAGAGCCTTCTATTGGTCAGTGGATGCCTACTAGCACTTTCTAGAATATATTCCTAGCCCTTAACCCTCTGGGGTCTATTTAAGGAGATTCTTGGCATGGTAGAAGGAGTTTGGAGTGGAGTTTGAGAGGAGGTACTGAAAGGAGAAATTATCTCCACATTTATGCTATTGTAAGCCCTTAGGGCATGTTTTGAAGTTTATTTTCTCTGTACTGAATGTACTAGCTTATTTTTCAGTTAATACAATTTCCCTTTTTCTATTGTGTCCATTTTGTTCTTGGGTCGTGTCCCCATCACATGAACAATGATTTAACATGGGAACCCAATTTTGGAAAAATCATCAGTAATATACTACTTATTTTTCACTCTTCTGAAGTGATGCCCTATTAAAGGTTACAACACACATTATTAAATGTGACCCGATTAAGGGATTTCAATCACCTTATTAAAAGTGAGCCTTGTTAGAGGATTTTAGGCCATTCAATTGGAATGCCACCCTATTAAAAGTTTTTCTAATAACTTTTAAGTCAACCTTACTCCAAAGGATTTACCCTAATCTAATACAATTGTTAGAAATTAATAGTAGAGCTTTGATCTAATACAACTTACAACCTTGTAGATTATAGATCACTATTCAGTCCTCAACTTTGCTTGGCTTCCCATATTTATAGCTTTGATAGCTAATTCACCCTTTAAGCATTTGTCCTCTTTAAGCCTTCTTTCTTAGTCCACCATTACAAACTTCTTCTCTTAGGTCACTAGATGAAGCAAACCCCTTTTCCTCTCCTTTTTAGATTTTGACATCCAAAACTCTCAAACCTCTTTACTTCATGACCAAACATCTCTACATATAGGAAATTAGAACTCTTTTCCCACTTATTTTCCATCACCAAAATTTAAGGTTTACAATGGACTAGGTAGGATACAATGTATTTACCCCATATTTTGTCTTTTCTAGAAACTTTTCCTAGAATCCATTTGAATTCACCTCCAAAATGGTTTACATAAGATCATATTCCTCCATCTTATCAATCTTTTCTTCCTCCTAATTCACAAGTTCCAAGAAAGAAAACTTGTCAAATTTTTAATTGGTGAATCTTTGATCTTTTTCATAATGCAACAACTTAACATTAACAATTTACTCTTGCTCAGCATATACTATGTTTCTCAACATCTATTGTAAAATCACTCAGCATCAACTTGATTTTACTAGTGCTCAACATCAACTAAAAATCACTTGGCATCAACTATCTTGCTCAAAACCTACTAACTTGCTCAGCATCCACTAGAATTTTCTTTCACTTGGCTCCAACTGACTTTTTTCTCAGCTTGCACTAACTTTTCTCAACACCTTCTATCAACTTGGTGAAGCTTGGCAAATGAGCTTTGTTCAATATTATTCTTCTAAAATTTCTAAGTGTAGCCAATCATTTTGTAACCTCAAGTAGAGCATTAATACATTATGTTATCACTGTCTTAACTAATTCTTGCACATTAATACATAGTCATAACTCAACCTTTCCTCTAGGTAATTTTGTTACATCTTGTTGATCAAATCCTCCTAATCAATCAACTAATTGATAGTTATTGAAACACATAAGAAATTATCTTACCAACATGTAGTAGGTTTGATATCAGTGGCAAAATAATGATTGAAAACACATAGTCTTCTTTCAGCAATCTTTCCATTCAAATGATATTTTCAATCATATATCAACACTAGTGGCACTAGCTTGGAATCCATTGAGTAAAATTTACCAAAAGTTTTTGTCAAAGGAAGATCAAGACCTTTAACTAATACTAATGATATTGTTGGTGTTTTAAAATGTACTAAAACTACTAAGTGACAAAATCCTTAATACCAAAATGATAGTACATACATAATCTAAAGACTAGGCAATTCTTATTAAAAATTGTATATGCAAAGTATTATGACCCAACTTCAATAAAACCATAGATGGTTTTCTACTCTTTTGGCTCTACAAAACTAGGGTGGGTATACCCAGGGATGATTCAAAATTGGAACAATTGTATGAGGACTATTCTTAGTTTCATTCTGATTCTCATTTCAAGATCCTCAAACATATACATAATTCTTACTAACTTGATAAATACATCGCATAAAATAGATATGGCTAATAATTCTTCTATAGATCTGCAGATGTTCTTAACAATAGTGGCTAACTGAAGCTAAAACATTCCATGCAGACAAGTGTTGACCAGCTTTGAAGATCTACAGGAAATAAAAGTAAAATTTGATTTGATGCTGCATTTTGATAATCATTTATGATATATTTCTCCTTCAGCTGTATCAACTTGATTAGTGCCTAATCCATTGGGGTTCAGAGTCTATAGCAAGTTCTCAGATCTAGTTTTTTGCCTTACAACAAATTCTATCAGCAATTCTTATCAGAATTCATCATTCAAAACCCTTTCCACTACTAAAGAAACCTTATCACATTTATCAAAGCTTTTATTTAATCCATTGAATTAACAGTAGTGATAAATAGATATACAACCTAAATAGATTGCATTCAATTGTACAAGCCTTTAATTATACAATATCAAGAAAACCAAGTAATTGAAAGGAGACAAGATTCAGAAAGAATAATATGGGGACATTTCACAATTTGTATTCATCTTCTTTGAAAATGGTATATCATTTACAATAGACTTAGAATGACCTTCAAAAAGAAGCACAGCTCATTCTATATTCACGTATTCTCAAAGAATTGACAGAGAAAATACATCTTAAACTTCCTTTCAAAATTTGGACCAAAAATAGACTAAGCATAGTACTTAGAAAAATAGAATTCAGACCCTTCTTTAGCCTTGGGATCTCACTTAAATAGTGTGAGATGCAACAAGCTTCAGGCTAAAGAAAAAAATGACAGGTGTCCTTTAAAAGACACTTACATATACTTCTGTCATAAAATACAAAAACAAATAGCAGAAAGGCTTATTACATCAAACATTCCTTGGTGGGTACTTTTCTATTATGCTTCTCAGTTGTTGAGACAAGAAAATATGATCTAATTTTACAATCATTCTTCATCCTCGGAGTACATAGTCATGAGGTCTGAAAGTGATGTATCATCTTCAATTACCTATAAACTTACTTTAACCTAGGGATTTTCCATGTCTTCATTACTAACTACAAGGGTAACTTTTACTTTTGCATCTTCCTCCTCATCTTCTCCTGACATCTATTCCATAAACTAATTTTTCCATTTATTATAGGCAGCATCATCTGGCCAATCAAAATTTAGAGCCTCTCTTTGTATAACCAATAAAGAATTTTCAATTTCTTCTAAATCATCAAGCTCTTTTCTGATGTCATTAAAATATAACTGTATCTTTACCAATTCTTCATTTTTCCTTGCCCAAAACCAGTGGCCAGTTTCACTCATGATGTTCCTGATCCTTTCATCAAATATTTCATCTAACTCCTTTTTCCACTTTTCTTTTTCCTTTATTGTATCAACAGATTCTAAAGCACAAGGAAATAAAGTGAATTTTTTAGCAATATATTTGGAAAAAAAGAGTGTTAATCTTTTTTGTAAAGAATCCCTTTTATCATCGAAAGCTTCTAGTTCATTTAAGAAATCAAAAATTTTCTCTACTTGATGATATGACATTTGGATGGTAGATATACATATAATTGTAATATCATTATTCCTCTCTCTCGACTTCTGTGCTAGGGGAGTCAATTTATCCTTATCTCTGTTCAACTGATCAAAGAAGGTTGACCATTGTATTTTATTCCTTAAATACATTACACCCTGCTTTAATTTTCCTTCATACTGATTTTTAATTCTACCTGCAACTCATGTAATTTGGTTTTTTCTTCTTCAAAGTCTTCTATAGTATAGAATTGGGGCCTTTCAGGGGTGTCTGGTATTTCAATAATAGGGGTTGCTCCAACAAATGACTATGAAGGGTATGCAATTATAGGTGCACTGGATTCTCCCACTTTTCTTTTCCCAAGTATCTTCTCCATTTGAGATACCTTGTTTTCAAGTGACTGTATCAGTATACCTCTTTCCTCATATGCTTTTAAGACTTCTTCAAATCTAACATTGAGTTGGGTAAACTTATCTTCTTCCTGGCTACATACAACACCACCCAATTTTAGCACTTCTGAGGCCATTCCCATTACTTGTTTACTAGTTACTTTACCAGCCCTGTCTACTGTCAATGTACCAGTATGCTCTGTTGCAGGAAACTCATGTATCCTAGTATTTTCCCTCTTATCTATGGACCATATAACAAGGGCTTGGTGGTCATCACTAAATTTGACCCCTCTATGGGCTTGTAGCACTTCTTCAACAGTTGTTAGTTGAACATCCTTATGCTTTCTTACTGAATCAAAAATAATAGCATTTTCTATATCCCATTCCGGCAGAAGCAGAACTCCTAATTGTCTAACTATTTGCCTCTTGGCTTCAGGAGTAAACTAGGCAAAATCATTCAAAAATTTTGACTTTACCTCTTCTTTAATAACTAGGTCAGGTTTATCTGGTTGTTCAGCCTTGATCTTCTCACAGGATTTCTCAAAAAATTTCATATTTAATCTCCACAAAAACTGTGCAAAGACTCTAGATCTTACAAAATTTTCATCATTAATAAATCTTTCAGAAGCTTGGGCAACGATTAGGTCAATTTCCTTACCTTGGTAATCAATAATGGTTAGGTCCAAGGAAGGTATAGGAGGTTCTTGTGGCTCTCCAATATTCAGGTCTGTAGAAGTGACAATCACATCCCCTTCTCCACCCATTTGTCTAAGTTGTTCCCTTAGAGATGCCTCATCATCTATCTAGATTGGGGATTGGCTTGGGGAGTATAGTTCCTTTAGAGAAGAAGAAGACCCTTGCTCTAACTTTTATCTTTTTGGAGAGCTGGCTGCAGATGGACTTCTTGACCTTGATTTCTTATGAGGGGGTGCCTATTACACATTTTGAATCATGACATAACCTGCCCTTTTTTGCAATGTATATTGGCCAGGAGCTACCATATTTCTATTGCTTATTCTTCTTTGTACTTCTGCTACCTTGTCTGGATGTGCCTCAACAAACATAGCTTTCTTTTCATTCATGGTTTGAATTATTATGGCAAAATTATTCATTAATTCCTGTATTTTGGCTCTCCAGTATTTCTTATCTTTCAATGGGTCATACTGGGGGTCAAAATCATTAATGAATTCCAAGGTTTTACTGAAAACTATCCATTTCTCTTTCCTCAATTATTGCTCTTGCAATGTGAAGATGTTTCTGATTATATCTTCTGGATAGTAAACCTGATGTACCATATGGGAAGCTCTCACCCTTTCTTTGAATAGGTCATAGAATCCTTCAGGGTCAATGAATCGGGTGTGAGATTCTGCCATGTTGTATCTATCCAAAAAAAAATTTAAGTGCTTCCACCCCTTTTTTACAAAGACAAAATCATGCACCACAATAACCATTGGAAAGAAAGTGCCCTTCTTAACCAATTCCCTCTCATCTATAGTACCTATCTACCATAAGAGCTCAACAATCCCTATCTTCAAAGGCACATGAAACGGTAGCACATGAGGTTTTCCTAAAAAACCATAAACTCTTATCATTGTTGAAACATTGTAGGGAATCATATCCCCCTAGTTATGACTAAAAAGTAGCCCTTTAGCATGGTCCTTGGGTTTGACCAATTCTAATAATTCTTTTGGGTTTCTAGGGCTATCTCCTCTTAAAATCAGTCTAAGCTTTGATGCAAAATACCTGTCAAATCTTACATAGCTAGCATCTATGGCTACTAAAGTCATATCCACACTCCACAACTATACTAGATCCCTCTCTCCATCCTTTGTTGTTTCCAACTCCATAACCTTGGAGAAGAAAGTATATCCTTTCTATAAGCATACATGCATCATCAATGAATAGCAAAAGAATGGTTTGTTTACTTTTCCCTTTTCTATTCCAACCAAACCATTGTGAACCTCTTTTGCTAGAAAAGTGGCAAAATCCAGAATGGTACTCATTCCAAATTGAAGGGTTTGAGAAATTATAAGGACAATAGAACCTGGAATTTGATCACCTTCATCTACCCCAAAGATCTTGCAAAGAGAAAAATACAGTGATTGAGCTCTCAAGTTGAAATGTCTTCTCAACAATGGCTCTGGGGTATTGGCTGTAATCACAGACAAATTACCGACCTTGGTAGCATGCTCATATAGTGGCCCTGTTCTCAATTACATTCATTGTGCATCATATCTAGCTTGTAAATCATCCATATCAATGATTTCATGCACAATGTGGTTAGGGTTAAGGTTGAAAACCTCACTGAACAGCTCAGGGAAAACCCTAAAAAGATTGATTCCAGAATGATTTTTTACCCATGTTGTGATAGGATCATACTTCTTTTCCAGGTCCATCAATAAATCACTATCAAAGAAAATAGTGGGGACTATTAATTTTCCAATATCAAATTCCCAAATATTACTCATAGGAGTGTCCAATTTTTTCTCTGAAAACCATTTCTTAAACAACTCCAGACCTCCTATCGAAACCTGGGCATCCCCTATGCAATAAGCTTTGTCATAAAAGCCTTTTGCTACAACTATTCTAGGATTTTTCAGAATGAGTTCCCTTCCCTTAGTTAATTCATGCACTGATAAGGGGAATTGTTCAAGAAAATCACCATGTAGGGAACATTTTAAATAATCCTTTTAACCAGTAAACTCTTTTCGAGGAGGCATTTTGAATGAACCCTAGGAAATTCACAACAGAAGATGCTTCAATCTTACTTAGAAAGTCACAGAGCACTTTCCCGCTAGAATTTGCACTTTTTCACTATATGATGTCTTCTGCAATTTTACTGGAGTAAAAACCAAGAATTTTCATACCCTAGCTCTGAAATCTCGAATGCCCTAAAGTTCTTTTTGGACTTCGATGGTTCATTAATGGTGAAATCATGGGCTCTTTTCATAAATTAAAACCACACGCACAAGGTCTGAATCACATTTACTCTTAGTAACTGTTACCTGCAATTTGCATTCAAGTTTGAATCCTATCGTAGAAATTATCAAATCAGACGGTTCTAATTTAAAAATAACAAGCTTTACAATTTTTAGAAAAATGCTACGTGTCACAAATGCGCTTCCCCGCATTACTTAAAAACCTACAACTTTATAATGCAAAGATACGTCGTTCATTGATCAAAACAAGATCAACGATCAGACTAATCCACTTTTTATTAACAACCAACTAGCTGGGCTGACCAATAAGAAACTGCCATATGAGCTCATACTATCTGACAACATTCCACACTAGTAGATCCCATATCTTCTTCTGAGCAAGAAGGCAATTGACATCATCTAGTCCATGTGTCGTAAATGCACTTCCTCGCATTACTTAAAGACCTACAACTTCATAATGCAGGGGTGCGCTAACTGTAGATCTTCGAAAGATCTACAGTTGATAAGATTTCACCCTGTCGGGCATCTAGGCATAACTTTGACGTCACCATGGACACGTGTGTGCAGGGCACATCCCTACTTTGCTTAAAAACCTTCATCTTCATAATGCGGGGATGCGTTGGCCCTTGATCTAGACAAGATCGACGATTAAAATTAGCCCTTTATTTCATGCTCGCATTATCCACTTGGGCCAATGAAATGATTATTGTTAACCTGCAAGTTTTGACTGTTGCATTTATTTTAGACACCTTTTTGACCCACATGGATGAGTAGTTCCAGCCAAGCACAATTGGCAGATCCTATGGCATGACTTATGCATTCTTCCTAGTCTTGCCCCACTCTAACACGCATCGCCAATGCACTTCCCCACATTACTTAAATTCTTGCATCTTCATAATGCAGGGATGCCCTAGCCCTTGATCTCTAATAGATCAATAGTGTTTGAAAAAAGTTTTCAACTTGGCATCCTAAAAGGAATATCACAATTAAAGGCACATGAAAGGTTTATTACAAGTATTAAAAAATATTCTGATGCATACAAAACATTGGGATAAAACATCCCGCCAAGATACTTCAAGAAAACCCCCCCTTTTTTTTAAATTTGAAAATTAGGGCAACATAAAACCAAGGTATAAGGGTTTCTTACGCACTTAGGGCCTTTTTATAGATAATTTGAAAGCCAAACCTTGAGGACTTAAAGGGAATATACAACTTACAGAGCAAGGCATAATTAGGGTAATCTAATAATTTTTAGAATTTCACACAATAAAACCCTAGTCTGCAAGAAACAAAGACTTAACTGATTTTTCATCCAAATATCAAATTTTTTTTTTTTGCTATGAAAAATCACACCAACAGATATTATATTATTTGAGGCTTTGGAGTCTATGATACAATTTATCAATTTGAAACCATGAGTAAACATAGACAAATAAAAAGTCTGAGGTTTCTCTTTGATGGGGATATTTAGAATCAAACTTTTAGGTTGAATTCATTCTTCATGGGTTTCTTTCTGTTTTTCCTTGGTTTCTTCATGGGAAGAACCTTATTAGCTTGCTAGGCATCTATTCTCAGGAAATATTCATGAGCATAATCTGTTAACTTATCTAGTTCTTTGGTATTCATCCCTAGATAATCAATAGGAGAAATCTAAATTCTAGAATATTTAAAACTCAACAATGTCAAAAAGTGAGTTAGGGTCTGAAATTTTTAGAATTTAGACTTGAGGAACTTGGGGTTGTGACACTTTATATCCTTCTCCAATTTGGGATCTCAAATCTTTTGCATATAGAGATGCTACAATGCTTTTATGTTGGGAGTTAGATTTTCCTCTATGTTGTCCTCTAGTTAAGAATGATCAAGAAGGTTCTTACCAAGTTACAAGAATATCACAACCTTTATTAGAATCAGATCCATATTCCACATAATAACTTACAAAGTCACTAGATACTTTGGAGGACTCTTCTTCAACAACTATATTTGTTGCATCTACCTTTTTGGCTTCAACTTTCTTGTGTCTTACATTTTCTAGGCATGTTTCTCCCTCATGATCATTGTTAAGATGAAAGATGCACTTTTTTTTTTCCAATGGGTGACTCAACTTGAAGTATTTTCTGAGTAGGAGGGAGGTCAAACCACTATCCTAAATTGGGAGTAGTTTGGCCTAGATATCTTTTTGGGATGTCCTGATAAGTGGTGATGACTTTAGGTAGTTGTCTCTTGATGGCTATCATGTCATTCATCATCTTTTGGATTAATCGATCATTAGAGGAAGAAGTGGATTCCTAAGAGTTTGGGATTTGTACATCTATCTTCCACTTATCGGTTATTATCATGTCATCTTCTAATTTTATAGCAAGATTCTGAGCAACTCCAAGCATGGTAGGATTGGCACTTTTTAATGTGAAAGAGGCATTTGTAGGCATTGCATTTAAAATGAAACCATTTTTATTCTCCTCATTAGTTCTATTTCCATTTGATATATGTTGAATGTATTTATTGAATCTTGAAACAAGCTCTTGCATGGGTACATATATCTCCTTTTTCATCTAGGTCAGTTGTATTAGAAAAGAATTAGCATCATCTCTAGACTTGAATTTTCCTTCAAAGGTTGTTAAAGGCATTCAAATGTTCTTCAAAAAAAATCTTTCCATCCTCACTAAACCTAGGAAAAACTTTATAGGATAACTTAGGTAATCTTCCCAAACTAGCTCCTAATCTTAGAGGGCCTACAACAAAACCCCAATGTTGATTAAGGGTCATTCTTGGTAGTATGATGTTAAGACAGTGAATATTTATGGAGGAAGGAATCAAGGTTCTTGGAATGAGTAGATATTGAAAAGAGGATCTACAAGTAGTCTCAGTTTTCTTTGTTTTTAAAGAAAGATATGGTTGGAAGTCAATATTGGCTAGATCTTCAAAAAAATTATCTAATAGCCCTAAGAATTTGTCGGTCTAGGTGTATCTTATTTTTTCTAGGGTGAATAATTCTTGTATCTCTTCTGGTTAACTTACTTCTATTAACAACAACCCCTTCTTGAGCCTTTTGAACCCATTTAATTCTCTTAGATATTTTGTCTTCTCTTTCTAAAACTTTTTGAACTTGAAGGTATTTTTAATTTCTTTCTCGATTCGCCCAAGCACAAGCATTAAGATCTAAAATAAGGTCCTCCTATGTCTCTTGAAAACCTAGATTTTTCTGTAAGATAGGTTATAGTTTATGATTAGGAAGTACCATTTTCAATCTTTATATGAATTATTTGGTGATGAAGAGAGAGATCTTAGGTTGACTAGTTTCTCCCTAGAAGAGTCACCAAAACCTATTGGAAAACAATTTTTCACTTAATGTATATAAGCTTGCTATATTTTATTTTGAGGGAAAGATCAACTTAATTTACGAACTATTTGAGTTTCTACAAGAATGAAACTCTCTTCTTATATAAATGTTTTTTAGCTTTATTATGCATGACTACCCTTCTAAAAGATATTTATTAATTTTCCATTATGAGAGAATGTCTCTCACAATTATTTTTACCAAACAATACTAAAGGTCATAACACTCAACTCATCAAAATGAAAATAATGTATAATCTAAAAAAACCATTCAAATTTAATAGCTATAATCAACCATGTGATTGATTCTTATTTTGAAATAGAAAGAAACTAAAGGCCATAACATTGCATATGATTTAGGAGATAGGGATATTCTATGATAAGATTTTTTTCCCAAGGTATATTTTCCCATTCTCAATTCTTTGATATCAAATTTTAAGTCAAAGGACTTGGAAGTAGATGATATATTGCTAGGATCATGACTATGAGATGTTGATATGACTTGATCGTAAGGTATCAATGAGTATGTGGATAATTTTACTCTATTACAATACTAAAAAGGATTTGGATCCCCTTTGATTTTTATCTCTTGTCCACCATGAGGGAATTTCAAACATTGATGGAAAATTCAAGGAATTTCTTGCATAGAGTGATGTCCCAAAAGATTACTATATACTACTTCCATATCAAGAACTTGACAAGGTACATATTTTAACATAGGACCAACTATAATAGGTAACATAATTGATCCTTTAGATGTCATTTCTTTCTCTTCATAAGCTTTAATTGTGACTTTATTTTTAGGATCTACAACATTTTCAAAAAAATCCCAGTGCAAGGACTATTTTTAGAGTACATATATTCAAGAAAACTTCTCCATCTATAAGAATTCTTTTTATTTTGTGATTTTGTATGAGGACTTCAATATGGAGTAAAGCATTATGAGGTTGTTGAATGGAAAGATCACCATGTTTCGTAAAAGATATGAAATAAGGTGTGGTCAAATGTTTGGGTACCATAGCTTGGAATTGATCATGATCCAAATTCGTGCAATTTTTAGGATATTTTTCAAGAAGCTCTCTATGTGATATTGAAAACTATTAAATATCTAATATGGATATTTGTGCTAGTATATTCTTAAATTGATCAAAAATTTCATATTGTTTTGAAATTTTGGGTGTAGCCTTAGGTACATAAATAGATTTTGTTTGAGACATGGATAGTTTAAATAAGACACATTGTAGTGTGACCTTAGCTTGATTTATAATGGTAGACTTAAACTATTTAGATTCATCCTTCTCATTAAAGGTAATTTCATTAGCATAATACTTGAGAAGGATCACATTCAAATATGTTGTTAATGTATGTGTAGGATGTTGCATTGTAATTAGCTTGATTGTCACTTTTATTATTGCAGGGATTTGCATTATCATGATCTAGAAGTGGATTTTTGAATGTAGTATGTATCTCATTTGAGGTAATTCCATCAACATTTACTTCAGCTCTCTCAACCAAATCTTGTATCACATTTTTTAACCTCTTATGGTCATGTATTTTATGTCCCATTCCTTTATGGATTCACAATAGTCATCATCATTCCACCATGATGGTTACACTTTTGATTCATAACCTTTCACTTTCTGAAGTGTTATGAGTTTCCTATTGATAAACTTCCTCAAAGCCAATTCAAGAGATTCATCTATAGGAGTGAATGTTCTCTTCTTAGGTATGAAATTTGTTCTTGTGAAATAGTCATTATTTCATTGAGTGTTTGGAACATCTTGGGTATTTTGATTTGTTTGAGGAGTAGTATATTTCTTTCCTAGATTCAATATTGGTTGTGTTGTCTTGACATTTCAATTCTGTACTACTCCATCAGTAACAATTTTCTTATATTTATTCCAATATTTGGATTTGTAATTGTTGATATTGAGATTTGGTAAGCTAGCATAATCTTTTGTCTAAAGTTTTTGTTCTCCTTTTTGTACCATAACTTCCTCAATCTTTACACAATTTTCATTGAGCTTTCTAAAGTTTGGTGGACATTGTAATTGTACACTATAGTATATGTTTGGTGTGTGATTTTGTATAATAATCTCCATTTTTTATGTTCAGGAATAATTCTTGAATATTTTGACAAAAGGTGATGTCATCTTTGTAGGAAGATCAGAAATGGTTCTCCATTCTATTTTTTTGTATTTCAAAGATCTAACATTTTTACTTCATGCCTAATATTATAGGAGTAATGTGTTACAAATATATTATCTAGTTCATTAAAGGACTTGATATTGGGTGGTAACTTAGTTAACCATTTTGTAGCTTGGGCTCCCAAACTTCATGGAAATAGTCTCGTCATGATCTACTTCAATTCATGCAGCACATAATTCTCTAACATGGTGTTGTGGATCTGTATTTCCTTTGTATTTGTCAAATTTGGGTACCTAAAAATGAGGAGGAAATAAAATATGACCAAGATCTTGTCAAAAGGGTATGGACATATGTCTTCTAAAGTGTACCTCTTGGTTGAAGATCTAGTTTGAATATCTTGGATTTTCTATTGAAGCATTTAGATCAGTTGTACTTGAGAATCTAATGATAATGTATGCCCATATAAAGTGTTTCCTTGATTTCTTAAGGATGTAGATCATAGATATTTATACCATGAGGATTGTACCATTTTTTATGAGGTCCATGGGATGTTGAACTTTTATGTTGGAAAGAACCTTCTTGAAAATATTGTGCAAGTATTCATTGGAAATAACCTTGAGGAGAAATATGTTGGGGATAATATTGTTGTGTAACTCCTTGTTGGGTTATCTATTGTCAACAAGATCCTTGATATGTTTAGTTTCATTTTTGGTGAGGACCTTGTAAGGTTACATTTTATGGACTAGGATGTTGTTGGGTTACACCTTGTTGAAAAGTGTATTGGGTATAACCTTGTTTAAGAGAGCCTTGTAAGGTTATATTTTTTTGACCAGGAACTTCTTGGGTTACACCTTTTTTAAAGGAATCTTGTTGGGTATAACCTTTTTGAGGAGGTCCTTGTAACATTACATTTTTTGGACTACGACCTTGTTGGGTATAACCTCATTAAGGAGGCCTTTGTAAGGGAAAATTTTTTTTGAGTAGTATCTTGTTGGATGAACCCTTGGGATGTTGAAACTAGTAAAGAGTCTTAGGAAGATGGACTTTGTTGAATGGATCCTTATGAAAGAATATTATTTTGTTTTAAAGTATCACTTGATCATAAAGGAACTTGTGAGATTGAACCTTGTTAGAAAAGAATTTTTTGAGTCAACCTTTGTTGGGGAGGTCCTTGATCACTAAAAGTGTTCCTAAGTTGATTAAGATCAAAATTAGTAGGAATCTTTACACCTTGTCATGAAAGTATCATGAAGTATCATTCTTTATCTAGGTCTAATATTTTTCCATTACCTTTTAAAACCTAGAATGATTCATAGCTTCCTTAATCTCATCTTCAATTAGTTCATCTTATTGGTATCTCTAACCACTATTATCTATTAGAGCCAAACACTTATTCATTTACGAGGCAAAGTTAGATAGTCATCATTACAATCAACTTATTCTATATAGGTCGAGCCATGTACCAAGCTCTATAGAAGCCAAGTAAGTTTTTGTTCACTGAATATTTTCTATATGACCCAAGCTCAACACTGACCAAGCAAGTTTTCAGCATACAAGTGCCAAGTTAAATAGTGTGTGGCGAGTGCAATACAAGCCAAGAAAAACTAATGTAAGGCATTAGAAAAAAATAAAGGCTGAAAAATGCAAATTTTACATCAAATTCAAAAATGGAACAAAATTTGAGGTAATGCATTTTACAAGATGATATGGAAGGAACATTTAAATATTGTAGAGGTTGTTATAGAACATTTAATAAATGTAGATTTTGTTAGAGAATATTTAAATGATGTGGATTACATATCCCTATGTTGTGTGATCAAGGATATAGATGGAGAGGCTATTATGGAAGAATCTAGAAAACTCTTTACAAAACTCTTTAAATAGTGATGATCCTAGCCTAAACCATGTGGAATGTGAGAGGGAGATATAAAGATTATATGTGACAACATGGAGAAATATATGGTGAATGGTTGAGAACATATAAGTTAGTGAAAGGGTTATGTAGTCATCTAATAGAGAAAGTGATCCATTCATAATAGTGAAGTGAAAGGGAAAGTCAAGATTAACAGATCATAGGAGACAATTAGTTAACAAGGAGAAGACTGGAAATCAACTTACACGAGCATACCAACAGTCAAGTATTGAACTTGAATTAGGGTAAATGTCTTAACATAGTGGTCTTAAAAAATCTTTGTAAATCTCCTAACAAATTCCTTAATTTTTTTTAAGTGTTAAATCCTTTAACAAGGTGAGACCTAGTAACTTCTTAAGCTTTTAACAAGACAGACCCCTCACAGGGTAGATCATATATTATAATCAAACATTGTGACCATCACAACTTAACTTTATTACTACATTAAAAAGACATGTGGGTGTCATCCCCACCCCAGTTTTACCTTCACCTTGGAGGGTTTTAGGGTAAAAAAAATTGTGTTATGTGTTTATTTGCATATATGTGATAGATCAAATTTACATGTTATAGAAGATTTACATTACAAGTTTTACATGCATAATTTTATTGATAGATGTGAATGAATTGGTGGAAAGTTTAAAGTGTTTAAGATTTTGATTCATTCCTCCCCCCAGTATCTTGTCTATCCTATTTATAACTACATTAGTCAAAAATTGGTATTAGAGCATTGGCTCTTTGAGAGAAGTTTAATACCTTAGAGATTAGATCTTGGAGATGGAGGCTTTCAAACTAGACAAGGTTATTAACAATCAAGTGATTAACATCCAAATCATACTATAGATACTTAAAATCATCCCTAAAGACTATATTAATTTATTTATATTTCCCGGGACATAGTAATTAATTATTAATTAATTAATTATATTGGTCACATTCTTCTACTTATTTAATTTAATTAATTAATTAAATAAGTTCATTCTCCTAAGTATTTAAAATTTAATTCAAATACTCCTAGCCCTAATGTGTTAAATTAATTTAACACATGATCATCTATGTTTCCCCTTTTTAAATAAATTTTATTTATTTAAATCCCCATATCCCATTAATTCTTCTAAACCTATGATTAAATTAAATCCTGTCTAATTTAACTTAAACCTAGCCTACACCCATCATTTTCATCCTCTTAAGCCTACTTCTTCTCTAATCCCAGTTAATAATCCTAATCTCCTTCCTAATTCCCCCTCATTAGTCTAGGTGTGTGCTCACACATGTGTGAGAAGACATGGCTACACACTCCTCTTGCACTCTTGTCTCCCGCTCTTCCTCTCAAATTTGCTCACACATGTGTGAGAAAACTTCAAATTTTTTACCACTTGCATGGCTTGCATGTCACCTTATATGGCACCTACATGGATGCCACCTCACCAAGCCCTCTTTTAAGCCTATAAATAGAGGCCTTGTGTCAAGCATTTGTATCTCTAATTATTGCATTATTATCATGTTGATTTGAGATTTGAAATTTCATTATAGTTGAACTTGCATGCTAGTTTGAGCATTTATAGTAGCTTTCATGGTAGTTTTCATGGTGATTTCTAGATGCACACTAACCATTTGGTAGTTGGTTTAGCTTTTCATTTGCATCATTAGCCTAGTTTACTTATGCATTCATAGTCCCTTTGCATTTACATGTTAGTGTAACTTGCATACTTAGTTTTTTTGGTTGCATTTCATTTTCATCCTTGAATGCCTTCAATTATGGATTTCACCATAGCCATTTCCTGAGGTGTTCTTCATCTCATGTAGCTTGTATTCATATTTCATCATTACTCACATTTTCACATCCACATTCAAGAGATTCACTATATTGTCATGTTTGAGAAAGCACACCAAACATACCTTACATCTTAACACACCAACAAGGCCTCTCATGGCTGCCTTTGTTGAGTTGTAGAGGTGGCTTGAGGGCTTGATTTGTTGGCTACATTGAGTTGCAAAACTCAAGAAAGAATTAGTTAAGGTGTCTTTCATTTTGGTAAATACTTGTTTCATGTTTTGATTTGAACTAATGTTTTCATATTTACTCATGCTCCCAATAGGTCACTTCTTCTAGCACACATTTTGGCAAGCCTGGTGGGACCCACGTCCTTGATTTCACCTCAAAAATCTGCAAATAAACCTTTTTTAGTTTTAGAAATCTTCACATTGTCGTCTCTATGGGCCAAAGTGTCATCTACAATAGTCTTCTGTGCAAATCAACATCTCCTCTTTCTAGCATCTTTGTCGCAACTTAAACAACTCACCTTTGCCATAGAAATCTTACTTTCAAATTTGCATAGGAGAACATTTTATTTTCTAGGTTTCAACATTGTCATCTACAAAGTTTCCTTTTTCATCTGCGAATATCAGTCTATCGTTTGCATGTTGTACGGCTCCTAGGTTGTCATCTACGAATTTCAGCGTCTTTGTATTTAACATTGTCATCTTTGTCTAACATAGTGCTACATCACCACAAAATGTACTAAGTTTACCTCTGTTGCCTACGATTTTCAACATCTCCATAGTTTGTTGTCTTCAAGTTTTAGCATGTGCACCTACATTTTGTCATTTGTGCTTGTAGAAAAAGTTGCCCAAGTTTTTAAATTATTTTTGTTAAGTAGTGACTTGCAAATTTTTACTAATATTTTTTCATGCAGAGAGTTAACCTTGAAAGCTTAAAAAATAAAACCAATAGTGATTTTCATCACTAAGAGAATTTGCAGTGATTTTTATCACTTAGACTCAAAAGTCAATGAACTTGTATGCTTTAATCACTTTCATTTGAATGGATAAATATTATCATAAAAAACATTTGGACTCGGTGCTTAAAATTGACATGAATGTTAGGGTAGATAACATTTGGACTTAGTGCTCAAAATTGACATGGATGCTTAGGGTAGAAACAATATTTTGATTTGGTGCATAAAAAGAACTCACACTATCTTGAATGCATTAAGGAAAAATGGAAATGCATGTCTAGGCTAGAGAACATTTGAAATCGGTGCTTAAAATTGACATTTATGTCTAGGCTAGAACATATTTGAGTTTGGCACTTAAAATGAAGTCACACATTCTTGAATGCCATAAAGGAAATTGATTTTTACTTTTAGCATCTTTTATTTTTGGAATTTTATTTATGCATGCTCACTTTACTTTCTTACTGACAAATCTACATTTTTCATTTATGTTGGCACCATTTCAAGTTAGAAAGAACCTTGTATGTTTTAATCATGAGTGTCTTCAAGTAGATAAAAAACTTAAAGCCTCATTGGGAAAGAACAAGTGTCTTTTAAACTCCAAGACCACTTACGCATTCTCTCCCCTCATGCCTTTGGGTGATCTTGGGTGCACAAGAAATAAGTATTTTTTTTTTCCTTTTTTAGGAGGCCTACTTGGGGATTTAGATCACCCCTTGGGACGACCTCAACTCTAGTGTTTTGGCAAAGTATAAATAGTGAGAGGTGAATTGAAAGAAACCTCTTTTGGAAGCATAATATTGTCACTCTTAGCTAAGCCCCAAAGAACTTTATACCTTTGGGAAGTGAATGAGGAGATTTGAGTTACCATCTCCCCTTGGCTATGTGGTATTATTTTCTTTTATCTATATATTTGGGCCTTGTGTACCTTGTGTATATCAAGGACACCCCTTAGATAAGCCTTACTCATCCTAGTGGCAACCTTATTAGGATTGTTGGTGTGTTTAGCATGCTTGTTCAAACATTCAAAATCTAAGCCAAATATCAAACAAGTTCTAAAATGAGTGAAATTGTGACGTAACCTTTCATTAAGTGAAATAGTGATGAGGTCCTCTTGACTCACAGTTATTTTCAGTAGTCTTACATTGATAGTGGTTCAGTCTAGTTAGGTCTTGTTGCAAAGTTTTTGGGTGCTTGAAATTTGGGTCTTGTTTTATTCCTACCATTATCAATAAAGTCAACCAAGTCAAGCATAAGAAAGTGAAATTGTCTAAACCACCTATCTACAAGGAAAGGAAGAACCTAGCACATGGTGACAAATAATTCTGATATGTTATCAAAGACATTAAAAAAGAAGAAGCTAGACAAGACCATTATGATAGAATTCAATACAATGGAAAAATTCAAAAATGGTCTACCTTCCCAAGAGTGAACCCAAAGTTTTCAGTTCCAATGAATGAGGATTGAGTTAATCACATAAGTGACCATAATATCTTCCACTTTCTATATCTACCTCAATTTTCCAAAATCCTAGTCTTCCATTTTCAAATCTTCTTCTAGAGAGCTTGAACCTTTAAAACATCTTTTGAAATTGTGACGCTAGACCTTTTATCCATAGGCAAACATTTACCCTAATTACACTTACTTATTTGGGATCACAAGTCCATCTCCAAATAGTGAGTAATCAATTTGGTGTCCTATCTTGCCTAAAGATCGCTTGACTATCTTTGGTAGGAGAAAGACACTATTATCCTCTAATCAAACTTTATTTGCTAAACAAAAGTCTTTTGTTTGCACTTGGGTAGTTGACCCTTTAATCACATAAAGTTAATAGCTCTCATCCTCATTTTCTTTTTCTTACATAACCTTCCACCCATTATTTGGTCACTATTGCATGGTACACACATGATTAGGAAGGTTCGCATTTAATCCCATGTCACATTTGTGGGAATCATTGGGACAATCAAAGATGGAGAATCCATTTCCTCCACACATAACTTCATCAAGGAGCACAATCCCCTCTAGTTTGAACCTTGGTATGCCTTACTCAACATCCGTGTAGGAACTAGAAGATCCCTTTTGTAAAACAACTTTGGGGGGTGATGATAAAGAAGTATACCAAGATGAAAATCCTATTGACTCTAATGATGTACCTAGTGATGTTAGGACATTCCTTGTAGATCCCTAGAATTTGGAAATGATGGAGAAATCCATTAGGGAAAACAAAATTGAGATATTCCTAAATTTGGTCAAAGATGGTGTCAATGTTCCCCCAAGCTTTGATGAGAGCACCTTGTTTAGACAAATTACAGAAGGTGGTGCTCTCGTATTGCCCACTTCAAGCACAACTCCAACTTCTAGCAAAGGGAAAGAAACCATGGTGGCAACTATTGCTATGCCTACATCTAGCACTTCCACACAATCAACATTTCAATTGAGTGCAAAACATATTCAACAAATCATTAGTGCTATGCCCAATGCTACCACACGTGCTAGTCTTCCACAATCCACCTTGATAGGTACCACTATGGGATGCTTAAATGTTGGGCAAGTTCCTACTCAATCAATGGTAATTCAACCACAACCAATGCACTCATCTTATTTACAAATACCAACAAGTATGGTAAAGACATCTGTACCAATTCCAACAATTGCATATCAATACATTAGCCAAAGTGGAGTACTTCCACCCCCTCACACTACATTTGGGACTCTCTACAATTTAGGAGGTGGATTTGTGAACTCCCAACAATCATAAGTGAAACCCTATCAAGATTTGGCTCAACAATTTCAAGAATTGCAAAATTTGGTCCTTAACATGAACAACAAAGGGGTGAAGGATTTCTCTTTTGAGGAAATTTTTCCTTTCCCATTCAATAAATCCATCAATATGGTACCATTCCCATCTAGTTTCAAAATTCCTAAATTTGATAAGTATATGGGAGAGACATGCCTTGTCACACATCTCAAGGAATTTTCCATTCTCTGCCAAGAAGTAGCCTACAATGATGATTATCTTAAGAGACTCTTTGCACGAAGTCTTAGAGGCCCCACACTAGAATGGTTAATGAATTTACCTAAGAGATCCTTTACTTCATTCAATGATTTGACAAGAAAGTTTATATCACAATAATCTTACAACATTGAACATCATGCCTCATTGAGTGATTTGTGCAACACAAGGAAATGAAATGGTGAAACATTTGCCAATTTTCTACAATAGTGGAGGCATCTTGCTAACCGTATGCCCTACAAAATTGAGGATTCCCACCTTGTAGATATATATATCAAAAACTTAGTACCCAAAATGTCTTTCCACATGAAGATTGCTAGCCCCAAAGACTTTGCCACTTTAGTCAAGAAGGGCAACAATATTGAAAATGGACTTTTGGAAAAAGGTATCATTAAACATTATAATTCATCATCCTCACACAATGAGGCAGACAACAATAAAAAACCCAAATTTTTGTCCAAGAACAAAGATTTCATGCACGATGGTGTCATTGATGTCAAAAACCTTCAAGGAGGAAACAAAATAACTATTGTAACCAAAACAACAATAATTCAAACAATGACAATTAGCAATCTTGCACTCAAACACAATTTTTCCTTTGCACCAACAAAAATTACAACTAAGACTATGATTGCAATAGAAATTTCACTAACTTTCGTGAACCCTTGGAAGCTATATTTAAAAAGTTAGTGGATCACAGTCTGATGGTATTCCCTAACACATAACCCTTTGATGAGAACCAACCCAAATCAAAATGGTATAGGGAAAATGAATATTGCAAATACCATCGCATTAAAAGGCATGACACAAACAAGTGTATAAAACTCAAAGTCTTGATCCAAAGTCTTGTTGATGATGGAGAAATTAAGGTAGAAGGAGGACCATCCTCTTAAAATGCTAAGCTGAACATATTTTAAAAACCATTTCCTAATCACAATAATGACAATAACAACAATGGAAACAACAATGTGAACATTGCAAATTGAGCTTCCACATCAAATGTATTACCTTATGATTATTCCACTAACCAAATATTAGGGTTTGACTCCTTGTGTGGTAAAATTCAAATCAATGATATATGTGGATTTAACTACATGTGTGGTTGCATTGAAGAGGTAGACACTCATGTTAATACCCTTGTCCTACAAGCAGCTAATTGTGATGCCACCACTCAACAAGGAAGAATTACTTTGCAAGCTACCACTCCTAATTACACTAATCCATCAGTGCCACATGCACCTACTGTGCCATCCACTTCACAAATGCCTGCTTCTCACTATGATGTGTTATCCTAGTTAGGTAAGACTCTTGGACAAATATCCATTCTTGAGCTCCTAACCACGTCACCCATCCACAAAGAAATCTTGGAGAAGGCTCTTTTAGGATCTTGTGTTCCTAAAAACATAAATGCCTCCCAATTCACTGCCATGATTGGAAACCTTGTCGCCCAACAACATCTGGTTTTCATAGATAAAGATTTCTAAGGTCTTGATCCACATCATAATTTGTTGCTCCACATTGAAGTTCTTAAATAGTGACATAAGATTAAAAGAGTCCTAATAGATAATGGATCCAATTTGAATCTATGTACATTGAAGATGATTTATTTCTTGGGACTTCTAGAAGATCTCCTAGATACCAATAAAAGGATAACAATCAAAACCTATGATGAAAGGGAAAGAGAATCAAAAGGAGTTATCATGTTACCTCTAAACGTTGGACCAACCATCATAAATATTGAATGCCATGTCCTAGACTTGGATTTTCCATATAACATTTTTCTTGGTCGACCTGGGATACATACACTAAAGGCTATCCCATCTACCTATCATCAATGCTTGAAATTCCCTCACCAAGGAAGAGAGGTCACAATCCTAGGGGTTCCTACTCCTTTTTCATTCTCTAAAAGATTGGAAGGTGCACCAAATTTTTTTTTTCCAATCAATGAGTTTGCCAAAGTTATACCTAAGCCTCTCACTATAACAAAATCACCTTCCACTACAGTGCCAGAATTAGCCAATGATGATTCCAATTGCTGCAAAGGAAAAGAGAAGGTGGGAGATACTAAGGTCAATACTACAGGGAAGAAGGTTACCTTTACCAATTTAGGAATGGGAGAGTATAAGTTTTAAAATTCCTTGTGTGTTGGACAACTACCACTCTCCCCTCGCTCCTTTGGAAAACCTTCACAATTACCACCTCTTGCCAACAAAGAGACTATGCATATAATAAGACAACATTTGAAATTGGGGTTTACTTAGTGATGAGCATATGGAATCTAATATTCTAGATTGGCTATACTATGATGGAAAAGATGAACCTATTGAGTTCCCCAAGGATAAGTATGTTAAGGCCCCTCCCATTATAAAAAACATGGGATATCATGGTAATGGTCTTGGACCTAAAGAAGATGGAATGAGACAACCCTTAGAAGCCAATAGCTATCGTAAAGGATGTGGTTTGGGCTCCATTAAACCTAAGATGTCCTTTGTTGACAACTATTGTATGGTTGAACCTAATTCTAAGACTGAAGAGGAGGAATTCTTCGAAGTACCTTTCCAATACATTGAGGATGACCTAGATAACTATGTACACACCATTTCCATAGATGAACTTTCATCCACCGACCTACCTCTCACTATCCTCAGCATGATAGACTGGGACCTTCAAGGTACACCACCAGCTCTTGATATTTGTAAGTCTAATGAAGCAATGATGGCACTCTTTGGCCTTAAGAATCTCTGAGATTACGAACATGCGATCCAATATAATGAGGAATCCTTATTTGGTAGCCAAGTCATCTCTCTTAGTCACAAAATTGAAAAGGAAAATAAAAATGGAAAAATAAAAGAAACATTCTCTAGTGAAAACTCTTTCAGGGCACTTTTGGATGAAGAAAAAGATAAAATAAAAGATGCATCTTCTGAAGAAAACCTCTTAGAGGTGCCAAAAGAGGGAGAGATTGACTTTCCATTCAGGTCTTTACCACCAAAAAAGTCATCTATTTTGAATAAAGACACAATTATAGTCAACTTGGGTACAAAAGATAATCCTAAAATCACCTATATTGTCACTACCCTAAATCTTGAAGAGCAAAAGGCCATGATTGAATTATTGAGAAAGGGTAAAATCAATTTTGCATGGACCGATAGAGATATGTCAGGTTTAGATACAAATTTGGTTGTACATCATTTGATAGTAGATCTGAAGATTAAACCAATGAAGAAAAAGTTGTTCAAGATGCATCCTAAGGTAGCACTTTTAGTCAAAGTAGAGTTATAGAAAATGTTAGAGGAAAAGTTCATTTTCCCTATTGATTATCCTAAGTGGGTCTCCAACATTGTTCCTATAGGGAAAGAATCTAGGGGTATCTGTGTTTGTTCAAATTTTTGAGATTTAGATCTTGCATGTCCTCAAGATGATTTTCCACTTCCTAACATAGACATCATAGTGAATTTGACTGTTGGACATGAGATGTTGTCTTTGATGGATGGTTTTTCTAGTTATAATCAAATCAAAATTGTAGAAGAAGATCAACATAAAATGGAATTTACCACCCCATGGGGAACATTTTGTTATCAAGTCATGCCTTTTGGCTTGAAAAATGCCAGTGCCACTTATCAACGCACAATTACCACCATATTTCATGATCTTCTACATGTCATAATGGAGGACTATGTTGATGACATCCTAGGAAAATCAAAGACATGTGAGTCCCACATTAATGTTCTTACCACCATTTTTAAAAGGTTGGAGAAATATAAAGTGAACCTTAATCCAAAGAAATGTGTATTTGGGGTCAAATCAAGTAAATTGTTAGGCTACATTGTGTCAAGAAGAGGTATTAAGGTAGATCCTACAAAAGAGAAAGCCATCATGGATATGCCTCCACCCAAAACATTGAAATAACTTTGAAGTTTTCAAGGAAAGTTACAATCCATTAGGAGATTTGTGTCACAATTAGCAAATAAGGTCCATCCACTTCACCATTCACTTAGCAAGGGAAAAAGTTTTCAATGGGATTGTTTATGCCAAAAAAATATTCAAACAAATTAAGACATATTTGGCTAATCCTCCAGTTCTAGTCCCTCTAGTTGTAGGATGACCATTGATTCTATACATTTCATCTACTTCAATTTCCCTAGGAGCACTTTTGGCACAATTAGATGACAATAGGAATGAGCAAGCTATATATTACCTCAGTCAAACACTAGTTGGCTATGAGTTGAACTACACTACTATTGAGTGAGCATGTTTGGTTGTAGTCTTTTGCATGTAGAAGTTATGCCATTATATGCTTAATCATACTACATACCTCATTGCCAAGATAGATTGACTCAAATATTTGCTATCAAAAGCCACCCTCACTGGTTGAGTAGAAAAATGGGTCTTGATTTTAAATGAATTCGACATTGTTTATAAGGATCATAAGGCCATTAAAGGACAAGTAATTGCAGATTAGCTTGTCGAAGCTCCTCTTCAAGGTGACCATCCAGTTGTAGCAGATTTTCCAGATGACACAATTATGACTATAGCCTCTAATACACCATGGAAACTATTTTTCGATGGATCTTTTACACAAAAGGGATCGAGGGAAGGAATTTTGTTTGTTACACCACAAGGGGATCTCATTCCTAAGTCTTATAAAATCTCATTCCCTTGCACAAAAAATATAGCTAAGTATGAAGGTTTAGTCATAGGACTACATCAAGCTATCAGATGGAATATCAAAAACCTTCTTGTTTTTGGAGACTCACAATTGGTCATTAAACAAGTCCTGGATGAATACCACACCAAGGATGAGAATTTTTTTCCCTATCTCAGGATAGTGGAGGATCTTAAGCAGCACTTAACAAAGATTATTTTTCAGCATATACCAAGGGCTAATAATAAAGTAGCAGATGCTATGGCAACTATTGCCTCCATTATTTCCATGCCAAAATATAGTCCTAAATGTGAGTTTCTTGTTGAGAATCTTTTTACTCCTACTTATGAGAAAATTGATTTAGAGTTGGTGTGTGAGATTGTCAGTCTTGAGTCTCCATGGTATGCTGACATCTTTGCTTATTTATATCACAAAACCATTGCCATAACCCTCACCCCAAATCAAAATAAAACCTTCATCTATTGTATAGCCCGATACAATATCCTAGGTGACATACTTTTTTGAAAAAAAATTGATGGAACCCTCCTCCGATGTCTCAGTTTAGATGAAGCCAGAATGATGTTAGAAGAGGTTCACCAAGGGATTTTCGGTGCCCACTCTAGTGGCCTTACATTAGCAAAATAGCTTCTTAGGATAGGTTACTATTGCCCACTATGGAAGCAAATGCATATCATTTTGTGAAGAGATGTGTTCCTTGTTAGTAGCATGGTGATTTGATACATGCTCCCACCCAAGACCTCTAACCCACCATCACTCCATGGCCCTTTTTCCACTGAGGATTTGATCTTGTTGGTCAAGTGTACCCAAATTCCTCAAACAACCACAAGTATATTATTTCTGCCAGTGAGTACTTCACAAAGTGGGTCGAGGCTATTCCATTAACCTACATCACTAGAAAATAGATTTAGAAGTTCATCTTGAGCTACATTATCTATCATTTTGGCATACCTCAAGATATCATGGTTGATAATGGAACCCCTTTCAAAAATTAGGAAGTTGCCACACTATGTAGAAAATTTGGAATCACCTAGCATTTTCCCACTAGATACTACCCCCAAGGCAATGGCGAAGTTGAAGCTACTAATAAAAGCATTTTGAAATTCCTAAAGAAAATTGTTGATGCAATTGGCCATGATTGGCACCTCCATCTTGCTCCCACCCTTTGGGCCTACCATATCTCCATCCATACCCCCTTAGGGGCCACCCAATTTTCCCTTGTTTATGGTTCTAAGGCTGTCTTACCCATCGAAATTGAGGTCCGTTCCTTCAGAATCTCTCTCAAGAATCTGATGTTTGAAGAAGAATATAGAGTTGCTCACTTGAAAGAATTGCAACTGCTTGATGAGAGATGCCTTAATACTCTAAACGACATCCACATGTATCAAAATTGCCTTTAGCTATAGTATCATAAGAAAGTCAAGCCACAAGAGTTTGAAGTGGGTGACTTAGTTTTGTAACATAATATGAGGAACCTCCAAAACTATGAAAACAAAGGAAAGTTTGAGGCAAATTGGCTAGGTCCATTTATCATTACAACTAAATATGGTTTTGGGGCATATCAAGTTGCTACTCTAGAGGGAGATCCACTCCTTAAGCCTTTAAATATATAGCATCTCAAGTGGTTCTATGCTTGAGCCTTTTTAGTTCCTGTACAATGTTTATAGTCCCGCAAAAATCCAAAAAAAAAATTAGAAAATCAAAAAATCCAAAAGAATTCATAAAATGTCCTTGAAAAAAGCCTTAAAAGCAAAAAATATTCCTAAAAAAAGAATGGGTGATTGTCTATAAGGTTCGTTTCACTTCACTTCATTCCACCATTCCATTTCTCTTGTGAAAAGTCTTATCTAGCTTTTTTTCTTTTCATGCATCCAATAAAAGGCCTCTTGTCTATGAGGCTTCACTTCACCTCCATCTTTTGGAAGACCTCTAGTCTGCAAGGCATTTTTCATCAAGTGGTTATCCAATCCCATCACAATGAGCTTTTTCACAATAGTGACCACACTTGGACTTACACAAAATCACCATTCGAGACTTAATGATTCGAGAAACTTGTTCGCTTCATAGCCCTTGCCAGAAACACACAATTTTATGATCATTGACATTTGACTTGACACATTATTATAGGATGAATCCTTCCTATAGGCGAGATTGTGACCTTGACTTCTAGACCTAAGGTTCTTGGTAGGAACTATGGACTGAATGACTACTTGGTCATGAGGTCTCTTTTTGGTTGATTTTATTTTTGTGTGTTAGTGAAAGCCTTTTATGGTGCACCTTTATCTTCTATATTTTGGTCATATTTGAAGAGATCTAATTGATTACACATTTTGTTTGTGGTATGATCTATTTTTTGAGGTTTTATTACATATGTGTTAGTTTCAAGTTATGTTAATACATTACGCAATGGGGGCAACAGGTTAGCACACTTTCCACCAAAGATCCCTAAATAGACTTTGGGTGTGCCCAGACCTCTCCATGGTGTATATGACATTTGATCCATCATGACTCTACAAACTACACCTATCGTTCTATATTATCTATGGTTTGTCTAGTCCATGCAAAAGAGTCATGTCATTTATGCTTCTATAGCATATAATGCATCAACTCATTTGCAAAATCAACTTAAGGTGTGCTCTCCATATAAACACAACAAAATCTCTTGATATCATGTAGTTAGGTTTCATGTAGGTAAGGTTTTCATTTGAGTCATGATTGAGACAAGGTCCTATTTATTTTCCCCCTCCTATGCTACACTTCTAGGTTTCTATGAGTGACAGTTTGGATAGATATTCATTTTAGGTTGCATTCATTTTAGTTTATGTTTACTAGTGTTCCTTTTTCATTTTATTAGATTTCATTAATAGTTCATTTCATTAATTACATGCATCCATCTTAATCATCACATCTAGGGGCATGTACATCATAATCACATTTCACATATAGTACATCCCTACATGTAAAATAAAGCAATGCATACATAATGCCAGCAAAACCTACATCATCCACATGTTAGGCATCATGCACATATACATACATCATAGGAAACATCACATAGCATCACATCTTGCATAAAAAATGTTAGTATCCACATCATAAAAATCATAAGCATCACATAAGTCCATACACATATAGAGCCATTGAATCATGTCATGTATGTATCTCAAAAATAGTGTTTGTACAGTCCATATACAAATCATGTAGAATCATACAGTACAAATGGATCATCAAAAAATTGTTGCATTTGCACATATTTGTCAAAAAACTAATCACTATAAAAAATCAAGCCGCTGGCTATGAGGGCCTAGGCCCCCCTATATCCCCCCCTTGAGGAGGTCTATGCTCTCCTATAGACTACTCTAATCTGGCTTTGCTCCCTAAGATCCATGAGTTGGCCCCCCTTTCAAAATTTAGTTGTCGTCGATCGGTAGGCACAACCTCAATATAAAGCAACCATTAATAGGCTGCCTCTCGTATGGGTCATGCCTCGGCTAGTTGTGATGGCCTTCTATATAACTATGATGGCTGCCCTAGGTTGTAGCATCTATCTAGCTATATCCCTCTGCCTATGGTATCCATCCAGCTATGCCTGATGGGTGGTCTGCTCAGCCCATAATGCGGCTACCTCTCCTTAAAGTCTCTCTAGCTCCACCTGCTCCTCTGCCTTTATGTGGATCCCCATTTTTGCAAACTTCTTGGCATCCACCCATGCTTGTAGGGCAACTAAGGCCTCCTATGCACTATCTCCTTCGACCCTCTGCACTTGTAGCTCTACCTGTATGGCCCCCATGGAATACTCTATGTTGTCTGCTCATGCTTCCTACACCTGTGCTACCCCCTATAACTAGGCTACCTCTGCATGAAGGCTATCACACTCATCCCTCACCATATATGGATCCTCTACTAGCCCTTATCTCTGTCCCCTTACTAGCACCTATACCTATACCTATACTTATGTTCCCTATCCTGGTGCCTATACTGGTGCTGGCCATGGCCCTCTCCTTGCTCAAGCTCTGTGCCCTCACGATCCCTCATGTGCCCCCTATGCTAGTGGTGGCATCATAGCTGCATGCCCACCATCCCCTACTCCATCCCCCCCCCCCCCCTGTGGCTACTCTACTAGTGGAGGCACCCTAGGCACTATGAATCTAACTCATTGGTGGGTTGCCCACCATTGTGCATATGTTGGTGTCACACTTGTATCTCCCTTGTCCTGTCCATGTACCCACAGTACTACTAGCATGGATACCCATGATATGTGGGCCAACCAAAGGTTGGTCCCATGCCCCCATAATTGATCATACTCCTGAGAGACAACAGGGTATAGGAATCTATCTGGTACCACATCTTGTGTCCTCGTAAATTGCCAATGCACCCAAGAAGGCATGTACCACATAATCACATACATGGATCACCCAATGACCCAGTAGTTATTCTGTGAGTAAAATAGGTACATCTAATCCTTTGTGTCATCCTCTCCACCTATTGCCAGTGTCTGCCCCCCCCACTCTACCCCATCATATAGAGTCCACTCAAACATAATAATTTAATTGATATAGTAGTACCAAACTCTCACTAACTTTTTCTTTGTATATTAGATCTAAGGTCAATATCTACAGGTGAATGGCTCATCAGGCTGCCTAGTCTTCCGTCAAGTGATAGGTCGAGTGACTCCAATATGCTCCCATGACCAGACATTAGCAGTGTAAGTCTTGGTCTGATAGTCCACTACGTACAATAAGCACACATGTACAAATCATGGTATAACTCTACTAGGATCATCTATCCCTAGTAGTAGATCTCTCTATCCTCTTGCAGAAGGGTGCTCAACACCTGTGCCCAGTCGATAGGCCACCCATGTCCTACATGATTAGGTAGCATCTGCCATATGAGGGAGGCCAGATATACTGCTAGACTTGGTAATTTTTTCTCTAGCACTCCCCTCTAGGATAGCCACGATCGCTGGAACGGTAACCTCTCCCATTGTTTGCCAAAGCACTCTCTCAAAAATGGGTCTGATCCCTCTAGTACATACTTTGGATATGCCCCCTGGATGGGCACTTGTAGGATCTGCCATATGTCCAACAGTGTGATTGTAGCCTCCCTTATTGATAGATGGAAGCTCCTCATGGCTGTGTGCCATCGCTCTATCAACATTGATAGCTGTGCTGAGTGGACCCTTAGATCTGGCCACTTGTGTACATGCTTGAGTCTGCATAATCGTACATATCCCCAATCTACATCCGTTAGTCACTCCTACATCTCCATGGTAGCAAGGTAGTGCTCCCTTGACCTAAAGACCACTGTGTCCTCTTGGAGCATAAACATGCAAAGAGTTAGTCTTTCTAGCCTATGCTATCCCTACAATGGGGCATCTTCCCTTGCCTCCTACCAATTTGTCTCAATTAGTAGAGTTTCTAATTGGTGTAGACACTGATAAGCATAGATGTTGATTGACTGGAATGATGATCTACGCAGATGCTGACTAGCACAAACATTGATCAACATAGATGACAAACCTTTTGTCGTTTGCGAAGATGACAGCCTATGTTTTGTCATCTCCATTTGCCCTAGCCTACCTTTTCCATCTGCAAAGATAATAGGATGAAACTTGTCATCTCTATGAAGTCCATTCCCTTTTTTGGCGTCTACATAGATGAGAGGATTAATCTTGTTGTATCCGCAAACACTGTGGTTGCCACATTATTTTTTGTGCAAATGACAAGGTGTAGACTATCATCTCTAGCTTGACAACATTTTTGCCTCATTTATTACGTAATAAATGAGCCTAACCTAGCCTAGTCTACCAAAAATATGAAGAGGATCAGATGACTTATCGATAGGCCCATCTCAGCTATCGATAGTACTCCCAAATGCGCTCACCAAGCTGTAATTGATCAATGTGGTCCATGTTTGCTCTGAAAGCTCCACTCTCAAGGTGTGACAATGACCCTCTTTTGGACCCTTAAAGGCTTATATAGGCCCCCCTATAGACCCCATTTGAGCTTGTGTCTTCCCTGAGCCATGTTCATCTCCTGTTTACTCACAAGTCATGCAAATGTAGTCATTTGTTCCCTATTTTCTCTTTTTCCTTCTTTTCCTAAGACCTTTTCGCAAAAATTACCCAAAATTTATTTTTTGTGCAATTTTTGTGAGGAGGCACCCTCCTCCCCTATCGTCACTTCGACACAACTCTTAAGACTACTACCTTCTCTGAGGCAACCTATATTTTCTATTCTTTGATTTGATGTTGTCCCTACATCTCATCAAAGAAGGAAAAAATGTAGATGCTTAAAATCGTCTCTAAAGACTATATTAATTTATTAATATTGCTCATGACATTGTAATTAATTATTAATCAATTAATTATATTGGTAAAATTCTTCTACTTATTTAATTTAATTAATTAATTAAATAAGTTCATTCTTCTAAGTATTTAAAATTCAATTTAAATATCCTTCATGTTTTCCCTTTTTAAATAAATTTTATTTATTTAAATCCCCATATCCCATTAATTCTTCTAAACCTATGATTAAATAAAATCCTATTTAATTTAATCTTAAGTTAGCCTTAAACCTAGCCTACACCCATCATTTTCATCTTCTTAAGCCTAATTCTTCTATAATCTCACTTAATCATCCTAATCTCCTTCCTAATCCCCCTCATTAGCCTAAGTGTGTGCTCACACATGTGTGAGAAGGCATGCCTACACACTTATGTTTCACTCTTGTGTCCCACTCTTCTTCTAAAATTTTCTCACATGTGTCAGCAAACTTTGACTTTTTGACCACTTGCATGGCTTGCTTATCACCTTATGTGGCACCTACATGGATGCCACCTCACCAAGCCCTCTTGCAAGCCTATAAATAGAGGTCTTGTCTCAAGTATTTGCATCTCTCATTATTGTATTATTATCATGTTGGTATGAGATTTAAACTTTCATTATAGTTGATCTTTCATAGTAGCTTTCATGGTATTTTTCATGGTGATTTCTAGATGCACACTAACCATTTGCTAGCTGTTTTAGCTTTTCATTTGCATCATTAGTCTAGTTTACTTATGTATTCACATTTCCTTTGCATTTACATGTTAGTGTAGCTTGCATACTTAGTTAGTTTTCTTAGTTGCATTTCATTTTCATCCTTTAATGCCTTCAAGTATGGCATTCACCATAGCCATTTCTTGAGGTGTTCTTCATCTCATGTAGCTTAGATTCATATTTCATCATTACTCACATTTGCACATCCACATTCAAGAGATTCACTACATTGTTGTATTTGAGAGAGCACACCAAACATATTCCACATCTTAACACGCCAACAAGGCCTCTTATGGGTGCCTTTGTTGAGTTGTAGATGTGGCTTGAGGGCTTGATTTGTTGGCTACTTTAAGTTACAAAACTCAAGCAAGCATTAATTAAGGTGTCTTTCATTTTGGTGAGTACTTGTTTGCATGTTTTGATTTGAACTAATATTTTCTTGTTTATTCATGCTCCCAATAGGTCACTTCTTCTACCACACATGTACTGAAAAAACTTGAGAAGGTAAGAGAAGATTTGCAGGATTTCCTAAAGAGATGAAATGAAATTGCCATCTAGATAAAACAATTTTCCTATGAAGAAGTTGAGACTAAAGGATTGTTTGAATTAATCAATCCAAATGACAAAGCATATGTAGATCTACTTGAAAAGAAAAAAAATCTTGAATGAAGAAATAGGAGGATGAAAAGAGAACATGAAATCCAATTAGTAATACCTGAATACCCCAAAATTGGCACATTACCATATTAACCATTTTTGTTCTATTTAATTATTCCTAAGTCTTATTTTACTAGGCAATTCTAATTCTGATAATGTCTACTAGACCTAAATGTCAAATGCAAAAAATCTATTAATTGAATTCATTTAATTATAAGTGTTTGTAGTTTAATTAAATTAAATTCACCCCTTTAGCCAATGTATAAAGGAATTAAATATATTTGATTTAATAAGATATTTCCTATTTTTAATTAATGAATTTAGTTATTCAATTAATTAAAGTTATCCATTTATGAGGTCATATTCTATTTTATTAAATTAAATATTCTCTCCAAATCTTCTCTTCAGTTTAGAAATGGAAACTTTGGTTGAACTAAAATAAGAAAAGGGATTAAATCAGTTAACTCCTTATTCCACCCCAAATCAAATCAGTTAACTCCTTTTCCCAATCAAAAGCAACTAGTTAACTTCTTTTTCTTAAGAAATTTTCTATTATGACTAAGTCTCACCTTTAATCTAGATCGCCTATTACAATTAATCTTGACCATTGGTTGATTTTCGGGTTCTATTTAGGAAGCCTTCAAATTCCTCATTACAAAGGTTGAAAATTGGAATTTGTGTTGAACTTATGCTAAAATGTCTACTCATTTGCTCTTACATTGTTAGCTTAATATTCTTGCATATCAATTTCATAGTATTTTAATATGCATCCATTTAGCATAATATGTTTCTTCATTTCTTAGCTTAACAATGCATTCTCATCTAGATTAATCTTGCATATCTCATATAGCTTAAAATCTTTTGTTCTAGAGGTTTGGTTGCCCACTTCTCATTTTGAGAGCAAAAGCAAAATCCTTTTAGGTAGAAGGAAACAAGTCACACTATTAGATTTACTCAACTAAATAATCACATATTCATTTTGGGATGATCTTTCAGGTAATGATCATGTTGAAGTCTATGTGAGGATCTGAGGCCCACAATTCGAGTATACATTTTTCACACCCATTATGGGGCTAAGAAATCAATTTTTCTAGCTTCAATTCTCCATTTTCTGCATTTTTTATGATTCTATCATGTTCATTCTTATAGTATTCCAGATTTTCAAGCAATAAATCTCATTTTCACACAAAGAACTGAAGATTTCACATTTTCCTCTGCATTTCCTTGTGTGAGAAATTGCATAATCGCATAGATTCTCATGCGGTGCACATCATTTCTTTTCATGGGTCTATATGTGATTTCACACTAAATCTTGCAACAACAATGCAAAATACAATTTTTTAGATTCTAGTTTATTATGATGTTTGACTAACTAGTTTCTTTGAAGCATTTTCTTTTGGATTTCTATGTTTCTATATCTTAATAGTGGTTTGCAAGACATTTTCATAATTTTTGACATTTTCTAAGCTATTTTATGGGTATAAAAAAGAACAAAAAAAGTTAAATTTTATTTTCCCATAGTTAAGCTTTTGTTTGACTAATGGTGTTTTCTTAAGCATTTTATTTCTAATTTCTAGTTTTCAAATAGCTTGACAGTGGTTTGCAGGACATATGTCAAAGACACCTTATCAAGACACTTGAAACAATTACTAATTGTGTGATTGCAAGATGCTTCATCAAAGATATGCATATCAAAGACTCCTTTCAAACCCACTTAAAATTTTGTTTTCTTTATTTCTTTCCACACATATTATAAATAGGGCTTGTGAACTTCATAAGGTGATAGATAGGGGAATAGGGGAGTATGCTCTTTACCACTTAAAAGTGATGCCCAAGGGTAAATCAGAAACCTAGAAGTCTCTAAAAGATGATACCTAAGGGAGGAAGTTAATGGTTCTGCCAAAAAAAGCCTTTAATGAAGAGATGATGATTTCCTTTTAGGGAATTAAAGTCTTGGAATAGGAAAAGGTGGGATTGATAAGCTAAGTTGGTGATTAACATGTCTTGTGTGTTTGGGTAAGGTGATGAGTTAGAGAAGTATGCTCTTCCCCTTGAGGGGAATCAAAAACTTGGACCCTTAGATCTGAAACACTAGTCCAAGTCAACCTTTAGAGGGCTCGCCAAAGCGATCCAACCTTCGAGAATGACTAAAGTGAGCACACTCTTTTTTCCAGAGATTCCACCTCACTATAATAAAGAAACTTTGTAGAGAGAAATACTCCAAAGTCATATTAATTTCCTCTTCTTCATTCTACTATTGCATATCAAGAAGAGGCTCTATAAGATGCACTAGCCGACATCGGCCCCAATCTTGCTAGTCAAGTGTGTGAAACTATAGATGTTAGTGTGGGTTACTAGCCTCAACTTCACTTGCAAAGCCATTAGGGGTTAATATGAATGGAAGACAAGTAAAAAATTCTTAGTTAGTTGCTAACTAGCTCACCTCTAAAAGGGTGCATAATCTTTGTGCAAGGAGGAAGAAGAATCTCTCTTGTAGAACTCACCATAGGCATCTACCTGGGTGTTGGAAGGTGGTATACATGCTTGATCCCTACCATAAGGGTGTTCATTTAGCATATATTTTGGTAAGCCCTTGGAATACACCAAAATCATTGGTACCATCTAGTGGGGTGACATGGCTGTGTAAGGTGAATGCATACACATAAGTTGTGGGACAAAGGTTTTTCCTTCTCTATCAATTTTTGTTTTAGAGATAATAGTGTGTTCGTTATTGATTCTTTAAAAATTGTCTAAACCTATCAAAAAAACTAAAGGTCAAGACTCCCCCACCCCTTTAAGTTTCTTTATCCTTGGTTGGGTTGTTTGAAACTACTACTTGCTTCCCATGTTTATCTAAAAGCCATCTGTCTTGTTCAAAACAACCAAAATGCTACCTAAAACTTGAAAATGGTCTTACTACTTGTCTAAAATTTGTCAAAACAACCAAAAATCCATATAAAATTGTTTAGAACTTGCAAAATCTCTACTTTTTTGGTCAAATCTACTTGGGCTCTAAATTTGGTCTGTTATCTGCAACATTGTACCTCTTCTCTACCTGAAAATAGTTTCAAATAGTGGCTTTTTGTTTAGCTAACGAGTTGTGACTTACACACAAACTAGTCTTGTCTCTCGTTTATTTTGTCCTTGGTCCCTTGTGCTTTTCATACTTCATGTCATGATATTCATAATCTTTGGCTATTCTAGCCACTACTTAGGCAAATTGTACCTTAGTATATAGTACACTTATCTTTCTTTTTTGAGACTATGTTTTAGTATGGTCTTTGTCTAGGATTTTGCTTTTTGTCCTTGTCTATTACTATGGAAAAAAGTAGTGGAAACATGTTTTATCCCCTTAGACCTAGATGAGGTAGATCTATGATTCATAATCATAGAAGAGGTCACTTTTTAGTTCACACACAATATATCTCTAGTTATTTTAGTGAGGAATCTTAACTTATCTCCCTCAATTGTCAAATTGTCTCATGTTCAGAGAACATTCTTTATAAACTTACAACAAGCCAAGAATCCCTTATATCAAGAGGATCCTAAAACTAGCAAAGGTCATATGTCTCCAAAAAATACAACTCAAATCTTATTCAAACAAGATTTTCAATCAAAACACATTGAAACTTGTCACATTCCTACAATGGCTAATCAAGAAACCGAACATGGAGAACAAAGTAGAGATCAAGATCAACATAGGAATGAATGACATAAGGAACCTCTCTTAAGTTATGAGAATGAAGAAGAAGTAGAAATACTCCTTGATCAAATCGAGAAAATGTTGTAAGGACAAAAATTTCCAAAAGGCCATAAAAATCTTGCTTAATGAAGAGAAAGAGAAATACTTTCTTAAACTTTCCCAAGAGGGAGCCAAGCTACCTCATCACTTTAACATTAAAACTATCATTACACCTGAAGAGGAAATTAAAACTTTCAAATTGCAGAAGCAACTAAAAATCATGCAAGACTAGTTAGCTCAAATGATGCATGATAAAGATAAACCTACAAAAACATACACCTTAGATGCTCTTTGTCCATTATCTTTCGATAAGAGTATAGACATGCCTCCTTTTCTAAGAGGAGTTGAGTTACCTAAGTATGATAAATACTTTGGAACTACTGATCCCCGTGATCATTTGTGGGAATTTAGTGCCTTTTTTATGGAATTTATGCATAATCAGACATATCTCATGTGTCTATTTCTAAGAAGTCTAGGTGGTCAAGCTATGGAGTGGTTCTCACACTTTCCTATTGGTATCAAAACATTTGATGATATTGCTAACTTTTTTGTCCAACATTACTCTCACAACATACAACACTTGGTTAACATTTGAGATTTTTGCAACCTTAAATAGAGAGTTGGGGACCTTTCCTCACATTCCTTCAGAGATGGAGACAAATTTATACCAAAAACTCATGTAAAATCCCAAAAAGAGAGAAACTTGACATCATTATGGATAATCTCCTACCTAATTTTGGGTATAGAGTTCAACTTCAAGGTACATGTACCTTCAAAGAAATGGTCATACAAGCTATCTAGATAGAGGAATTGATGGTCAAAAAGAGTGAGCTAACCCTTCAGAAGGACATTAAATAAGGGTCAACCTCTGATAAGGACAAGTCCAAATATGTGAACAAAAATTGAGAACTTATGCATGATGGAGTTGTTGACAACATTACTCTTAAACTTTCCAAGGTAGTGTTCAATCTTATAGATAATCTCAAAGCATCCAAGAGTGTTGAGAAACCTCCTTCTGAAAATAAGGCATCTAAAGCCAAATTGAGGAACTCATGGCCTACATGCCCTAAATGAGATTTAACACCTCTTGGTGAACCTTTGGACATGGTTTATAAGAACTTTGTACAAAAAAAACTCATTTCTCCATTGGACTATTCGCGTCCTTATGATCCGCAACCACAACCACCATGGTAGAATGAGACTTCATTTTGCAAATGCCACCAAAAAAAGGGTCATAAAACCAACAACTATATCAACTTGCATCACAAAATCCAGGACCTAATTGATGATGGTGACATTGTTGTGGATGGATGTAACAAGAACTTCGATCACAAGGCTTTGAAGGAGCCATTCTCTCAATACAAAAAGAATAAAACTTGAAACCAAAACCTAACAACATTGTTAACTATACATACTCTAATGATGATGATGAGATAGTCTACATGGTTGAACCAAAAGGTGTTGAGTATTGTGATGTTATCACCATAAAGGGTAAACAAGAAAAACCTAAACCTAAGACACCATTTGTCTTAATGGTTCCTACTTCCAACACATTTGACAACAAGTCATCACAAACTTGTGCCAACACTATTACATGTTCCTACTCCAAGTTAGTACTCAAAGGCCCTACACCTTCTTCTCCTAGGATTAAACAACACAAAGAAAAATCTCTTGCTAGTCTATCAGGCAAAGGAACAAAACTTGTGACTGGTAGCTATATTATCCTTGATCAGTTACAACAAAAAAAATCTCAAATCACAATCTTTGAACTACTTAAAATCATGCATCCTCATAGGAAGATTCTCAACCAATCTCTTACTGAGGCAAATGTACCTCAAGATCTGGATCTTGAGAGATTTCAATCTATGGTAGGTCATATGACCTCATCTTACTATATGTCTTTCTCTGAGGATGATGAAAATTCACTAAGTCGTCCACATAATTAACCTCTACACATTGAGGCCATGATACACCAAAAATGTGTCTATCATGTGCTCATTGATAATGGAGCTAGTTTAAACATTGTCTCTTCTACTCTACTTAGGAAATTGGACTTTTTTGAAGAATCCATTGATCCCCATTGTAAGATAACTATCAAAGCATATGATGAAGTTGAGAAAAAATCTTTAGGCCTTGTGGTATTGCCTCTCTACCTTGGTCTTGTAGAAAGGGATGTCACTTGTCAATTCCTTGACATTGCCTTAGCTTACAATATTCTACTAGGAAGACCATGGATACATGAAATGCAAGCTGTGCCATTTACTTATCATTAATGCATAAAATTCTCATTTCATAACTCTAAAGTCAATATACCTACAACTACTAGCTATACCTATAACATGCTGAAATCTACTATAAACTTTGTACCTACTAATAGGGAATCTACAGACCATCATGATAACAAGCTAAAGAAAATTAAACAATTACTCATGCTAAAAGAAACTAGAATGGGTAAATATCACATAGAACTAGTCATGTCTTTGACATCTCTTCCTAAGTCTCCTCACCATTATGGGAGACCCTCTGACATGAAGAGACCATTTGTGTTAATGCCTCAAACTAAGTACGATGTTACCTTTGTCAAATTTATTGTACCTCTCAAGGTGGAATATGAAAATAGAGCTATTACTACATGGATCTACAAAGAAGAAACTCCAATTGACCTCATAGAATAGACTCATTAAATTACTCCTAAAAATATGGTCCAAGTCTTACCCTCATGAAATATTTTGGCTACAAGGGGACTAGTCTTATTGGATGCAACAAAAATGGTTTGGTTGACCCCGTCAAGGAAATAGCTAGAAGTAATTGAGACACATTTGGTTTAGGCTTCAAGAAGATTCCCTTCCATTTAGGGATCAACAGATTTTTACTAGACTCTAAAAATTCATTTTAAAATGAGTCACAAGATGAGTCTAATGACCATGAAGATAACATTGTTGAAAATAAGGATCCTTATCCTTTTCCCATTCCTGATGATCTTGCTAAATTCTTTGTTGAACTTGATGGTTTTGTATTGCATGTCAACACCATGGATGGTGATATTATTTCTTTTGATGATACTATTGATTCACATCATACCCAATAAAAACAAGGAGAGTCTAGTCATGCTTTACGCATTGAGTACCTATGTAAAATCTAGATGATGAAGGAAAGCTTTTCCCTATCACTATTGGGAAATTTTATAGTCTGTCACCATGTAGCACAGGTTCTCGGGAATATGAATTTGACTCTCTCTTAGAAGCAACTACAAACAAAGATATAGATCAAGTTCATGTCTATAGAAACCTCCTCAAAGTAGGTGAAGTGTCTAGGGTTAGGTTAGATGACTCTTATCCAATTAATGTCATCAAGTCTTTGATTAATGATGTTAGAACTTAAAGATATTGAAACACACTTACGAACGAAGCCACTCTAGGTCTTAAATTACTTGTCCAAGAATTTGATGATTATACTATACATTCTATTAAACCTACCACATCTCTTTCACTCACCTATCCTAAGATGATAGATTGGAATTCTAATGCACATCTAGTGAAGTCCCTACATCCTAGAACAACTATGCTCTTTCCTATTACTTAAATATTGTTGAACTTGTAATGTCTTCCACTAGCGAACAAAGTGTTAAGATTATTGAAGCTAACATAAAATATCTCGGTCATACAATCAAAAAGAAAAAAAATAAAAGGTTTGATGGTGAAAACCACATTGTGGTAGTGTTGAAACCTTAAAAAGTAAAAATAAAAGACGTATCCAAGGGTAAAAACCTCTCTAAGGCACCTATGGATGAGATATTTGATCCATTTCCTAGTCATTTTTAGGAAAAATCATCAGTGTTGATAAAACAAACATGGCTAATCAACTTGGGAATAGAGGAACAACCTCACATGATACATCTTGCACAGTCACTAACTCAAAAGGAAAAAGAGAAATTCATCGCCTTCTTCCAAGATAAAAAGATAAACTTTTCTTGGATATACTCATACATGCCAGGATTAGATCCCAATCTCATAATGCATCACTTGTCTATTGCACTAGGAATTTAACTAGTCAAACAAAAACTTAGGAAAATGAATCTTCATGTTAGATTACTAGTCAAAGTTGAACTAAAAAGGCTTCTAAAGGCTAGTTTCATATGTGCTATTGATTATGCTAAATGGATATCAAACATTGTTCTAGTCTCCAAGCATGAAAAATCTATTAGAGTCTATATAGGTTTCTGAGATCAAAACTTAGCATGTGCAAAGGATGGTTTTCCAGTACCTAACATTTATATGATAGTGGACATGATGATAGGATATGAAATGTACTCACTCATAGATGGATTTTCTAGTTATAATTAGATCAAAATTGTGCTAGAAGATCAAGAAAAGATTACTTTCAATTGTGCATGGGGAAATTTTTTTTGGAATGTGATGCCATTTGAAAAATGTTGGTGCTACATATTACAAAGTAGTTACTACAATTTTTCATGAAATGATGCATAAAATAATGGAGGACTATTTTGACGAAACCCTAGTTAAAAGCACAAAATACAATACTCACCTTCAAGATTTGGGACCTATCTTGGATTGCATGGAGAAATTCAACCTAAGACTTAACCCCATGAAATGTCTATTTAAGGTGATAGCTGAGAAATTGCTTGGTTACATTGTGTCTACAAAAGGAATCAAGGTTCACCCTGAGAAAGTTCAAGTGATCATGGATATGCCTCCACCTCATCATATTAGTTAGATGATGGGCTTACTAGGAAGACTTTAATCCACTTGTAGAATTATCTCACAACTAGTGGATAGGTCACAACCTTTTACAAAAACTCTAAATAAAGGTCTAAATATAACTAGAGCCAAGGTTGTAAACAAATTTTAACACAAATAAAGAAATACCTTGCTCATCCACCAATCTTGATGCCTCCTATTAATGGATGCCTCTTATTTTGTACATTTTAGCAATAGAATCATCTTTGGGTATCTTGCTAGCACAAGAAGAAAATGGTCATAAGGAAAGAGCTCTCTACTATTTGAGTCGCATGTTGATTTATTATTAAACAAATTATAGTATCATTGAGAGGGCTTGCTTGGCAGTTGTCTTTTCTTCTCAAAAGTTGAGACACTACATGCTCACCCATACCATGTGACTAGTTGCTAAAATTGATCTACTAAAGTACTTAGTTAGCAAAGCAATTCTAATAGGGAGGCTAGCTAAGTGGGTCATGATCTTAAGCTAGTATGATATTCATCATAATAAATAGAAGGCTATTAAAGGACAAGCAATTGTTGATCTATTAATAGAGGCATCAATGCAAAGTCTTCTTCCACTATACATTGACTTTCTTGATGAATCAATTCTAATGCTTACACACAAACTTGGGTGATGTTCTTTAATGATTCTTTTACACAATAGTGGTCTGGTGTTGGGATACTATTCATAACACCTCAAAAGTATTCACTTCCTAAAGAATACAAGATTTTTTTCCTTGTGCAAACAACATCACATAATATGAAGCTCTCATTAATGGCATGAAGATGGGAATTGAATAGAGAGTAGATCAATTGAACATCTTTGGTGATTCATAGCTCATAATCAACCAGGTCATTGACATATATCAGATAATGGATGAGAAGTTGATCTCATATAAATGCATGGTAGATGAGATGAAGAAATACTTTTCCCATATCACTTTTCAACAAATTCCTCAGGTACACAACAAAGCGGTTGATGCCATGGCTACTCTTGCTTTCTTGTTATAAATGCCAGAGAATGATCTTTGAACGAGTGGATATGCAACTCTACCCCGCCTATGATACACCTAAATCTTAGATGAATTCTTCTATTATAGGACATGATTCATCCCACTACCACCATATATACTCCTATCTGCATGACCAATCCATTCTAGGCAGTCTAACCCAAAATGAAAAATGTCACTTTATCTGCAATGCTTCGAGCTATGTCATTATTTCTAATGAATTATTTAGGAGATGTCTCAATGAAACACTCCTTAGGTGTCTAGAACTCAATGAGTCCAAACATGCATTAATTCACATCTACAAGGGCATTTGAAAATCTCACTCTAATAGCTTGACACTAGCTCGTAAACTCATTAGAGCTAGTTACTATTGGCTGACTATGAAGCAAGAGTCAATCAATTATGTCAAGTCCTATAAAATATCAAATCCATGGAAATTTGATTCATGATCTAGCCACAAAGCTACTTCCATCTATCATGTTGTGGCCATTCCAACAATGGGCCTTTGATCTTGTTGGTCAGATTCACCCATCTTCTTCAAATGGACAAATGTTCATTGTTATAACTACAAAATGCTTCACTAAGTGGGTAGAGCTAGTAACTCTCACTATAGAAAATGGAAAATTGTAGCTCTATTCATCATGAATTACATCATATGTAGGTATTGTGTACCTTCCTTCATTATTACTGATAATGGAGGATAGTTTAAAAATAAGGATCTTAAGGAGTTATGCAAAAAGTTTAGAACTACACAACATTGGTCTTCTATCTATTATCCTTAGGGTAATGGTCAAGCAGAGGCATCCAGCAAGGCAATCCTTAAGATCTTGCACCATACAGTTAGCAAATCTAGAAGGGACTAGCATCTTTAGATTAGTCCATCTTTATGGGCTTATAGAACAAATATTAGAACTCCAACGGGTACAACACCCTTTTTTTTAGTATATGGAGTAGATGTTGTGCTTCCCTTTGAGGTTGAGATTCCTACTTTGAGAATCCCCATGAAGGGCCTCATTAATAGTGATCACTACAAAATATCTCAACTTCAAGAGCTAGTATAATTAGATGGACATCGACAAGTGGTGTTTCATCATCTTCGAGCTTATCAGTAGTGTATGTCTAGAAGTTACAACAAGAAATTTAAGCAACACAGCTTCCAACTGGGTGATCTCATTCTTAGAGAAAACACTAAGAATTAGCAACAAAGGGTAAAAAAGGGGAAGTTCAAATCCAACTGGCTTAGTCCCTACACAGTCACTATAGTGTTTGAATCTAGTGCTTACCAACATTCTACAATTGAGGGAGAGGTACTCAAGGAGCCCATCAACACTTTTCACCTGAAGTAGTTCTACAACTAATTTAGTTTTAAAAGTTCTTTTTATATATTTAAATGTCCTAATAAAATCTAAAAATTGCAAAAAGTCTGAAAAGAATCATTACCTTGGTGAAAACCTAGCAATAGGCACCTTGGCAATACCAAAAATGTTTGAAAAACTCAAAAATTAAAAAAATCAAATAGAGAAAAATTAAATTAAATTAAAAAAGTGTCATTTAAGAAAACTTAGAAATAGACATCATGGTAGCAAAAATATAATTTTTGCCAAGAAGGTGAAAACCTAGTAAATAGGTGCCTCTTGTTCCCAGTGCTATATCTTACAACACATCTTCAGGCTCATGTACAGTTGCTTTCCTATTTTAGTTTGTTTCTTTTGATAATGTATCCATGGATTGAATCTTGTCATAACTTGGGGGAAACACCCTACAATGTTATAGGAATCTCTCGTAACAATCACCAGTTGTTCTAACTACATCTGCCTACTATTACTTAAAGTTTTCTTTCATAGAACATTTCTTGCAATAGTCACCAGTTATTCTAACTATGTTTTCCTACTATCACTTGTGGCTAGTCTTATTTAAAGATTCCTTTCACAAAACATCTCTTGAAATAGTCACCAGTTATTCTAACTATGTTTGCCTACTATCACTTGTGTCACTTTTGAGATTCCTCTCATGGGATATCTCTCTAGTATCAGTCACTAGTTGTTATAACTGCATCTACCCATTGTTCCTTCCATCACTTTTTGAGATTCCTCTCATGGAATATCTCTCTTGCATCAGTCACTAGTTATTCTAACTATTTTTTTTGTTGTCGCTCAATTCCTACCAAGGTTCTTCTTACTAAAGATTCCTCTTTGACTTTAGTCACCAGTTGTTCTAACTGTGTTTCTTTATTGTTATCACCCTACTGAAGAGATTTCTTTCAAACATGTTCCAAATGTTGACACTTGACATCAATTCTATAACATAGAAATTTAACTCAAACAATGAATTTATTTGGAATATGCTGAACTTTTCTTTGTTTGTTTTTCTTTTTTCTTTGTTGTCTCTTTAAGCAACTCAATGATGTCACTTTCAACTACAAAAGTGAGGACTAGGGACATGATCTTTTCTTTTCTTTCTATTTTTGATTTAGTTCCAATGATTTAAAGTAGCCATATAAAAAGGGGTGTCCACTATAAGAGCCTTCATCTCATATTGGATGGCCATGCGTATCTCAACTCTTTTTATATGGATAAATCATCAGCTGATCAACCTTATAATAGTTCTTGTCAAAGTTTGATGAACATGTATCAAGATAGTCTAAACCTTGACTCTTGAGGATCAAGCCTTGTTCTAGGATGATTCTACAACTCATGATACATCTTGTTATCTCTTTTATCAATCTAGTTATCTGGATGCTCTATCTGGATTCCTTAAGATTAAGCTCCATTCCTGAGATAATCTTTAAAAGCTTATCAATCTAGTTATCTAGGTGTTATATCTAGATCCCTTAAGGTTAGGCTTTGTGCTAGAGATAACTTTTAAAAGCTTATCAACTTTGATATCTAGGTGTTCTTTCTTGATCCCCTAAGGTTAAGCTTCATTCTAGAGATAACCTTAAAAATCTTATCAATTGGTCTCTATATTATCAATCTCAAAACCAACCTCATTTCTTCATCTATCCTTTATACTTATGATTTCTTTGAATCAACATGTTGCTTGCACATTCATTCAAAGAGGGGCAAAATGTAATACCCCAAAATTGGCACATTGCCATATTAACCAATTTTGATCTATTTAATTATTCCTATTACTAGGCAATTCTAATTCTGGTAATCTTTACTTGACCTAAGTGTCAAATGTAGAAAATAATTAATCTATATTAATCACTTACTTTAATTAATTCCTAAATATTCATTAAATTGGATAAATTAACCTTTTAATTTAATTCATTTAATTATAAGTGTTCATACTTTAATTAAATTAAATTCACCCCTTTAGCTAATGTATAAAGGAATTAAATATATTGGATTTAATAAGATATTTCCTCTTTTTAATTAATGAATTTAATTATTCAATTAGTTAAAGATATCCATTTTTGAGGTCATATTCTATTTTATTAAATTAAATATTCTCTCCATATCTTCTCTTCAGTTCAGAAATGGAAACTCTAGGTGAACTAAAATAAAAAAAGGGATTAAATCAGTTAATTCCTTATTCCACTCCAAATCAAATTAGTTAACTCCTTATTGCACTCCAAATCAAATCAATTAACTCCTTTTTCCACTCAAAAGCAACCAATTAGCTTCATTTTCTTCAAGAATTTTCCATTATGACTAAGTCTCACCTTCAATCTAGATCATCTATTCTGATTAATCTTGACCATCGGTTGACTCTAAGGTTCTATTTAAAAAGCCTTCCATTTTTTATTATAGATGTTGAAAATTGGAATTTATATTAAACTTATGTTGAAATATCTACTCATTTGCTCTTGCATTCTTAGCTTAATATTGTTGCATATCAATTTCATACTAGTTTAATATGCATCCATTTAGCATAATATATTTCTTCATTTCTTAGATTAATAATGCATTCTCATCTAGATTAATCTTGCATATCTCATATAGCTTATAATCCTTCATTCCAGAGGTCTAGTTTCCTGCTTCTCATTCTGAGAGCAAAGAAAAAAATCCTTCTAGTTAGAAGGCAACAAGTCACACTATTGGATTTACTTGGGTGAATAATCTCATATTCATTCCAAGATGATCTTTAAGATAGTGACCATGTTCAAGTGTATTTTAGGATCTGAGACCCACAATTCACATATACAATACCATGTCAAGTGACTGAACAAAAGAAGAAAGATAAAGAAGATGTGAATATGTCTAAAGAAGACAAAAGGGTAGTGGCTATTGTAGACACCTAAAAACCTTTAGAAAATAAAGTATTTTTATTTTCTAAAAAATTTCTGATGATATCATCATTTATTAATTAATTATTTATTTAATTAATTAATTTATTTTTATGCCATTAAATCCCTTTACCTTAATTAAAAATATTTAATTAAGGAATCCCTCCCAAAAAATTTTAAATCTTATTTAAACATTATTTTCTTATTTATTAATTATTTAATTAATAAATTGACCAAAAAACCCAAACTAAATAGAATATTTAATTTTTGCCCAAAACTTGGCCAGTTTCCTTAAGACCACTAACCTCTTCCAAAATCTTCTAATCCTTCTTTAATTTTGATTAAAGGCTAATCCCATCATTTCCTACCCCTAATCCCAACTCAAAATTTTCAATTAAGATTAAATATTAATCCTCATGTTTATTAAAAGTGTTTTTTTAAATATCTCCTCAACCCAAACCCTTGAAATAAATAAAACTTTATTTATTTCCAAAAAATCTAATTTATCCTCATCCTAAGAAGTTCTAGACTCTTCTAGAAAGTCTTCATCCTCATCCTAGGAAGTTCTAGACTATTCTAGAAAGTCTTTATCCTCATCCAAAGTCTAGATTCTTCTAGAAGATGTCTTTAAACCAAATCCTAATCCTCTCCTAACCTTGTCACATTCCCTAAAAATAGGTTAAAACTTACTAACCCAAGACAAAGTTAACAAATATCTCCTCCTTCACCCACCTTCATTAAATGCCATCCACTTGCCTATCCCTAAGCTAATCATAAACCATCCTAATCCATCCTCTAATCATTTGCACAATCCTAAGCAAGCTTAAAACCCTCTTAATCAAGCCCAAGTCAAAATTGCTCTCATCTCCCTCAAAATATCTCAACCATAAAACTTTATGAAGCCCACTAGGCCATAAATGACTCTTCCAAGCCCTTTTATTGCTCTTACAAGCCATTATGAGGGTCTTTATGAAGATTTTATCCCATTGAGCCTCCTTTGTTGACTCATCCTTCCCCTTTCCTCCATCCTCTCACCTTGTGACATGTGTCACTCCCTGATTGGTTGTAAAGAAGCACAATCCATGTGCTCTCCTCTCATGCAATCTGAGCCCTCCATGAGATTTTTCCCATCCTTGCATCTTAGCCCTCAATCCCTCAAGCCTCTTGCCTATAAATTGGATCCTTCCCCTTTGCAAAATAACACAATCCATGAAGTAAAGTCATAATGCCATTTTAAGCAGCCATTTTACATCAAATCCATACACTCACACCCAAATTCCAACTCCATTTGAAGCCCTTTTTGAAGCATAAGCTTGAGCATACAACCTATCTATTTAAACAAAGCCACTCAACAAGAGAGCTTCTCATTGAGAGAGCCCATTAATGGCTCATATTCTCAATTGAGAGTTCATCTTAGTCTATCTTGAAGTTTATGAATTTTGTTTAATTTGTAGCAGCTTTATTTAAATTTGGTTTCTATTAGCATACTAACATTGCTCATATCCATTTTGGCACGCCCAGTGGGATCCCTCATGGGTCATCTTCATTAGCTTTTTTAGTCACGTTTTGTATGTTATTTGCTAATTTTGGCTAATTTTGTTTTTTTTTGTGATTGGTAGGATTGTATAAATTGGTTTTGTAGGTCCACATGAGCATGAAAAAGACAAAGGAACTCATAATCTATCTCATAGTGTTTGCAGATTTTTCAAGCTTATAGGTGGACAAAGCACTTGGAATTCTTCTTCCTCTTCTTTTCTATATTCTTCTTATTCCATCTACTTCTTTTTCTTCTTCTTGTGGGAGATCTTGGCCATTTTTTTTGAAGGAAGAAAAATCATGCGCACTTCTTTTTAGTGCTTAAAATGAACCCCTAAATCATACTTAAATCCATTAAAAACCAAAAATTTGCAAAAAAAAAAAAAGCCTTTTAACAAGTGAAACTAAACCAATTCAATCATTTGCATCCTTGCAACATCAAGATTTTAGATGCATTCATGCAAAGTTAGGAACACTTTATTTTTTGAAATTTAAAAAGAACTTCAAGTTTCCATTTCAAAAGGTTCAAAATCAACACTAACTGCACACTAAAATCTAAATCAAACTCAAAGCATCAATCAAGGATAAAATGAACCTCATTAGCAAATATTTTAAAGATCTTTTAAAAATCTCATGAAAACTAAGAGTCCTAAATGATTGCCAAAAATTTTCCTAAAAGCTTTGTTATTTGTTCCAAACAAATGTCTTGTTGCAAAATCTTGAATGTTTCTTCAGTTTTTCATGCATCAAAACAATCTAGGAATATTATTTTTGGGCTTAAAATATGCAAACTAGAACACAAAATCTTGAATGAAAACCAAAGTCCAAAGAGTCATTTTCACTTTTGAGTCCAAAATAATCTTGAATGATCTAACGTTAAAACAAAGCACTTCAAAGTTCTTAAAACAACACACAAAATCCCAATCTTGAATGCTCAAAGGAAAAAACTTGAATGTTTAATCACTTGTCTTTGAATGCATGTTGCTAAACACACTCTTGAATGCCATGGATTAAAATAAAATTTTTCTTGAATGCATGATTAAAACAACAAATCCAATTTTGAATTCCAATGATCAATTAACCATTGCAATATCAAACACTTCATTTGGAGCTTCTAAAATTGAACAAAACAAATCTCTTTTCCACATGCAATTTAGGTAAAGTTTGATTTTTGGACATTTAAGAAACTTTGTTAAGTTAAATACAAATTTTCAAAAATCAATTTGAGTAGTTCCTTGGACTCACCTCTTTTTTAATCACCCATCAATTCAACTATTGGTTGCAATCTCAGCGCCATTTATGGGGATGGGTCTACTTGAAAAAGGTGTTAAATGTTCTACAATCTAACTCACTCACTTGGTCTTTGAACATTTGCTTTAACTTTATCAAAAATTTTAAATGACCAAAACTCTAGATTAAATCGATCACACTTCAATTTTGGCCACTAAAATTGAACAACTATTGACGTGGAGGGCCTCTAGGCGTGCGCTTGACAAATCGAGTCTCACACATCTTTGCTTTAGGCTTAAAACAAAATCACACCAACTCTTGAATGCTTTAAAGGAAATTAATCGATACTTGACATGGACGGCCTCCGGGTGCACAAGTTTGCTTTTGTTGACCCTAACTCTTCTTCTTGTTTGCATTCTTCGATTGATTTACTTTTATTGGCGCTTCAAGTTGGAATTGAACATTGTCTCTTAAACATGAGTACTTGCAAAGTCTAGATTAGCACACATAAGAGTCAGTTGGTAAAAGAACAAGCATTTTTTTTTATTTTTTATTTTAGCCCAAGGTCATCCAAGTATTCTCTCCCCTTGTTGTCTTTCGAGGCCATCTTGGGTGCATAAGATTAGGATCCAAAACCTTGTTTCTTTTTAGGAGGCCTTCTTGGGGATTTCATCACCCATTGGATGACCTCAACTCCAACGTTCTGGAAGAGTATAAGAATCAAGAGGTGAATTGAAAGACAACTCTCTTGGAATCAAGATTTTTGTCACTTGGGCTAAGCCTCAAGGAACTTTATACCCTTGAGAAGTGAAAGAGGAGAAGTGGGTTACCGCTCCTCTTGCCTGTGTGACATCTTGTTGGTTTCATCTACGAATTTGGGCCTCACATACCTTTGGGTATATCAAGGACTCCCTAGCTAAACCAAATGTCAGCCTTGTAGACAACCATCTAGAGTGTTAATGTGTTTGAAGTGACTGATCAAAACATTTGTAAAACATACACACTCCTCAGCGCAAGTATCACATTCTGAGAATCAAAAATTTCTATCTGGTTGTTCCTATCTATTGCTTGCTTTTTTATTTTTTGAATGAATGTTTGCCAAACTTGGTCAATCCTAGCTTAGGGTACACTTAGCATAGTCACTACCTATTTCAGAAGTTGAACAAGTTCAAGCAAAATAATTGAGGTCTCTTAAAGCCAAGCAGATTAAAGAATTGATGTCAGAGCAACCCAAACTCAAATAGAAGTTCCACAAAGTTAAACTCAAACCATCTCAAGCATACCAAGAACTTTCAGCCAAGAGAAAGGAACTAACACCAAGTCCTCGAATTGCCAAACTCCACAAAGCAAAGGATAAAGCTACTAACTAAGCACTTCAAGAGGCCTAGTTAGAGCACACCATCAAATTTAGCCAACATCCAAGAGTTAATCCTGCTTATGCCTTACCAACTAGGCATGATTTCTATGATTAGACACCCTTGTTTCTCCACACCTTCTTGGATAAGCTTCACCTTAGAGTCATCTTTGTAGAAAATTCAACCATCTTAGTTTATCCCCTTAAGCATTATTAGCTCATCCATCTCATTTAGGACCAAACCATCTAGCCAACAATCCAAAATTTTCACATACAAGCCTTCAAAAATTGTTGTCACCTTGCTAAAATTTTTCCATTCCTAAAATCTTTCAAAACCACCAATCTCACCAAGGTTATCCCTTTGAAAAAGCTTTTTCTAAGGTAATCTAGCTTTTCCACTTGTTATCCCTCATCACCTTGAGCTAAAGGTTGGGATCCACAAGTGGTCAATCTTGTATTCTTCCTAAAGGATCATCAGTCTATCCTTAAGTTGACACAATCACCACCAAGATTGCACATAGGAAAACATACCTTTTGTGCTTTGGAAACATATCTTTGAAGTTAGAATTCCCAACCCAATCCTCCTTAGGTTTTGTCATATCGCTTTGCCTCAACCTAGGAAATCATTTGCATAGAAAATCCTTCCTCCCTTTTGCATCCACCAACATTTGTTGCATCTCATCCCTAGGAGCATTTTTCATGCCACCCATCACTCACTTAGCCAAGAAGAAAGAAACAATGGAGCCCTATCATTTGGATCGAATAGCCTCACCCCCCTTGAGCACTCAGCCATCCTTCAGCCCAAAGAAAGCTATGCCATCATCTACTGACATTGAAACTTTCATGAACCAACCAAGAAATGCAGTATTGGTAAATGCCATTATAGACAAGAACAAAGAGACAATCATGGATAATTTTTGAAGGGACAATGTAGGAACCTTTGACTTTGGAAGACCCCCTCCATTATCAGATCCATGTCACTTGTTGTTTGGGTAGCTACCACCAGCCATAGGCTCTTATGATCCAAATTATCCTAAATATATGCCAAAAGAAGAGCCTCCAGCCAATCCATATGATCCAATAGACCCAAACATAGCATCATCCACCCAAGTTGAAATCTCCATGCTGCAAGCCAACCCAGCCACCACCACTCCATCCTTGGTTCATACCTCTCCACTCGAAACCCCCTTTACCCAAAACACCTCACCATTCACCCCCTTCACTATTGCTGTTGCTGCTCTCAAAACCAGCCTTCCAAATCCACCCATCTCCCAAATCAGTGCTAGCATCTTTGGCCAACCTTAGCAATATACAATAGGGATGCCACCCATAGGGCCAAGTAATCAACCTTTCATCACCACCAGCTTGTTTACCATAGCCCAAAGCACAATCCCATCATTTCCATTAGATCTTGGGAGCTCAGTGCCATCAGCCACAAATCCACAAGTTACTACCCTCACTCCACAAAGCTATCAAACCCCACAAGCTACTACCAATGCTCTACCCAACTCTCAAGTGACCCAAGCTCTCGCCACCACTCTACCAAGCTTCCAAATCCAGCCACGAAGCTATCCAACCCCATCAATTCTATTTCCTATCTTTCAATTCCCACCACCTCCACCACCAACTAATCCATTACCTCCTATTACCAACTACTTTTCAATGCCACTTCTAGGAGGTAACCACCAATCCAGCCAACCACCAATTATTTGCAGGTACCATCCCAAATGGGGGCACAACCCACATACCTTGGTCAAACCCCACAAGCCCCCTGATCCTTTCCCCATGCTTCACAACCATATTATACCTTACCTCCACAAAGTAATTCATTTATCCCATAGCCAACTTATGTTCCTCAATCCCAACCTCAAATCCCATATCAACAGCAAGACTCGCAGCACATGCGGCACTATGCGCCACCTCCCCCTCAACAAATTGTCATCCACCATGCAGCTGCCCAAACAATGTACAATCCCTATCAGCAAATAACTCATAGCCATCCATATTCAGTGGCCCCATCTAGTGCATACCTACCTCAAGGCACTCCTACATTGGGGGCACCCCAACCATCACCCATTAATTCAGAATGGGAAGCCATGAAAATAGCTTTGAAGAACATCCAAGAGGGAAATGATCCAAAAACTTTTTGAGAATGTGTACCCTTACCCATTTGACAGAGCCATTACCATGACACCATTTCCCAAGCATTTTGAGACACCCAAATTTGACAAATTTAGAGGAAAAGGAGACCCTATCACACATATCAAAGAATTTTACATGCACTGCCAAGAAGTGGAATACAGTGACGTCTTCCTCTTGCATCTCTTTCCCAAAAGCTTGGCCAGACCAGCTCTTGAATGGTTTTATAGAATCCCCTATGGCACAATTAAAATTTTTGCTGAATTATCTGAGGCATTCGTAGCCCAATATGCCCATCTTGTTGAAACAGAGCTATCAGTAGTTGATCTTGTCCACACCAAGCAAAAAGGTGGATAAAGCCTTCCCGAATATCTACAAAGATGGCAAACCCTTACCACCCACATATCTTGCACCTTGCCAAAGCGCCATTTGGTGAAAATGTTTATTGATAATGCCCATCCTAGCTTGGCTCACCACATGACCATGAATTGTTTACAGACCTACAAAGATATGAAAGAGAAAGGAATGATCCTTGAGCAAGGACTCATTAAATATGGTGTGGTCAAGATTTACAAGGAAGCCAAGAAAAATCAATCACATTCCAATGACAAGTCTAGGTATTGGAACAAAAACAAGCATGTTGCAAGATGGTGTCACTGACACTAGACATGTGAATATTGTTGGTCCTTCTCACAACCAGTCCAACCCACCCTATCAACCAAACAATCAACAAGTTATCAAGTACCAATAGCGGAACAACCAAAGCTATCAAAACCACAATCCAAGACCAAACTTTCAAGGGTCTAGCAATCAAGCTAATGCCATCAATGTAGCTACAGGACAAAAGCCTAGATTCCAACCTACACGTAGAAACTATACACCCCTTGGTGAGCCAGTGGATGTCATTTTTGAGAAATTACTCAAGGAATACCTCATAAAATTTCCTCCTACCCAGAAAATTGAGCTAAGCCAATCCAAAGCTGCATGGTACAAAGACAATGAGTACTGCAAATTTCATAGGGTAAAAGGTCACACTACCCTCATATGCATGAAACTGAAAGACTATGTACAGGACCTCATTGATTGGAAGGAAATCACTATTGGTGCCCAAACCTCTCCCAATGTAGGCTTATAGATCTATCAAAATGCTTTTCATCCTCACAACAATCAAAATCTTGGAAAAGCACCTATCCAAACCAACAACAACAACACCAACAACCATCAGCCAAACCAACAACATGGGAAGAACAATGACCACACTTCATCCTATATAGACTATGGTAGCCTTATAGGTTGTATATCCGAGAAAGAGCCTTCTGTCAATGTTATCAATATCTAAGGACCAAACAATGAGTGTGCAATCACCACTTGAAGAGCCCGATTTAACATTGTAGGTCGACCTGTTTCACCAGCACCATCAGCTCCATCAAAAAGCCAATACAATATCTTGGAACACCTTGGGAACCTGCCAGCCCAAATCTCCATTTTAGACCTTCTTCACACTAGTCCTATGTACAATAACATCCTTGACAATGCTCTCATAGAATCCCATGTCCCTTCTGATATCAATGCTACTGATTTTCATAATCTTGTTGGACACCTTTCATCCTCATGTGCCCTATCATTCAAACCCATCGACATACCCGTGGTCGAGCCAGATCACACCCTTCCACTTTACATAGCCATCATGGTATCCAATTTTTCCATGAAAAGAGTAATGATAGATAATGGATCAGCCTTGAATATTTGCACCCTAAAATTCATAAAACAAGCTGGGTATACTGAGTCAAATATCATTAGTGAGGTTATCACCATCAAAGCTTATGACAACTTGGAAAGAACCACAGAAGGAACTATTTTATTTCCAATCAAGGTTGGGCCAGTCATCCAAGAGACACTCTGCCATGTTATTGATCTAAACCTACCATTCAACATCCTCCTCAATCACCCATGGATTCATGCCATGAAAGTCATTCCATCCACTTACCATTAGTGCATCAAATTTCCGCATCAAGGCACTGAGGTAACTATCCATGTCGATCCAGAACCTTTTGCTTATTGCAATGTAGTTGAAGCTTCATATACAAACCATTGCCCTAGAATTGATATCAGGACATCCATCGCCAGCTCATCCCACACTTGTAATGACCCAGAAACCATCCTTGCCTCTACCCTATCTACCTTGAAGATCAATAACAAGGGTTATGGAGAGTATAGACTATTGGATGCATTTGTTGGACCACTCCCAGTTGATCCACATGCCATGGATGACCGACATATCACAAAGCTTAGGAGATTCCACCTCCTCAATACAAATAGTTTGGCCCAACAACCTTTGTATCCTCAAAATTCCCTCTTCATGAGGAGCTCACTCCAGATATCAACAATTGGTTACATAAGGATGCACCTCAAAGGAATCAGGCACGCCTTGATCACTTCAACCAGAAGTATCTCCAGGAACATAAGCTCATCACTGACAAATGGAACTATCAAGGTAATGGTCTAGGACCAGAAGAAAGAGGCATGCAGTGCCCCATTGACGGACACAAGTGGGAATCGAAGTCAGGTCTTGGCTTTGGCATACCCACAAATGAGGGCACCAATATGGATGGTCATGCTTTTTTGAACATTCACCGCGACCTTGTCAAAATTGAAGACATTCCTGAGGAAGTTGAAAAGAGTGCCTACGATGATATCCTAGACCAAATCTCCCTCAGAGACTCTGTTCTCTAAGAACTATCCATCCACCTCATTGACCTACCACTCACCCATCCATAACTCATAGATTGGGACCAACCAAGTGTCATACACATTAATGAGTTCACATCAGAGGAAGCACTTCTAAGATTCATGGGAGCTGAAACACCTCACAAGAAAACAAAGCTAGATTCTACCTATATCTACAAGCTAGATCCCAAGGGGTATTTTGGAGAAAACCCCCAACCTATTTTTGATACACCCAAAATTGGAACTAAGGTGAATCTGAGACTAGCTAAGGTAGTGAAGAGAACCCCTTAGCAAGAACATCCAGAGCCACAAGCAGAACATGAGGATTTAGCATTACCTCCTCAAGATAATTGACCAAAGATATCTTCTTTTCTAATTGAGCATACTAGGGAAGTCAACATCGGTTCTTCAGAGATCCCTAGGCTTGTTCACATTGATGCATCCCTATCACAAGACCAAGCTGATCTCCTCTTTGAGGTCTTAAGAGAGAACATTGGCCAATTTGCATGGTCATATCAGGACATGCCAAGGCTTGATCCAAAGCTTGTAGTTCATCATCTTGCAGTCAATCCACAGATCAAGCCCGTCAGACAAAAGCCTAGAAAAATGCACCCCAAGGTGGCATTACTGGTCAAAGCTGAGTTAGAAAGAATGTTAGCTGCTAAGGTTATGCAACCTATTGACTATTTAGAGTGGATCTCCAACATGGTCCCCGTTACTAAGCCTTCTGGTGACATCAAAATCTGCACTGATTTTAGAGATCTTAACAAAGCTTTTTCAAAAGATGATTTTCCCTTGCCCAACATAGATATTATTGTAGATCTTACAGTTGGACATAAAATTTTGTCCCTCATGGATGGATTTTCTAGGTATAATGAAATCAAGATTGCAGAAGAGGATCAACATAAGACAACATTCACTACCCCTTGGGGAACCTTTTGCTACAACATGATGCCTTTTGGCCTAAAGAATGCTGGGGCTACCTATCAAAGAGCTATGACAACCATTTTTCATGATCTCATCCATAGCATTTTGGAGGATTATGTGGATGATATCTTTGTCAAGTCTCATAGCTTCATGGATCATCTTGTTGACTTGGAGAAAGTCTTTGATAGGTTAGCCAACTATCATCTCATGCTAAATCCCAAGAAATGTGTCTTTGGGGTCACATCTGGAAATCTTCTAGGCTCTATAGTTTCTAAACTAGGTATAGAGATCGACCCCAAGAAGGTCAATGCTATCTTAGACATGCCTCCTCCCCAGACACTGCGACAACTTCATTCTCTTTAGGGAAAGCTTCAATCTATTCGACGCTTCATCTCCCAGCTTGCAGATAAGTGTACACCATTTTCACATTTACTGAAGAAGGATGAGAACTTCAAGTGGGATCCCTTATGTCAGCGCAGCTTCGACCATCTCAAGTAGTATCTCATCAATCCCCTTATCTTGGTTCCACCAGTTCCTTGTCATCCCCTAATTTTGTACATATCAGCAACACCTAATGCTCTAGGGGCACTTCTAGCACAGCTCGATGACTACAACAGAAAAAGAGTCATCTACTAAATTAGTAGAACCCTAGTTGGTTATGAACTCAATTACACTCCTATGGAAAAATCTTGTTTGGTAGTTGTTTTCTCAACTCAAAAGCTTCACCATTACATGCTAAGTCATACCATCCAACTAGTCTCCAGGATTGACCCTCTCAAGTATATGCTCTCCAGAACAATAGTTACAGGCCGTTTGGCCAAATGGGTTATGCTCCTTAGCAAATTTAACATCCAGTATGTGGACAAAAAGGCAATCAAAGGGCAAGCTATAGTAAATCACCTAGATGATGCACCTCTAATAGATGCTTATCCATTGATCACAGAATTTCTAGATGAGCATATCTATCTAATTGAAGAACAACCCCCATGGAAACTTTATTTTGATGGCTCATACACATCTCATGGATCAGGGGCAGGAATATTGTTGGTCACACCTCAAGGGGATTACATTCCAAAAGCCATCAAGCTACAATTCCCTAGCACCAACAATATAGCTGAATATGAGGCCCTCATAACAGGATTAAAGATAGTTGCAGAATGGAACATTGCTGAGCTACAAATCTTTGGTGATTCTCAGCTCATCATCAAGTAAGCCCTAAATGAATATCAAACCAAAGATAAAAAGCTATTACCCTACAAAGAGATAGTTGTTCAGCTAACCCAGCATTTTACAAGGATTTAGTTTACACAAGTGCCTTGAATACAGAACAAAGCAGCAGATGCTATGGCTACTATGGCTAGTTTTTAGTGGAGCAGCTCCTCACACCCGCCTACGCGAATGAGGATTCAAACCGTGTTTGTATCTTGGTTGGTCCCCAATCCCCTTGGTACCATGAGATTCATGCTTACCTTAACGATGGTATCATATCCCCTCACCTCACACGTACCCATCACTAGAACCTCATTCGAAAATCATCCCGCTATGTTATCATAGCCAATACCCTATATCGTTGAGGTTATCACGATACTCTCTCGATGTTTAGACCAAAATGGGGCCGCAATGGTGTTAAAGGAAGTACACTTTGGACTTTGCAGTGCCTACACGAGTGGTATTGTCCTAGCACGACAAATCCTTAGAGCAGGCTACTATTGGCCTACCATTAAAGAAGACTCCTGTGACTTTGTTAGAAATTGTCTCCCATGTTAGCAGCATGCAAATCTTGTGCACGCTCCAACACAGGATCTACAGCCTATTGCACCACCTTGGCCTTTCACTTGTTGGGGTCTTGATCTAGTTGGAACTATCACACCCCTCTCATCTAATGGACATAAATGGATAATAACAGCTACAAACTATTTCACTAAATGGGTGGAAGTAGTCCCCCTAGTCTCAGCTATAGGAGTTTAGGTCTCCAAGTTCATCTTGTACCACATTGTTTGCCACTTTGGCATCCCATCCACCATCTTCACCGACCACGGAGGTAACTTTGAAAATATCAACATGGAAGAATTATGCACTTCCCTCCACATCCATCACCACTTTTCTAGCCCATATTTCCCACAAGGTAACGACTAGGCAGAGGCAACTAACAAAACCCTCCTCAAAATCCTAAAGAATGTTGTCAATGATTCTGGTTGTGATTGGCACCTACAAATAAATCCAGCCCTATGGGCCTATCAAACTTCCTTTCGTACATCCACAGGCACAACTCCATACTCCCTAGTCTATGGTGCCAAAGCGGTACTACCTATAGAGGTTGAACTTCCCTCCTTGTGCATATCTTTGTAAGGGAAAATATCAGATGAACAATATAGAGTAGCTTGGCTCATCCAGCTAGATCTCTTAGACGAGAAGCGACAACAAGCCGATGATCATCTCACAGTCTATCAAACTCATCTCAAAAGGAATTTCAACAAGAAGGCGCTTCCATGACACTTTCAGCTAGGTGACATGGTCCTCAAAGAAAACATGAAAGTCCAAGTAGATCGAGAAAAGAAAGGCAAGTTTGAGGCTTGGTCCTTATGTTGTCACTGCTTCCTTTGGCTCCAGAGCCTATCAGCTATCTACATTGGAAGGAGAACTCTTGAATGATCCTACTAACATCATTCATCTCAAGAAGTTCTATGCTTTAAGATCCTTGGTATACCTAGCTTTTGAAAAATATTAAAAAAATAGTAAAGAGAAATAAGCGTCCAATGGTGAAAACTTGGCAATTCAAGCGCCTTGGATAGGTACCTTGGTGAAAACTTGGTAATTCAGGCACCTTGTGTACTAAGACTAATCTATTGTCTATCACTACCCTATCCCTCATCCATTCACCCACCATCCCATAAAACACCTGCTTGTTCCCTTGGTGTTCCAATGAAATATCCAAAATCTAATGGAGCTTGTAAATACCTCCTATATAGCTTGTAAAATCTTGTACCTCATCTTGTAAAATCTTGTACCAAAGCTTGTATTATGCCTTGTAAATCTTGTACCATACCTTGTATATCTAAATCTTGTCCAAATTTTGTACCATATTCTAGCCTATAAATAATCTTGTATCCTAGCTTGTATACTATCACGTGCACACACAAAACCCCATTTTCACTTAAGCTTTTCGCAAACCATCTACCTACCCACCTATCACCTATTATAGACACCCCATCCTTCACAAACATTTCCATCTCACAAAAACCAAAACATGAACAAACTTGTAAATTTGTAACATATCTTGGTCCATCAGCTTGTACATCATCTTTAGCTTAGTACCATTGTATCTATCCAGTGTTCATGTTAGTTCGTCCTTGATCAGCATCTTGCACCCATCACACAAATCTTGGTTAGCTATTCCAAATCATCGTTTAGCTAGATTTCTTGTCACCAAAGTGTTATCTTTCTTAGTTCATCTTGCTAGATGCATCACTCATCCAAATCCACCAGCTTAGTTCTTTTCGATATGTCCTTGCAGGATATAACTTTCCTCATGTCTGATCTTGGTCCGTTAGTACCTCGTCCTACCCATCTCGTTGGCAAATGGTTCTCTTTTGGATTTTTGCTTTCTTTTGATTTGGAATCTTCCCTATTGGGTCTTGAAATATATTTTCCAAGAAATCTCCTTGTTCCCTCCTCAAGGTTGCCATGATCTTCCATATCATGGTATACTACGAATGGGGCAATCAGAGCATAAGGTCTTGATCATGTCTTTTGCTTTTTTTCTTTTCTGCTTGTGGGTTACCAAGTGTTGTTTCCACACTACTTCCTCTGGGATTCATGTGTGATACTGGGGAAATCCTTGCATGTTTGTTTTGAGTCAGTTCGTCAGTCCTTTGGATAGTTGGTGAAAAGGCCTTGATGTTCTTGGTAACCTTGGAAATTAACCAATAGTCCTATAGCAAATCTAGTGCTCAACTACATGGTGGTACTTCTGTTTGAAGTATCCCCCCTGGTCAAAAAGCTTCAATGGTTTTCCTTCATCTCCATTATCCCCCATCCTTATCCAACATCCATCTCTCCTACCCTAGCTTATGCATTAGTATCTCTTTGAATCACTCCTCACCTTTAGCTTTAGGGATCCACAATCCTAGTCTTAGGGATCCACCAATCCAAATCAATCCACCAAGCCTCATCTTTTGAGATACACAATCCTAGTCCTAGGGATCTCCGAAACCCATCTTCCACCAATTTGACTCTTTGAAATCCTATTGCATTAGCTTTATAATCCCCTCATCCATCTCCCTATCTTGGATTCCTTTTTATAGCGCTCTGCTCCTTCATCCTCCACCTTCCCTAAAGGCTTAAGCTTGCTTCCTCTTGTGCATCTGATTCTCCTTTATCATTCTCCCATAGTGAGAGTTTGAGCTAATTCAACCCCTTCTCTTTGCCAATATGAGTTTCCTTGCTCATCTGAGATTCTTGTACTTTTCAAGAAGCCATCGAGCCTCGCTTTCTCTCCCCGCCACCTTCTTGAGGGGGCATCTCACAGTCCATTCTCTCCTCTTCTGCTCTAGCCTTGGGCATCTTATTTTCTTATCTTTGACGCCATGCCACTTGCGGCATCACATCAAAGATGGAAAAAATGTAGACACCCAAAAACCTTTAGAAAATAAAGTATTTTTATTTTCTGAAAAAATTTTGATGACATCATCATTTATTAATTAATTAATTATTTAATTTATTTATTTATTTTTATGCCATTAAATCCCTTTACCTTAATTAAAAATATCTAATTAAAGAATCCCTCCCAAAAATGTTTAAATCTTATTTAAACATTATTTCCTTATTTATTAATTATTTAATTAATAAATTGACCAAAAAACCCAAAATAAATAAAAAATTTATTTTTTGCCCAAAACTTGGCCAATTTCCTTAAGACCACTAACCTCTTCCAAAATCTTCTAATCCTTCTTTAATTTTGATTAAAGGCTAATCCCATCATTTCCTACCCGTAATCCCAACTCAAAATATTTAATTAAGATTAAATATTAATCCTCATGTTTATTAAAAAAGTTTTAATAAATATCTCCTCAACCCAAACCCTTGAAATAAATAAAACCTTATTTATTTCCCAAAAATCTAATTTATCCTCATCCTAAGAAGTTCTAGACTCTTCTAGAAAGTCTTCATCCTCATCCTAGGAAGTTCTAGACTATTCTAGAAAGTGTTTATCCTCATCCAAAGTCTAGATTCTTCTAGAAGATTTCTTTAAACCTAATCCTAATCCCCTCCTAACCTTGTCACATTCCCTAAAAATAGGTTAAAACTTACTAACCCAAGCCAAAGTTAACAAATATCTCCTCCTTCACCCACACTCATTAAATTCCATCCACTTGCCTATCCCTAAGGTAATCATAAACCATCCTAATCCATCCTCTAATCATTTTCACAATCCTAAGCAAGCTTAAAACCCTCCTAATCAAGCCCAAGTCAAAATTTCTCTCATCTCCCTCAAAATATCTTAACCATAAAACTTTATGAAGCCCAGTAGGCCATAACTGACTCTTCCAAGCCCTTTTATTGCTCTTACAAGCCATTATGAGGGTCTTTATGAAGATTTTATCCCATTGAGCCTCCTTTGTTGACTCATCCTTCCCCTTTCCTCTATCCTCTCACCCTGTGACATGTGTCACTCTCTAATTGGTTGTAAAGAAGCACAATCCATGTGCTCTCCTCTCATGCAATCTGAGCCCTCCATGAGCTTTTTTCCATCCTTGCATCTTAGCCCTCAATCCCTCAAGCCTCTTGCCTATAAATTGGATCCTTCCCCTTTGCAAAATAACACAATCCATGAAGTAAAGTCATAATTCCATTTTAAGAAGCCATTTTGCATCAAATCCATACACTCACACCCAAATTCCAACTCCATTTGAAGCCCTTTTTGAAGCATAAGCTTGAGCATACATCCTATCTATTTAGACAAAGCCACTCAACAAGAGAGCTTATCATTGAGAGAGCCCATTAATGGCTTATATTCTCAATTGAGAGTTCATCTTAGTCTATCTTGAAGTTTATGAATTTTTTTTCTATTAGCATAAAAACATTGCTCATATCCAGCTATTATATTTGAAGAAAGGATCTCATATGTGTAGAAGCTCACAAACACTCAACTGGACATGAAATCAAGTAATTCTTGAAAATTAAGAATTGAATCACAAGGATGTGAAAATTTCAAATCTCAATTCTTAGATAGACATACTAAGGAATGAACCAAAAACTGAGAAAGAACCCATGAAGAGATTCAACAAACCAAAAGAAGAAATGAAGTAATTTGAAGAACTTATGAAGTCATCAAGTTTTTTTGATGGGTTAGGACATTCATGCACTAAGAAAGGTGAATCATTCAAGAATGGAGAACTAAGGAATGAAAAGTCAAAGGACAAACAAAAATGCTATCACTGTGGAAAAATTTGTGACATTGCAAATATCTATTGAAGCAAACATGATATGCAAAATTCTAAAGGTAAGTTTACTGGTTACTATTTTTACTACAACAAACAATAACATCAAACACATGAGTGTAGGTCAAGACTGAGAAATACTATTACTACACCTAAATTTGAAGAATAAATTGATATAAATTTTAGAAGTATGTGCATAGAGAGTATGAATGTAGGTCGTAGACAAAACCTTACTAGAAAAATGAGAGGAATTATGCACCTAACAATGGATGATCTAAATTTCACAAGTTTAGATGTCTAAGAAAGAATTACATGACACAAGTACATTCAATTAATTAGACAAAAGACAAAGACAAAGTGGACATTGAGTAGATTAGCAAAGAGATGAACCACAAATGGAAAAAGAGAGCATAATATGGAAATGGTGGAGCAAATGAAGATGAGGTCATCCAATCCAATGGATAAGGTAATGATGTCATCTCAAACTAAGAAAAAGAGGTATTTATGTAATTATATACTTAATTGATATATCATACATAATTTTCTTACATGAAAATATGCGTAAAGCTCATATTTACATATACAAAGATGCATAAGAACAAATCTGTGAAAGGTTACTATGTAGACCAAGCACTACAACATAGGTTGAGCTCTTTAAAAATGGAATGGTAGAGACCAAATAAAATTATGGAGACTAAGGAATATGGAAGAGACTAAGATGTAAAGAAAAGACCTAGTTGATCAAAAGAAGGTATATAATTAATTTCAAAGACATTATCACATACCTTGCACATATTTTTGAGATCATATAGAGATTTCATGATTTTAGCAACTAGCAAAGATTTCAAGATTGATCTGGACTAGAAGATTGAATGAGTGAAGATTTGAATTGTGCCAAATGTGTAGAGAAGAATGAAATTCAAAGCCTAACTATGAACATGTCAGCTTCACCAACAACTAGAATGAGTCAAGAGGTTAGTAAAATCCAACTAGTGAAGAGTGACACTTGTCCTCTATAGAATTTTCATGCTACTCTAGAAATTGCAATGAAAGGAGACTCAATAAATGTGCTATCTTTGATACCACCTAAAGTCATTATCATCCATGATGTCATATGTTGTTATATGTGTAAAATTGGAGTAGGAGGCTATGAGGTTAGAGAAGCTTATAAGAAGTCGTAAAATGAAGGAATCTTAAAGGACAATTTCAAAGTTGTTGAAAGGAAAGGGTTAACTAGTGCCCTAGAATTCTTGAGAAATTTCAAGATTGGATGGATCAAAGTTGATTTAAGTGGAATTCATAACATGAAGTAATGATTATAGAATGAAACCATGGAAATCATGAAGAAAATGATTCATACAGTTACAGGCTATCCAACCCTAGACAAGAAGCAAACCATGTGATGTTTGAGCCAAGAAAAAATTGAGGTAAACATAGGATCTGACTAAAATGGACATGGTCTATCCATCACAAACATTTATGATCCATTAATTGGGTTTTTAGTTAGAATCATAGCTCACAAATTTTATCAATCAAGAAGATTGAACAATGTGCCATGTATGGCTATGGATCAAGCATGAAAGATAGTGATGAAAGATCATGAGTATGATATTGCTGAGCTATAGAAACTACAAGTTGCAAAGACTTTGACATCTATAAGAAAAGAATTCAATGTGTAAGTTTTGATCCCTCACTTCTTTTTATCTTCTTTTATATATAAAAGTATTTTCTTGGTATTGGCAATGTTGTACGAGAATAAGAACAATTAGTGACAAGACAAATAAATGAGTATATTGTTGAAGTTGATGAAAGATCAACCCCATAGCTCTTAAGAATCACCTACATGTAAACACCTATCACAAAAAGAGAGAAGCAAAAAACTATGGAGGCTAGAATTCCCAGATCCATGGATGAGACATTCTTGATGAGAAAAGAGAGAGATTGCTATTAATAAATTACAAAAAGATAAATCCTTATAAAAGGAGATCAAAACCCTAATAGGAACTAACCTAGGTTGCATAATAATAATTAATAAAATAATTAATTATTATATGCCTAACATTTATCTTATGTAACCTAGAGATAATATGTGAGTTAATAATTAAATAAAAATTAATTAATTAATAAGGTAATATCTTAAACTACTGCTGAAAGAAAATTTGGGTCCTGGCAACAAGGCCTGATGAGGTACCCAACAACAACCAAATCTCTAAAAAGGGGAGAAATAGAGAAAACCACATGGGAAAAACCTTACTCCAAAACGAGATGGAAAGAGTGTTAAAAAGAATTAGTGAAGGACTTAAGAGCCTCCAAACTAGGGAATGCCCCAAATGAAATGAACAAAAGATGATTATGAAGAACACCACTGAAGCATGAAGCTGTAAACACTACCAAACTATTGATCTAAAGAACCTCCACTATATAAAACTATTGAAAACAATTAGCTAATTGTGTATTGTTGTTGATGTTACACAAAATGTCATATCATTTCTAGTCAGTGTATGCCATGCTCACATGGGAAAATCATTTCTAGTTAGTGTATGCCAAGCTCACTTGGGAAATAAAGATAGTTTCCTATGTCTACCAAGCATTTTAGAGTTTTCCAAGTCCAAAAGTCAGTATCTACCGAGTTCATGGGTGTTAAAGGAAAGTTTGTAGAAGATGAGTGTTAACCGAGCTCACTTAGTTAATGAAAGAAATGTTGGATGGAACTAGTGTTAATTGATCTCACTTAGTTACCAAATAAACTTTGTGAATATGTAGTGTTAACCAAGTTTACTTGATTAACACAAGAAGATCATTTCTGAGTTAATGTCTACCAAGTAGGGTTGGCTAACAAAGTATTTTATTATTTTGGCATATTAAGTTCAATTGATTTGTTTGTTGGCTCTAGCCAACTGAGAAAATGAATATTATATATTCTAATTTTTATTCAAGCCAACTCCACAATGTGTAAGATATAATTATAAGGTCAATTTGAGGATTGAATGTGTGGAACATAATAGAAGATTTAAGGATGCTTTGAGGAAGAGAATTAGAAGGATAAGTTGAATATCCTTGTTGAGATCTATAATCAAAAATTAATTTCATCAGTAATTAGGTTAACTCATTTTTACTCTCTAACCATTGTAGAAGTGATCTAAATCTCTTAACATAGTTGGCTTAACATTTATTTGTAAATCTTCTAACAAGGTGACATTTCTATTTTAAATTTCTTAAAGACCTCTAACAAGGCCACTCCTAACAAGGTGATTAAATCCTTTAATAGGGTCATACCTAACAATATGCTTTGTAACCTTTAATAAGGTTGGCTCCTAATAGGGCTCACTTTAGAAGAGTGAAAATCAGTAACTAGTTACAATTGGTGGCTTTTCCCAAATTGGGTTTCCACATTAAATCTTGGTGTCACTTGTGTTCATGCTATTTATTTTATGTGTCTACAACTAAGTTGAACTTAAGATCATTATATTCAGTTATTGCCAAGCTAAAGTTGATTCTCAGTATTTGTCAAGTTATAACATTTGCTTGTGTAAGTTTCATCTCGCTCTTTTTGCTGTAAAACTTTGGGTTTCAAGATCCATGTAAAACCTATTTTACCTAATCAAAAACATTTGCTAGTGTAAACCGACTGCGTGCATGTTTCTCAAGTAACAAGAGAATATAGTTTAATCAGAGTTCATTTTTTGATTTATATTAACATCTAAGAGATTTAAAAAATGTTTTTTAGTAACTAATTCACTCCTCCCCTCTTATTTACTCTTTCTCTATTTCCAACAATTGGTATAAGAGCTTTTGGTGCTTGTAGAGAAGGTTTCAAGGACCTAAGCTAAATGTCAAGATGTCTTACAAAAGATAGATTTCCAAGTTAAGTAGAAACAACTTTACAGCATAGCAAGACCTTATAAAGTTGCATCTGGCACCCATATGTGATTTACATTTGAAATACTTAAACATTGGTTACAAAAATCCTACTGGTACAATCACTATAGAAGGAATTACTAAAAAAAAAAAATCATAATATCATGATGATTGACATAGCACCAGCTCTTAACTATGGTGAATTTGATGAAGTCAAAGGATGTGCTACTGCTCATGAAATTTGGACAAAATTGAAGGATGTCTATGGAGGTGATGATAATGTAAAGATAGCCAAGGTAGATAGCTTGAGAGGATAGTTTGGCTAGATGAAAATGAGAGAGGATAAAAATATTACAAAATATGTTGAGAGAATCAAAGCCAATGTCAATGCTATCAAAGCCTCTATGGGAACAATTGAAGATGTGACAATGGTAAGCAAGGTACTTAGAACCCTTCTTCCTATCTATGCAATTAGAGTATCTACTATTGAAGAGAGGAGATCTGATCCAAATAACAAGATAACTTTGGATGCTCTATAGTTGGAAGATTGACTGCATGTGAACTAGATAACTATGATAATTACACTCCTAGTTCAAGCAATCTTGAATCTACATTTGAAGCCAAAGTATCACTTAAGAAAAATTCAAAAAGTCTAAAATAAAACAATCTAAAAGTAAAGAGGAAGATAGTTTTGATAGTGATCTTGAAGCCATTGAAGCATTACTTGCAATGAGGCATCCCAAAGGAAAAAGAAAATATAAAGGTAAAATTCCTTCAATTTGTTTCTCTTGTGAAGAAGTTTGACACATTGTTGGAAGATGTCCAAATAGAGAAGACAAAGATGAAAAGATGCACATTAAGTAAAAAGAAAAGAAGGATTTCAAGGATTTCAAGGACTACAAGGACAAAGGTAAAAAATCTTGTTTTATAGCTAAAGACTTAGATAGTAGTGAAGATGATGAAATGGTATATATTGTTGTAAAAGATGAATCTGATGATGAAGGAGATAAAATGGCACTTATTTCACATGTTAGAAAGAGTACTACATGGATTATTGATAATGGCTTCTCACATCATATGAATTCTAATAAAATAAAGTTTGAACACATGAAACACTATGATGGTGGTAGTGTGGGATTTGGAAACAATGAACCTTGTTGCTTAAAGGGAGAAGGTTGTATCTCACTAACTAATGAACTTAGATGTGATAGCACTTATTGTGTTGAAGGACTAAAGAATAATCTACTATGTGTGGTGGCACAATAGAATAACATTGGATTCAAGGTAGAATTCATGAATGGGAAGGCCAAACTTCTAGATGGAAAAGGAAATCTAGTTGGATCTAAAAAACAAACAAAAGGTAACCTATTTTACCTAAATCTGAGTGAAAGTTCATGTTTTATTTCTCAGGTAGAAGAAATTTGGTTGTGACATAAAAGGTTATGGCATGTAAATTTTGAAAATCTAATCAAGATAAGAAAAAAAACATATTAAGAGGCATTCCTAGTTTGAGGAAACTAGATATGGGTCTATGTAAAAATTGTCAAATTGGAAAGACGGGAAATACTAGTTTCAAAAGAAAGAACTATCATTTAAAAGAAGTCTTGGAATTGGTTCATACAATCCTTTTTCGACCTATTGAAATAGAGAGCTATAGTGGAGACAAGTTTTTTATTTTATATGTTAATGATTATTCCAAAATGATGACTACAATGTATCTAAATAAAAATCTCAAGCTTTTCAAAATTTAAGTGGTATTTGTGAAGAGTAGAGAAAGAAACTAGAAACAAGCTGAAATGTATGAGTTCAGACAGAGGTGGTAAATTCATTTCCAATGAGTTTAATGAATTTTGCATTGAAAGGGGATTTAAGAGACAAGTATTCGCCCTTGGTACACCACAACAAAATGGTATAGCTAAAAGAAGGAAGAGATTCATTATGGATTATGTAAGAACCTTGATGATAGAAAAGAATGTTGCAATCAAATACTAGAAAGAAGTAATCAATTTTGTAGTGCATACCTTGAATTGAATACAGTTGAAGAAAGACTCAAATCAAACTCCTTATGAAGTATGGTATGGTTACAAACCTAATGTAAGTTACTTGAAAGTATTTGGTAGAAATGTTATATTTTAAATGAATCTAGGAAAGGTAAATTTGATGTCAAAGGTGATGAAGGCATATTACTAGGATACTCTTGCAGAAGTAAAGCATATAAATGTTTCAATTTATCTACTCATAAAATCATAGAAAGTCCACATGTGAGAATTGATAAGATTGTAGTAAAGAGCGAAGAAGAAGGAAACAAAGAACTTGAGGATTACAAAATATTTGTTTACTATGAACTTGATGTTGGAAATATAGATGGAGTAACTAAGAGGGGGGGCGAATCAGTTACCAAAAAAATAAATCCATAGATCCCTCAGATGTATTATAAAACTAGTTACTGTTGTCACTCGGTAGCTATACAGAAAAATGTTGTAACTCAGTAGATGTAGTGTCTATTAGCTTATTACTGATCTTTAAACATTCATAGTGATTAACATGCAACCATAAAGAAAATAACATGACCACATGAGACACTAGATTTAACATGGAAACTCAATATGGGAAAAACCACCAAGTAACTAGCTACTGATTTTCACTCTTCTTAGGTGACCCTTGTTAGGAGCCAACCCTATTAAAGGTTACAAAACACACTATTAGGTGTGACCTTGTTAGAGAATTTAATCACCCTACTAGAGGACTTTAGAAAAATTCAATAGAACTGTCACCTTGTTAGAGTATTTAAAAAATGGTTGTTAGACTAACTCTATTAAGAGATTTAGAAATCACTGCTATAATGGTGAGAAAGTAATAATGAATATACCTAAATGAGATGCAACTGAATTACTGATACAAATCTCTATTTTGTTTCACTAGATCCTCTTTGATCGAATAAAACTTTGCTACTCTTCAAGGATATTTGATCCTTATTTAAATTTTCTCACACTTTCTTCTTCACATAGTCAACACACTTGCATGCTCACTCATTACACTTTAGAATTCACAACTTGACCTTTTCTTTATACCTTACAAATTGTCAAGTCAACTCATTTACAAGTTACATTTATCAATAGTCATTACCTTAGTCGGCTACAATCATTACATAAAACAATTAGGCTTTATTTTTAAAAACAATGAAATCCTTCATTGGTCGACCCTACTCAATAGACACTACTCATAAATGATTTCCAGTTTTAACCAACTGAAGCTTGGTGAACACTACAAACTCTGCAAAATCCTTTCGAGACCAAGTGAACTCAGTAAACACTGACTTTCCTTTGCTAACCTTGTGAGCTTGGTTACCACTGAATTCTGCTACATAATCCTTTGATGCTCAAGTGAGCTCAATATACATAGTTTCTACGAGTATTTTCCAGGAATGCTTGGTAGACTTTGTTTGCTATCTGATATGACATTTGTGTAACATTAAAGACAACACACAATTGAACAATTTTATCCAAAAATCTCCCTCTTTGGCATTGATGGCAACAAAATATGTCATAGCACAATGAAATTTGAAAACAAGTCTTTTCTGATAGAACATTTCTCCCTCTTAGATTTTATGTCACAAACTTCTCTAATGCAATAATCTCCCTCCATGAAGAAATTGCATAGGTTCTTTTCAAACAAAGAACTCTTCCTTAAAAAAATTCAAATTTCAGAAAGATGTGATAGTAAACTCTCTCTCTTTGACAACACATGCCAAAGACAACAGAAATCAAATGAGTAACAATGTACCTTAAATACTGATTCATATGCAATGTTTCCATAGCTATGTTGCATCAACTAGTAGATCTTCAACTTGGTTCCTCTTGATACATCACTAAAACTTTATTTTAGTGAGCTTCAGATAGGGGAATGATTCCTAACTTACCTCTTAGATATAAGAATGCATCCTTAGGTAATGGCTTGGTGAATATGTGAACAATTTGTCCTTTTGTATGCACATATTCCAATCTAATCTCCTTATCATGAACAAATTCTCTAACAAAGTGATATTTTATTATAATATGCTTGGCTTTGGAATGCATCACTAAATTCTTTGATATGTTAATTGCACTTTTATTGTCACAAAACATAACAATTGGTTCTTTGATTTCAACGTGCATGCCTTCCAACAATTTTTTAAACCAAACAATATTGGAATAGTATACTATTGCTGCAACATACTCTGCTTCTATTGTAGATTGGGATGTGCAATTTTGCTTTTTACAAGTCCAAGACACTAGCCTCTTTCCAAGAAAGAATGCTCCACCACTTGTACACTTTCTATCATCAATATTTCCTACCTAATCAGCATCAATAAACACTTTCAAGTCCAAACTTCCTCCAAATTTGTACCAAAATCCATAATCTGTAGTGCCTTTCAAGTATTTCAAGATCCTCTTGATTGCTATCATGTGATTTTCTCTTAGTTTTTCTGAAAATATTGCTACAATACCAACTACAAGAGCAATAGCAAGCCTTGTATGAACCACATATTGTAATTTTCCAATCATTGATCTATATAAGGTCTGATCTACCTCTTTTAATTCATCATACTTGGTAAGCTTTAGTCCAATACACATGGGAGTCTCAACTAGTTTACAATATTCCATACCAAATTTCTTGAGTATCTCCTTGATATATTTAGACTTAGAGATGTAGATACCATTCTTGCTATGCTGAATTTGAAGACCAACAAATAATTTAATCTCACCAAACATAGACATCTCAAATTCCATGTTCATTTTCTCTGAAAAATCTTTGCATAGATCATCATTTCCTATAAACAAAGTATCATCCACAAATATTTCTATCAAAACAATCTTATTATCTGGTCCTTCCTTAATATACAAGCTAATGTTATCATTAGTTCTTTGAAAACCAATTTGAATAAGATAGTTATGCAATCTTTCATACCATGCTCTAGGGGCTTATTTTAGACCATACAATGCTTTGTGTAATTTGTAGACCATTTCCTTCTTGTCTGAATCAACAAAACTTTCAGGTTGCTCAATGTAGACTTCTTCATCCAGAATACCATTGAGAAATGCTGATTTGACATCCATCTGATATACCTTAAATCCTTTGTATGTAGCATATGCAAGTAAGGTCCTAACACCTTCCACTCTTGCAATAGGAGCAAAAGTCTCTCCATAGTCTATTCCTTCTTCTTGAGAGTAGCCTTTACATACCAGTCTAGCTTTGTTCCTTGATACCTTACCATCTTCATTCAACTTATTTTTGAATACCCACTTAGTTCTAATCATATTTTTTATCTTTAGGCCTAAGTACAAGAGTCCATGTTTTATTCTTCTCTATATGCTCTATCTCTTTGTTTATAGTCTTAATCCAACTTTTATTTTCTAATACATATTTGACATTTCTAGGTTCAAAATAAACAAGAAAACAAGTACCTTTTAGCTTATTTCTTGTCATAGTACCTTCAAATTTGTCCCCAATATTTTGATCTGGTGCATGATGTCTCCTAACATACTTGGCCAATATAGGTTCCTTGCCTTTTGAATGAATTGCATTGTCATCTTGTTACACTTCAACTTCAAGTTTTGGTTACTTTGGCTCAGTAGGCATTAGCTCGATAGATCTGAATGTGACTTAGGTTCCTACAACTTGGTTTGAACTTCTTACAACTCGATGATTGAAGGCTCTGGAGTAGAAGTTTCCTAATTGATAGATGTATCTAGCACTGTATTAGGTTCAATAAAAACAAATCTCTTGTAATTTTTTGGTTCCTTTTTGCTTCCAATCCTTTCTAAAAACTTATCAACTTTCACATGTGCACTTTCTATGATTTTGTGAGTAGACAAATTCAAACATCTATATGCCTTACTCTTGCAAGAATATCCCAAAAATATGCCTTCATCACCCTTCACATCAAATTTTCCTTTTCTAGATTCTTTCAAGATATAACATTTACTTCTAAATACTTTATGTAACTTACATTGGGTTTATAGCCATACCATAACTCATAGGGGGTTTTGAATGAGTCCTTCTTCAACTATAATCAGTTCAAGGTATGAACTACAATACTGATAGCTTCCTTCCAGTATTTGATAGCAATGTTCTTTTCAATCATTAAAGTTCTTGCACAATCCATCATAGATCTTTTACTCCTTTCAGCTATTCCATTCTACTCAGGAGTTCCAAGAGTTGATACCTATCTTTTGATTCCTCTTTCAATGCAAAAGTTATTAAAATCATGGGAGATGAACTCACCAACTCTATCTGATCTCAAACAAGTCAATCTTTTCCCTATTTCTTTCTTTACTCTATCCAAATACTATTTGAACTTCTCAAATGCTTTCGACTTCTCTCTTAGATACACGAAAGTCATCATTTTAGAGTAGTCATCAACAAAAAGAATGAAGAACTTTTATCCAATATAGCTCTCAATTCTAATGGGTCCACATAAATTAGTATGTACAATTTCCAAAAAAAATTCAAACTAATAGTTTTTACTTTTAAATCTAGTCTTTCCCATTTTACTAATTTGACAATTCTTGCATAGACCAACATCATGTTTCTTTATACTAGGAATGTCTTTTACTTTCCTAAATTTTCTTATTTTCACTAGGTTATAATAATTCACATGACATAACCTTTTGTGCCATAACCAAATTTCTTCAACTTGAGCAATAAAACATGAACATTTACCAAGTTCAAGATAGAACAAGTTACACTTTTTTTGTATGCCTAATCCAATTAGCATTCCTTTGTCTTCCAACAATATTTCTTTTCCATGCATGAATTCCACCTTGAATCCAATATTGATTAGCTATGCCACACTCAATAGATTATGTTTTAGTCCTTCAACCCAGTAGGCATTATCACATACAAACTCTTTAGTTAGTGAGATTCTTCATCTTCCTTTTATGCAACAAGGTTCATTATTACCAAACCCCACACTACCACCATTGTAGTCTTCAAAATGTTCAAACTTAGTTTTGTCACTAGTCATATGATAAGAACAACCACTTTCTATGATCTATGTATCATTTTTTCTTACATGAGAGATAAGTGCCATCTGATCTTCCTCATCATTATCAGATTCATCTTTCATAGCAATGTAAACAATTTCATATTCACTATTATTAGAATCCTTAGCCATGAAACATGTTTTCTTACCTTTTTCCTTGAATGATTTGAAATCTTTCTTTCTATTACACTTGTGACCTTTCTTCTCATCCTTGTTTTTCTTATTTGGGCACCTTGCAGCAATATGACCAATTTCCTCACATGAAAAATAGATTAGAGGAACCTTACCTTTGTAGTTTCCTTTGCCTCTAGAATATTTTCTTGCAAGTAGAGCTTCAACCACCTCAAGATCACTGTCAGAACTTTCTTTTGATTCTTATTCACTTTCAAATTGAGAATCCTTTATCTTCTTTCCCTTCTCTTTGAGCGAAAGCTTGGCTTCAAATTCTGATTGAATGTTCTTGGAAGCTGGAACATAGTTGTCATAGTTATCTAGCTCAAATGTAGTCAATCTTCGTACTATTGCCTCTAAATTTATCTTATGATTTGCTTCACATCTTCTTTCTTGAATTGTAGAAACTCTAATTGTATAAATGGGAAGCAATGTTCTAAGAACTTTACCTACAACTATTTCCTCCTTAATATCTCCTTGAGAAGCCTTGATTGCATTGATGCTTCCTTTGACTCTTTCAACATTTTTGGCAATGTTTTCATCCTCTCTCATTTTCATTTGATCAAATTGTCCTCGTAGACTTTTTGCTGTAGCTCTTCTCACATTTACATCACCTCCATAGATATATTTCAGCTTGTTCCACATAGCAAAGGTAGTTTTATAGTCCTTGATATCATCAAATTCTTCATAACTTAGTGATGATGTAATGTCTATCATCATGGTGTTATGAGTATTCTTCTCAACAATGTCATTGATAAATAACGTACCAAAAGGAGTTGTATATTCTTCATCAAGATATTTCAATACTAAATCTCCAACGGAAGTTAGATAAAGTCGCATCAGTCCCTACCATGCTGAAAAGTTATCCTTGTTAAGCCTTGAAATTTCCCTCTTGCAAGACATCCTGATCTTTACCTTAGATCCTTGAAATCCTACCTGCAAGAACCAAATGCTCTGATACCAATTGTTGGAAATATAGATGGAGTAACTAAGAGGGGGGGCTGAATCAGTTACCACAAAAATAAATCCATAGATCCTTTAGATTTCTTATAAAACTAGTTACTACTATCACTCAATAGCTATATAGAAAAATGTTTTAACTCAGTACATGCAGTGTGTGTTAACTTGTTACTGATCTTTAAGAATTCACAATGATTAACATACAATAATAAAGAAAATAACATGAAAACATGAGATACCAAATTTAATGTGGAAACCCAATATAGAAAAAAACACCAAGTAACTAGCTACTAATTTTCACTCTTCTGAAGTAAGCCCTATTAGGAGCCAACCCTGTTAAAGGTTATAAAACACAATATTCGGTGTGACCTTGTTAAAGGATTTAATCACCCTAATAGCAGTGGCCTTGCTAGAGGACTTTAGAAAAATTAAAAAAAATTGTCACCTTGTTAGAGGATTTACAAAATGGCTATTAGACCAACTCTGTCAAGAGATTTTAAAATCACTGCTACAATGGTTAGAAAGTAACAATGAATAGACCTAAATGAGATGCAACTAAATTACTGATACAAATATCTATTCTGTTAAACTAGATCCTCTATGATCAAATAAAACTTTGTTACTCCTCAAGGATATCTAATCCTTCTTTAAAATTCACTCACACTTTCTTCTTCACATAGTCAACACACTTGCATGCTCACTCATTACACTTTACAATTCACAACTTAACCTTTTATTTATACCTTACAAATTGTCGAGGTGGCTCATTTACAAGTTACATTTATCAATAATCATTACCTTAGTTGGTTAGAATCATTACATAAAATAATTAGGCTTTATTTCTCAAAACAATGAAATCCTTCATTGGCTGACCTTGCTTAGTAGACACTGCTCATAAATGATTTCTAGTGTTAACCAACTGAAGCTTAGGGAACACTACAAACTCTTCAAAATTCTTTAGAGACTAAGTGAACTCAGTAAACACTAACTTTCCTTTGCTAACCTGGTGAGCTTGGTTACGACTGACTTCTACTATAGAATCCTTTGATGCCCGAGTGAGCTCAGTAGACATAGTTTCTACAAAGTATTTTCTAGGAATGCTCAGTAGACTCTGGAATTTTCTTGGTTGACCAACAGAGCTTGCTAGACTCTATTTGCTATCTAATATGACATTTGTTTAACATTAAAGACAACACATAATTGAACAATTGTATCCAACACTTGATACTTTGCCAAATCTATTTGGAAACTAGGAGGCCTTAACTCCCAAGTCTCAAAAATTTTCAAAAGCTACCAAGTTGCAATCAGTGCAACTTAAGTCATAGTCTAAAGGACTTGATTCACAATTAGAAGCTACTAAGCTAGTGCTAGAGAAAACTGAGTCTGATGGACCTAAGTCATAGATAGTGCAACCCAAGCTTGATATAGAAAGTCATGAAGAAGTTAGTGGAACATGTTCTAAATCAAAAGTACTTGTATTAGCAAGATATTTCTAAAGAGACCATTTATTTGATTAGATCATTGGAGACAAATCAAATAGAAAAATGACAAGAAACAAACTAAAAGGTGCATGCTTGCTTGCTGAATTTGAACCTAGAAATGTTAAAGATGATTTGGATAATGAAATTTGGATTGAAGCTATCAATGAAGAAATAGAATAGATGGAGAGGAATAAGACTTTGACTCTATCTTCTAGACCCAAGGATAAAAATGGGATTGGCAGAAAGTGGATTTTCAAAAAGAAGTTAAATGAAGATGGAAAAGTCTCAAGAAACAAAGCAAGTTTAGTTTGTAAAGGATATTCTCAACAAGAAGGTATTGATTATGGTGAAATTTTTTTTCCTATTGCAAGATTAGAAGGTGTTAGAACCTTACTAGCATGTGTAGCACATAGAGGATTTAAAGTTTATCAAATGGATGTAAAATCTACATTCTTGAATGGAATTCTCGATGAGTAAGTCTACATAAAGCAACCTGAAGGTTTTGTGGATCCTAGAAAAAGGAATATGCTTTGAAAATTGCACAAAGCATTGTATAGTCTCAAGAAAGCTCCTAGAGCATGGTATGAAAGACTTTATAACTACTTGATAAAAATTTATTTTCAAAGAAGAAATGATAAAAATAGCCTATATGTCAAAGAAGGACCAAACAAGAAGATTGTGTTGGTAGAAATCTTTGTGGATGACACTTTATTTATAGGAAATGATGACTTATTCAAGAAATTTTCAAAAGAGACGAGTAAAGAATTTTAGATGTCCATGTTTGGAGAGATAAAAAAACTTGTTGGATTGTAGATCTAGTAGAAGAAAGATGACATCTATATTACTCAATCCAAATATATCAAGGAGATACTAAAGAAGTTTGGAATGGAAGATTCAAGACTAGTTGGAACACCTATGTCTACTAGACATAAGCTTTTCAAAAATTATGATTCCAAAGAGTCAGATCAAACCACATAAAAATCAATGATTAGAAAAATGTAGTATGTAGTGCACACAGGGCCTAATATTGCATTAGAAGTTGGTATGGTGGAAAGGTTCTCAATAAATCCCAAAGAAAATAACATGATGGAAATCAAGAGAATCATGAGATATTTGAAGGGTACTAAAGACTATGGATTATGGTTAAAAAAATGAGGCAATTTGGATTTGAAAGCATTCATAGATGTTCATTGTAGGAAGTGTTGACAACAGAAAAAGCACTAGTGGTGGAGCATTCTTTCTTGGTAAAAGACTAGTGTCTTGGACAAGCAAGAAAAAGAATTGTATTTCTTAGTGCACGACTGAAGTAGAATATGTGGTAGTAGCAGTTAATTGTTCAACTGTTGTTTGGGTCACAAAATTGTTGGTAGGTATGAAGGTAGAGATTAAGGATCTAGTGGTTATCTTCTATGATAACACCAATGCAATTTATATATCAAAGAATCCTGTGATGCATACCAAAACCAAACACATTGCTATAAAATATCACTTTTTGACAGAATTGGTACAAGATTAAGATGTAAGGTTGGAATATGCAAATAGTAAAGAACAAATTATAGACATATTCACTAATCTATTACCTAAGGATGCATTTTTGTATCTAATATGTAAGATAGGGTTCATTGCCCTATTTGAAGCCCACTAAATAAAGTTTAGTGATGCACTAACTAGAGCATGTTGAAGATTAGATAGTTGACACAATATTGATAAGGGCACATTGTAAATGAATCAATACATAAGGTACATTGATATTCAATATATAATGCATTTGGCATGAGATTTCAAACAATGAGAAGATTACTGTCATACCTCACAAAATTTAATAAAGAGGGAGAGTATATATTTCATAGAAATTTTATTACTTCTAGAAATTTTAGAGAGAGAACTTGGTCTAATGTGAAAGAAGGAAAGTTTACTATTAGAAGAAGATGTTGGAAACAAAGTTTTTCTTATAGAGGGGGAAACAAAAGACAGAGAGAATTCTCATGGATGAGAATTAGAATGAACTTAAGCATATATTCCTTACTTTATTCTTGCTCTAAAATTTCATCAATGCCAAAGAGGGAGATTGTTGAAAATAATTGGCTAATTGTGTATTTTTATTGATGTTACACAAAATGTCACATAATTGCTAGTTAGTGTATATCAAGCCACTCGGGCAATAAAGATAGTTTCTTGTGTCTTCCAAACATTCTAGAGTTTGCCAAGTTTAGAAGTTAGTATCTACCAAGTTCACTCAGGCATCAAAAGAAAGTTTGCAAAAGTTGAGTGTTAACTGAGCTCACTCGATTAATGAAGGAAATGGTGGATGGAACTAGTGTTAACCAATCTCACTTATTTATCAAAGGAACTTTGTGAATATGCAGTGTTAATCAAGTTCACTTGGTTAACAAAGGGAAATTTTTTTTGAGTTTGTATTCAAGCTAACTTGGCAATGTGTAAGATATAAATATAAGGTCAAGTTGAGGATTGAATGTGTGGAAGATAATAGAATATTTGAGGATGCTTAGAGGGAGTGAATTAGAAGGATAAACATAATATCATTGTTGAGCTATAAAGATACATTCAATCATAAAGGATCAAACATACAACCTAGACTTGAGATCTATAATCAACAATTTAGTTGCATCAGTAATCAGGTCATCTCATTGTTACTCTATAACCATTTTAGTATTGATCTAAATCTCTTAACAACTATTTTAAATCCTCTAACAAGGTGTTATTTCTATTTGAAGTGTCTTAAAGACCTCTAACAAGGCCACTCCTAATAGGTTGATTAAATATTTTAATAAGGTCACACCTAACAGTGTGTTTTGTAACCTTTAATAAGGTTGATTCCTAATAGGGCTCACTTCAAAAGAGTGAAAATCAGTAACTAGTTGCAATTGATGGTTTTTTTCAAATTGAGTTTCCACATTAAATCTTGGTGTCACTTGTGTTCATTTTATTTCTTTTATGTATATCCAACTAAGTTAAACTTAAGGTTATTATATTTAGTTATTGCCAAGTAAAGGTTGATTCTTGGTATTTTTTGAATTACAACATTTTCTAGTGTTAACCAAGTGCATGTATATTTGTCGAGTAAAAATAGAATACAATGTAATCATAGTTCATGTTTTTATTTATAGATACAACTAAGGGATTTGGGAAATATTTTGGAGTAACTAATTCACCCCTCCCCTCTTAGTTAATCATCTATTTCCATCAAGATCATGAATACGTAGAGAAGACTAAGTCTAAAGAGCTGATCAATCAAAGATGGAAGGTACCATCATGGCCTCCAAAAATAGGAATGAAACAATGTATATATGGTAAATGATCCATCTCACCAAAATGTATAGGTATCTAGCCATTGCAATTGCCTAGTACATAGGATCAAAAACTAAATAAATATCTCACTCCATCAAACCAAGAAATTAATAGAACCAACATAACCCCCCTATAATGCTAAGAGGTAAGACATGAACACTAAAACTAAATGAAATATCTCCTATAGAAAGAAGAACCAATAACATTGAGAGTATAAAAGAAGTACAAACACCTATAATGGAATGTGTCATCAACACATCATGAGGATAATGTCATGGAAGGAACACTGGCTTAACAAAGGAAGACAAAAAATATGGCCAACATGAAACCTTCCAAGGAACTTTATAGTGTGAGTATAACAAAACACATAGATATGCAAGATCTCAAAATGTAATAGAATGGCACTTTATCTCAGTGCATTCACAAAAAATGCATAAAATTGATGTCTAAATAGACCATAAGAGACATAAAGTTGGTATAATAGATAGTAAAACCCATGAAAAATCATCTAAAGCAACAAAATCAATCCCAAAATGTAAACAACCAAGATATCCACTAGAATGCAAAAATGAAAAATAATGAATAGACTGTGTCTAGGGTAGAAATTGGAAAAACAACTAAGATTACTAGAAAGAGCTCAGAAAGACATTTCCAATGATATAAATAATTCCCAAATCAAAGATCAAATGCTTAAGATATGGCTCCCAGAGTGCAAAATAGAACTTTTATCTTTGACTACATAAACGAGATTTTGAAATCTGATTGAAAAGATCATTGATAAGAGAAATTGCTAAGAAGGAGATTGTTGAAGAAGACTATGTGTCTCAATTATTATTATGTCATTAATGTCAAACTTGTTATTTGTTGGTAAGACAACTACTTATAAGATTCAAGTACTATCACTTAATTGATTGATGAAGAGGATTTGATGAATAAGAGATAAAAATAGCACCTACAGAAAAGGTTGAGTTATGATTATTTAATGAAGTACAAGGATTAGTAAAGATAGTGATGACATGATGTATTGATAATCTACTTAAGTTTACAAAATGGCTAGCTACACTTAGAAAGTTTAGAAGAATAATTAAAAAAAGTTTGTCTACCAAGCTTGACTAAGTGGATAGTAGGTGTCGAGAAAAGTTAGTACAATCTAAGTAGAAAGTTAGTAGGAGCCAAGTAAAAGAAAATTCTAGTAGATGTCGAGTAAAACAATTATTCTTGAGCAAAGTTTGGTTGATGTCAAGTACTAAAAAACTTTAGATGATGCCAAGTGATTTTACAGTTGATGCTAAGAATTTTAGTATGTGTCGAGCATCAAAAGATTAATAATGCCAAGTTGGTGCATTATGATAAAGATCAAAGATTCATCAAATCTAAGCTAACACGTTTATTTTCTTGAAACTTGTGAACCAGGAAGAAGATAAGGTTGATTATTTGATGGCATAGAATTTGATGTAAACAATTTTTGGATGAATTTAAATGGATTATTGGAGAAGTTTCTAAGAAAAATAAGATATGGGGTAGATACATTGTATCCTGCCTAATCCATCCAAAACCCTAATTTAGATGATGGATGATGAGTAGAAAAATATTTTAATTTCCTATTTATAGGAATGTTTGGTCATGAAGAAAAGAGAGGTTGGTGTCATGTGCGATAACCTAAGGAGAAAAATGAATTAAGGGTTTTGCTTCATCAAATGACCCAAGAGAAGAGTCTACAACAACATGTTAAGAAAGAAGGCTTAAGGAGATGAATGCTTGAAGGGTGAACAAGTTGTTAGAGCTACAAAGTATGAAAGCCAAGTAGAATTGAGGATTGAACAAAGATATGTAATATACAAGAGAAGTTGTAAGTTGTACCAAATCAAATCTCTAATGTTACTCTCTAACAATTGTATTGGTCTAAGGTAAATCCTTTGGAGTAAGGTTGACCTAATAGTCATTAAAAAATCCTTTAACTGGGTGGCATTCCAAGTGAATGGCCTAAAGTCCTCTAATAAGGCTCACTTCTAATAAGGTGATTGAAATCCCTTAACTGGGTCACATTTAACAATGTGTATTGTAACCTTTAATAGGGTTGGCCTTTCATAAGGCATTACTTTAGAAGAGTAAAAAAGGAGTAGTATATTACTAGTGGTTTTTCCCAAATTGGGTTTCCACATAAATAATTGTGTCAAGTGTGCTGATGAATGTGTTGTATTTCATGCTTTACACTTCTACAAATTGATTTGATAGTAACATACAAGTTTTAGTAAATACATAACGCATGTATGGATATGAATGTTTTATGGGTTCACTAAACTATGAAAAGTTTTATTTATAGATTTGGACCTTGAATAACTAATTCACCCCACCCTCTCAATTATTATGAAGTAATTACAACAATTGGTATCAGAGCCCTATTGCTTAAGAGGACTAGTTTTAAGGTACTAGAAGCACAAAGATTGAGATGTCTAAAAGAGAGATACCCAAGCCCAACAGAGATAACCTTCCTACATGGAAAATTTTGATGAAACTACAACTTAGAGGACTTGGAGACCATGCACAACCTACCATTACAATGGAACATGTTGATCTAGTTGGAGCTCTAACTATTGAAGATATGAAGAAAAAGAAAGAACACAATCAAGTAATGTTGGAGATTTCCTTTGACCTAAGCTACACTAAATTTGATGATATCAAAGGCTGTGACACTATAAAGAAAATGTGGGATGCCCTACACACCATCTATGGAGGAGATAAAAATGTTCAGAGATCCAAATCTAAGAGCTTCAGAGGTAAGTTTTACGATATGAGAATGGAAGAAGGTGAAAAAATTGCTCAATATGTTTCTAGGATAAAAGAAGTTGTTAGTGCAATAAGCGGAGCTACTAGTCATATAGACAATGATACTATGTCAAGTGAAGTCTTGAGAACATTACTGCCTATTTATGCTATTAGATTTTCTATAATTCAAGAGTTGAGATGTATTCTAGGAAACTATCTAACCCTTCAAGGTTTGGTAGGTAGACTCACTACTTTGAGCTATCTAACTTTGATAATTACAAACCTTAGAGTCTTCAATCTACATTGAAAGCGAAGTTGTTATTGAAGGATTCCGATGAGGTGAAGTAGAAGAAGAAGAAGAAAAGACATAGAACATATATATCTAGTGACAATGATATAGATGAGGAAGATGTTGAACAATTGGAAGCACTACTCAAAAGAAGATTTCACAAAGGTGAAGGCAAGTTCAAAGGTAAGTTACCCATAATTTTTTTAAATTGCAATGAATTTGGTCATATTGCTGTAAGATGTACATAGAAGAAGAACTATAGAGAAGGAAACAAGTATAAAAATAGAAGAAAAGATGATAACATAGATTACAATGACAAAGGCAAGAAGTCATGCTACATTGTTGAAGAAGAAAGCAGAGATTTTGATGAACACGATGATGAAGTGGTAAATGTTGCAATGAAGGATGAATCTGATGAAGATGAGGAAAATACACTTGTGACTTGTGTGAACAAAAATGATAGATGATCATTGACAGTGGATTCTCACATCACATGATTGGAAACAAAAGTAAGTTCATTACTTTAACTTTTTATGATGAAAATAGTGTAAGATTTGGTAATGATGCACCATGTTTGATAAAAGGAAAAGGTTCTATCAAAGTCATAGACAAGATAAAAATCTCATGTGACAATGCTTACTATGTTGAAGCACTAAATTATAATTTCTTAAGTGTGTCACAATTTAATAATCTAGGATGCAAGGTTGAATTTGGAAATAAAACTACCAAGATATATGACACAAATAAGAAACTAATTGAAAAAGGTGATCAAACTAGAAGTAATTTGTTCTATCTGGATATAGAGGATGCTACTTGTTTTGTTACAAAATTTGATGATGTAGGGCTTTAGCACAAGAGATTATGTCATGTTTGATTTTAATAACTTGGTTAGTATTAGTAACACGAAGAAGGTTAGAGGTTTTCCCAAGTTGAAGAAACCTAATAATGTAGTGTGCAAATAATGTCGGCTAGGAAAAATGACAAAGTCAAGCTATAAGAAAAAAGTTTATATCTCTAAAGAAATACTAGAGATTGTTCATACTGACTTGTGTGGACCAATTGAAGTGAAAAGCTATAGAGGAGATAATTACATAATGCTATTTGTTGATGATTACTCTAGGATGATGGCATTTATATTTTTGAAACAAAAACTTGATGCTTTTCAAATGTTTAAGTGGTACTTGGCTAGAGTTGAGAGAGAAATAGATAAAAGATTAAAATTCTTTAGATTTGATAAAGGAGGAGAATTTACTTTAAATGAGATTGAGATGTTTTGTAATGACAAAGGAATCAAAAGAAAGACATCTGCCCCTAGGACCCATCCACAAAATGGGATTACTAAAAGGAGAAACAACTCTATAATGGACTATGTCTAAACACTTACAATGGAGTAGAATGTTGCTCTGAAGAACTAGAGAGAAGTTGTATGTACCATTGTATATACTTTGAACTATGTGCAAGTCAAGAAAGGTACTCATTCAACACCTTTTGAACTATGGTATGGATATCCACCTAATGTAAAATACTTTAAGGTACTTGCGAGTAAATTTTACATTCTTAAAGATGTTAGGAATGGAAAGTTTAATGAAAAAAGTGAAGAAGGTATATTCCTTGGATACTCCACAAAAAGAAAAGCTAGTGTTCAAATACTAACACTAACAAAATTGTAGAAAGTGCAAATGTGAACTTTGATGAATTTACAGAGGTATATGAGGTTGAACCTATTAAAGAACTAGAAGAATAAAAATCATTTGTATGCTTCTATGAAGGTATGTATTTTGAAGAAAATGCTGCAAATTAGGTTGGAAATCAATAGCAAGTATTAGTGACTACCACGTCACACTCTGTGAATGTAGAGTTGCATTTAGGAATCGAGCTACATTTAGATGTTGAGTTGTAAAATGAAGAAGATGCACATTCTAATTTTGATATTAGTATACATGAAAGAGATGCTGAAATATCTAACAGAGATGTACATAGTGACTCTAAAGCTAAAAGAAAAAATGTAGAAATAAGAGTTGAGCCAAGATTGTCTAAATATGTCAAAAGACATCATCCTGGTGATCAAATCACTAGAAATAAAGATGCTAGGCTAATGAAAAGAAATAGATTGAGAAATGAATCATGTTTGTTAAGCATGAAGGAGCCCAAATTAGTAAAAGATGCATTAGAAGATGATGACCGGTATTAGGTCATGGAAAAAGAGATTGAATAGATAGAGAAAAATAAAACATGGAGTCTAGTTCCTAGACTAGAAGACAAAAATGTGATTAGCACCAAGTGGGTATTTAGAAACAAGTTAGATGAGAATGGTGAAGTCACAAGAAACAAAGCAAGACTAGTTTGCAAGGGATATGCATAAGAAGAATGAATTGACTATGGGGAGACATTTGATCTTGTTGCAAGAATGGAAGGAGTAAGAAATCTACTTGCTTATGCTACATGCAAAGCATTCAAAGTTTATTAGATTGATATTAAATTTGCATTTCTGAATTGCATACTAGAAGAGGAAGTCTACATAGAATAGCCAAAAGGATTTTTTGATGATAACAATAAGAACATTGTATGTAGACTGTACAAATCTCTTTACGGATTAAAGCAAGCACGAAGAGTATGGTATGAGAGACTTCATAATTATCTTGTAAAGATTGGATTTGAAAGGATTTATGATAACAAAAATCTATACATAAAGATAAAAAAGTCGAAGGTATTTTTCTATTTGAAATATTTGTTTATAATATCATATTTGAAGGACAAGATGCTTTAAAGACTTTGCAAATTAGATGAAGCAAGAATTTGAAATGTCTATGTTTGAAGAAATCAAATTTTTTGTGGGATTGCAACTATATCAGATGAAGTACCAGTAAATACATCTATGGTGACAAGACACAAGTTGTCAAAGAATGATGATTCAACTAAGGTGAATCAAACATTATGCAAGCCTATGATTGGCAAATTGCAATATGTACTACATAGCAAACTTGATATTACATTATCTATAGGGATAGTTGCAAGATTCTATACTAATCCTACAGAGAATCACTTAATGGTTGTGAAGATGATAATGAGATATCTAAAACAAATAGAAGTGTTTGGTCTATACTACAAGAGGAATGAAAAGTTTGACTTCAGATCCTACACTGATATTGACTAGGCTGGAAACATTGATGATAGAAAGAGCACTAGTGGAGGAGCATTTTTCTTAGGTAAGAGATTAGTTACATGGACAAGCAAGAAATAGAGTTGTACTTCACAATCTACTACTGAAGAAAAATATGTTTTTATTGCTATAAACTGCACAAACATTGTATGCATTAAACAACTACTCAAACGAATTGTTACCCATTTTGCTTCCCACCAAAATTTGAATTTTGAATACAAAACCCCACCCAACAGTGACCTTCCATTTTTAATATTATTTTTAATGCCATGGGAATACAAAAATTAAAATGATCAAAACCTTATAGTATTTCTTATATTCCCTAAGTTTGTTTCCACTGATCTTGTTTGGATCTATGGTGGGCACTTTCTTGCATTCTCCAAATGGAAGCCCCCTCATGATACATGGATTGGTGGGTCCTTTCATTTTGTGTGGGTTGTAGAAAGGGGGAAGGGTCAGTCTAGCTAGTGATTATATTGGCTCTCGCATTCTCATATTTTGAGTTCTATCAGATTTCCTAACAATGTAGGGTTGCACTTTTCGATCACGTGGCAAGTGGGTCCATCTTCTTTAAGCCACCGCAGATAGAGTGGACATGGTGGCAAGGTGAGTTGGTAGTTTGGTTGGTGCTCGTATTCCCACATTCTATCCTTTGTTAGGCTTTCTGATAATGTGTGCATGTCCCTTTGTGACACCTATCCCATGACCTCACATGTTTTTTGATCGTACCTTCCACTTTCAGATCTGTGAGGATCAAGGGGTAGTTCTTTCCTACTTGATGAAAGTGCAAGGGTTTTAATTATTGTAGGCAAGTGCCCTACTGACACCTATCCCAAATGACATCATGGGCCTACCCATCTCACAAGGAGATACGTGATGAGTTCTAATTGTCTAATGTGAATAGATCCACGGTCGAGGCTTCCCTGCATTATCAAGATGCAAAGACTTTAAGAAATGTGGGCAAGTACTCTATCACCACGTCTTTGTGGGGTCTATCTCTCGATGTGTCATCAAGTGTTGCTAGTTGGATGCTAGGTGTTGTCAAGTGTGGTATGGGTTGCTGAGGTGGTGTCAAGTGTCATGGGTCCAGTATATGAGCAAGTGCAAAATACATATTTATGGAGTTGTGGGGAAGTTAAAAAATGCAAGAAAGTGCTTGAAGGACACATATCCTTGCAGACCTAGCCAAGGTATTAACAAGCAAGACAATGCGGTTAGAGCTGGCAGTTATGTAACATCGCTATTAGGATTTTGAGGTGGCAAAGGTAGTTGGTCAACTGTGTGTAGAATTTTTGGAGTGGCAAAAAAAGAAGATCGTTGGTCTACGTGGCTCATCCTGGTGCCAAAATTTAGTTGACTATTCAACCTTGCTTATTCACGAGCTAGAAATAGGGGAAATTAAGGTTTGTTGCACAATATGATCCTTGTGATCAATGCTAACCACTCTTGTATGAATTTTGAATTTAGTGAATGTGGAAAAACATCCACCATCTCTAATCCAATACATCTACCTGGTCAGAACTATTTAATGGCACTGTTTCTATCTTCCCAGGGCCCTATTTCTACAAAGATTAGATATCATTGCATTTGGATCTGTGCTTAGATCACATTTTCATTTGGATCTCCATGATTATTCTTTGAAGAACTTAATGGTAGTGGTTGTGGAGTAACTTTAGAAAAGGACATCTCAGTTATGCCTGAACTATGAAGGCAATTTTTGTAAATTTTGTAAAGGTGGAACTTTCTCTGATTTCTCTGATATTGCTTTGCAAATCTTCAGTGTAAAATTCCCTTTGCCTCTAAACTAAATGACATCCTACTTATCTCCTTTAGCCATTGGTGTGAAAGTGCAAGGATCCTTTGCCTCTCATTGATGTTTTTTAGAGATCTACAATTTGCATGACTGTATCTGTTCTAGCTTATGAATGATATATAAGTGAATCTTCTCTTCCTTGTGTCATTCATCTAAGTTTTCTAATCTTCATGTGGTTTCTAGGTTAAAACAAGTCTGAATGTGTATATCTTATGGTTCCATGATGGTTCAATAGTGCATGTATGGGCAGAGATTGGTTTGAACACTCTATTTTGGTGCATCGCCCCCTTAGATTAGAATGGATAGATTTTATTTTCATGGTTTCCTTCTCCCTTTTCCTCTCCAAGAGTAGTTAGGTGTACCCTAATAGTAAGAGGAAGCTGACCTTCTCTAGAGACTCAACCTCACAGTTCAAGTCCCATAGCTTGGAGGTTATTTTCATGTTTCACAAGGGTATCCTAGGTAAAAACTTTGGACAAAGGTGCAAACCTCTATGAAAATAGTTTTTGGCATGCCTGGTGGGACAAAAAATCAAAAAATTTCAAGTTTACCAGTGTTAAAAAGAAGATTTCAAGATTAATACTAAAGAAATAGTACTAGCTTCAGTATTCAAGCATTCAAGAGGTCCATTTTTTAATTACTTGGCAACTCTGAGCTCAAATACATATGGTTCTAGACCAAAGTTGTAGTAATTCATGCCCAAAGTTGAAACAAATGCATCTGTGAGAGGTAAACTTCAATACCAAGAACTTTCATTTTCAAATCCTAGAAGAAGGAAGATTGAGTATCTTTATCACTAGTTAGGAGTGTGATAGTAACAAATACCCCTACAAGATCTATCTCTACTCCTCCTACTATTAGATCTCAGCCTAGATTGCCATCAACACATATCAATAGATCAGTGGTCTATATGGCACTACCTAGAGCCCGTACTTTTTCCACCTTTAATGATGGAAGTCCCCTTTTATTGGCTCAAAGACATGACATACCAATAGCTGCACTCAAAAGTATACCTGAGTTTATTGGTGAAATTTATATCTCTCCCTGAGAACACATTCAAGAGGTTGCAAATGTTTATAATCTCCATGGTATTACATAAGATGATATTGCAATTAGGCTTCTAGCCTCATCCTTGAAAGGAAAAACACTACAATGGTATAGAGGTTTGGCTCATGGTTCTATAACAGATTGGAATAGATTAGGAGTAGGACTACGTAAACACTTTCAGGACAAAAGTGACCATTTATCCCTTTTAGAATAGTTGACTACTATGAAATGAGCCCCCCATGAATGTATGACTAATTTAAACTATAGATTTTTAAAAACATGGGATAGAATACCTATTCCAATGAAGTGTACCCCTAATAATGCCTTCTTGCATTACCTTAGAGCCTTTAATAGTGACATTGCCACTACAATCCAAACTATGGGAGGAGATACTTTGCCTAATGTTTATGACACAACAATAAGGGTAGAAAATATATTGATACAAGGAGTTAAGCTAGCTCCAAGACCTCCCATGCCCTTCTTTCTTGATGTTCCAAATCACCAACTAGAAATGGCTCCTCTTCCTACAACTTCCACATCACAATCCCTTGCTCTAGTCCCTCAAGCTCCCACATCTTCAAATGGAATAGATGAAGTCAAGGAGATGATGCAATCTATGATGTTGAACATAGATAAAATATTGGAAGGTCAAGAGAAGAAGCTGGAGGATAGCTTCTCTGTGATACAGAAAATGAGCAATAAGGTGGTGACTTTGGAGAGATAGAAAGCTCAAGGTAGTAAGTCTCATCAATTGCAACATCAAGCTATGAACAGTGGTAGGCCTCCAAATCAAAATTATGGGAATATTTCTTTTGATTAGAATAAGTAGATTAGTCATGCTTCAACCTCAAATGTGAACCAAAGTAGGGCCATAGTCCCTCAAAACAACATGGCCCAGGATCAGGATTTTTTTCCTTCTTGTAACTACTCCTATGCTCATTGCATGTTTCAGAAGGCTGAATCTTATTTCACTTTGACCATCCAAGAGCCTACAATAGGAAAATCATACAAGGAGGACTAATATAAAGAGACCCCATATATGCAGGGGCAGGGTGATTGCTCCTTTATGAATCATTAAATGGAGGAACATTATAATGTAAACCAGGATTCCATTTGTCACAACACTAGGAGGAAAAGAAGAGCTATTGAAGATGCTACCCCTCCTCTTCCCAATCAACTCTCAACTTCAAATGCAACACCTCATGAGCAATCAGCAATAGATGATCAATCAAATGTTCTTCAGCAAATAAAGGAAAAGTAATGTTAGAAAGGATGTGAGTCATCCTTTGGTTGTTCCATCTCAATCTCCTACAAGGATAGCTCCCAAGGTTTATACCAAAGCACCTACTATTCCATTCAATTTGGTAGAACAAATGAAGAAGACAAATGTAAATATTTCTATGTGGGATGTTGTTGCTATTATACCCATGCAAAGGAGGTTGCTGTAGCAAGAATTAGAAAACATTGAACCTAAGGATCAACCACCCAGAATGGAAAGTGTCACAAGCCTAGTACAACCATCAAGGGGGGAAGAAACAAGTAAAAAGGTTAGACCCCCTCCATTTTATATTTCTTTAATTATAGGGGATAAACTAGTCCACAACTACATGATTGATTCAAGGGCTAGTAGTTCAGTGATGCCTAGGTGTGTTGCTGATGCTTTGGAAATGAAATATGAACCCATTGTTAGGGATGTATTATTGTTGGATGGAAGTACTATCAAGACTATAGGGATCCTTAGGAATGTAGAGATGGCCCTACGTGCATGCCCTGGTTGTATTGTCACTCAAGATATATCAGTAGTTGAGGTCAAGCCACATTTTTCCATTTTTCTGTTAAGAGACTTCATTGCCCAAATAGGGGTTTACATATCTTCTGATTGGTTATATATGTTTTTGAGAACAAGATATGGAGCTAAAGCTTCAATCAAAGTAGAGCCTCTAGCCCTTCATCATATTGAACCTTACACCCCTAATCTCATCAACATGAATTGCACTATCCTAGAAGTGGATGAGAATATTGATATAGTGAATGAACCTACCACTTCCCTAGCATGGATACCTAATTTTCTCTTAGATGAATGGGCTGATACATATTAGTTTGATCCTACATCAAAAACCCTTGAGATAGGCCTTAGTACATATTGTATATTAGAGAAAGATGCTCTAGTTCCCAATCTTGCAGAGACTAAAGAAGATATGAGTGGGATATGGAGTATTTAGTTTGATGCCTCAAGAAATAAGAATGGGCCAGGGGCTGGGATGATGTTGATTTTTCCTACACAAGTAAGGTACTACTTCTCTTTTAGGCTCTAGTTCAGTTGCACTAACAATGTGGCCAAGTATGAACCTTTGATTCAAGGCCTCCTACTTACTCAAAAAAGAGGAATTCAAGCTTTAAGTGTATATGGAGATAGTGAGTTGGTGGTTAATCAATTGATAAATTAGAATACCACCAAGAATGGCTTGTTGAAGTCTTATAAACATAGGGTGTGGGATTTTCTTGAAGGTTTCAATGCATTTAATATTCAAAGCATCCCTAGAAAAGAAAATAGACATGCTAATAGACCTGCAACAATAGGTGCATCTCATGATGTGCTAAGGAATCTTGAGGAGGAGAGGAAGCAGCAAATCTGGATTTTAGTAAGGCCTGCCATCCCTGATGACAATATCCATTGGCAAGTGTTTGAATCTGATGAAAAAATTGTAAGCTTCTTGCAGAATGAAGCAGAATTTTCAAATAGAAACCAGTCAAGACTGCAAGATGAGTATGTTGATCAAATCATTAACCTTAGTTCCAACAAGTTGCTTAAGGGTCTCATCACCTTAGAGAGTGTTTTTAATCCTGATGATCAAGCAAGAGGTAGAGTCATGAACCTAGCTATTGACGAAGATGATCACACTCTAGTCATGATTGCTGATGGAAAACCCTTAAACATGGGGAAGGTATGTTCTAAGATTGAGCAAGAAAGTTTTATTCATCTATGCCTAGAGTTTAATGATATATTTTCCTGGACATATGATGATTTAAAGGGTTTTGACCGAAGGTTATTTAAGCATACCATAGATCTAATTAATAATGTCAAACCGGTAAGACAAAAATAGAGGCTAGTGAATTCCAAGATTGAGCCCTTAATGAGAAAAGAGCTATCCAAATTGATTGAGGCCAATACAATTTTCCCCATCAAGCACTCATCATGGGTAGCAAACCTTGTCCCTATTAGGAAGAAAAATGGAGAAATTAGATTGTGTGTGGACTTTAGGGACCTTAACCAAGGTTCTCTTAAAGACCACCATCCTCTCCCTTCCATGGATCAGATTTTGTTCAAGGTTAGCGGTTCAAAGAGGTTCTCATTTCTTGATGGATTTTTTGGCTACAAGCAAGTACTGGTCAAAGAGTATAATAGGTACAAGACTACATTTACCACCAAGTGGGGTACCTATGCTTATTGTAAGATGCCATTTGGGCTAAACAATGTTGGTGTTATATTTCAGAAGGCAATGGAGATAGCCTTCAAAAGTGTGATTGAAAAGTTTGTATTAGTTTACCTTGATGATATTATAGTGTATTCAAAGAATGTAGAAGATCATTTTGATCATTTAAGGCATGTGTTTTCAAAGTGTGGAGAGTTTTGGGTATCCCTTAACCAAAGAAAGTGTGTCTCTACCACCAATCAAGGAAAATTATTAGGACACATTGTATCTAAGGATGGTTTAACCATTGATCCAAGAAGAAAAAAAGCAATACTTTCTCTCCCTCTTCCTAAACATAAGAAAGGGTTGCAAAGTTTCCTTGGTAGGATAAATTTTGTAAGAAGATTTATCTCTAATCTTGCTACCATGGTAAAACCCCTTACAACTATGCTCAAGAAAAGTATGGTATTTGCATGGACCAAGAAAGGAAAGGAAAGTTTTGAAGAGATCAAGGTAGCCGTAGCCTCAGCCCCTACTCTCATTAATCCAAACTTTGAAAAGGATTTCATCCTTTATACCCTAGGTGGTGAGTCAAGTATTTTTGCTGTCCTAACTCAAACAAATGACAAAGATGAGGAGTAGCCCATAGTCTTCTTTAGTGAAGGGCTTAAAGAGTATGAAGACAAATACAACTATGTAGAAAAGCAAGCCCTTGCAGTCATCAGAGCGTTGGAGAAATTCAGACACCTCCTGTCTCACAATAAGATTCATTTGTTAGTACCTCATGCCAGCATGAAAGATTTCCTTTTGAGAAAAGATATTAGTGAGAAAAGAGCTGGTTGGATTAAAAAAGTGATGGAATATGATGTTGACATCTAGATTACCAAGCTGGTAAGAGGGAAAGGATTGTGTAAACAGATGTTATCATCTTAGAAATCAGATGAGGAGGTTGGTATGATACTAATAGAGCAAAAAGAGGCAAGAAATGATGACCCAAGGAATTGGATGGATGATATGAAGAACTTCTTATTAGGCAATGGGTACCCTCAAGGATTAGCTAGAGATAAAAGAAGACAACATAGATTGTAGTCAATTCCTTATGTCTTAGTTAAGGGTATTCTTTTTAGAAAAGATTTAAATGGAGCCCTATTAAGATGCATTGACATAGACCAAGCTAAAATAATGATCAGAGAGCTTCATGACAATCCTGATGGTGGTCACTTCTCAGCAAGAAAAACTACAATGAAGGTCATGAAGGTTGGTTACTACTGGCCCTCCCTATTCAATGATTGTCATAGGTATGTGAGGAAATGTGAAAAATGTGCTTTCTTTTTTGGTAAGCAAAATCTTGTAGCTCTTCCTTTTCATCCCATTCAGGTGGACCAGCCTTTTTCTTAGTGGGGGTTGGATTTCATAGGCCCTATTAATCCTCCTTTTAGTTCTGGTCAAAATGGATTTTAGCTGCTATAGATTATGTCACTAGATGGATAGAGGTAGTTGCATTGAAGGATGACACAAAATCTTCAGTTTTTGAGTTCCTTGATGGAATTGTGACCAGGTTTGGTGCCCCTTCAACCATCATTTCAAGTAATGCAAAAGCCTTTGTGGGAGCTCATATTTGTGCATGGGTAGTTGACCATAATATCTATTTGAGCACGTCTTCAAACTACTACCCTCAGGGTAATGGTTTAGCTGAGTCCCCCAACAAAAACTTGACTAGGATTATGAAAATAACTATAGAGGATAACCAGAGGTGTTGACATCAAAAGTTGAGGACTTCACTGTGGGCTGACAAAATAACACCTAAGAGGTCAATAGAGAATTCACCATTTATGTTGGTATATGGCAGAGAAGCAAGGCTTCCAATTTCATTAGAATTCCCATCCCTAGAGCTAACTCATCAGCTGGAGCTAATTTAAGATGATACCATGATAGTAAGAATAGTAGAGCTGATGGAGCTGGAAGAGAAGAGAGGTCAGGCCATGCAGACCCTAGAAATACATCAACAACAAGTGTAAAAGAGCTTTGACAAGAAGGCTAGGATCAAAACCTTCAGAGAGGGTGATTTAGTTTTGAAGTGGGATGCAAATAGGGAAAAACTAGGGAGACACTCAAAATTTGGTGCACTGTGGAGCGGTCCTTACTTGATCATCAGTTGCAAATAGGCTAATGCTTTTCAGTTAAGCAAGCCTAGTGGTGAAATTTTACCTATCCCAGTTAATGGGATCTATCTCAAACCATCTTTCTAACACGACTTAAATTTTCCTATATATATTAGAGTAGTTTCCTTTCTATTGTTTACAACTTTCCAAGAAGTGCACGAGCACATCTATTTTGCCAAGATGTAGAGTTGCAAAGACAAAGATTTTCAATGTTTTGTTGTTGCAGAGGTAGGCTTAGGGTTCTACAGTGCACTGATTCACATCTCCCATGAATCTATAACCCAATGGATGTTTTAGGTCACTGGCCATATGCATAGTTGGCTTGCGTCCCCTCTGAGTAACCAAAAATGTTACCCATTTTGCTTCCTGCCAACATTTGAACTTTGAATACAAACCCCCACCCAATGGTCACCTTCTATTTTTAATATTATTTTTAATGTCATGGGAATACAAAAATTAAAATGATCAAAACCTTATATTATTTCTTATATTCCTTGAGTTTGTTTCAGTCAATCCACAGCTTTTTGCACTGTCAAATCTTGTCTAGATCCACGGTGGGCGCTTTCCTGCATTCTCTAAATGCATGACCTTTATACAATGAAAGGAAGCCCCCTTGTGACATTTGGATTAGTGGGTCCTATCATTTTGTGTGGCCCATAGAAAGGGGGAAGGGTCAATCTAGCTGGTGATTCTATTGGCTCCTGCATTCTCGCATTCTAAGTTCTATCAAATTTCCTGATAATGTGGGGATGCACTTTTCGACCACGTGGCAAGTGGGTCAATCTTTTTTAAGCCACTACAGATAGGGTGGACAAGGTGCCAAGGTGAGCTAGTAGTTTGGTTGGTGCCCACATTCCTGCATTATGTCCTTTGTCAGGCTTTTTGACAATGTGGGCATGCCCCTTTGTGACACCTGTCCCATTAACTCACATGTTCTTGATCATACCTTCCACTGTTAGATCTACAAGGATCAAGGGCTGGCACTTTCCCGCTTGATGGAAGTACAGGGGTTTTAATTATTGTAGGAAAGCACCCTAGTGAAACCTGTCCCAAATGACATCACGGGATTGCCCTTCTTGCAGGGAGATACGTGATGAGTTCTAATCATTCGATGCAAATAGCTCCACGGTCGAGGCTTCCCTGCATTATCAAGATGTTTCTTTGTCTCTATGGGGTTTGTCTCTCCATGTTTTATCAGGTGTTTCTAGTTGGATGCCAGGTGTTGTCAAGTGCACTACAGGTTGCTGAGGTGGCACCAAGTGTCATGGGCCCAATATATGAGCAAGCGTAGAATACAGAAGATATTCTTGATAGTTGATCTCTTGAAGATCAATGATCAAGGCTTTCCCACTTTATGGAGTTGTGGGGAAGTTAAAAAATGTGGCAAAGCACCTGAAGGACACATGTCCTTATAGGCTTAGCCAATGTATTAAGAAGGGAGATAGTATAATTGGAGCTGGCAGTTATGTAACATCACGGTCACGATTTTGAGGAGGTGGCACAGTTAGTTGGTCAACTGCATGTAGACTTTGTGGAGTGGCAAAATAAAAGAAGATCATTGGTCCATGTGGCTCATCATGGTGCCAAAATTTAGTTGACTATTTGACCTTGCTAATTCATGAGCTAGAAATAGGGGAATCAAGGTTTTCTATGTGATCTGATCCATGTGATCAATGCCAACCACTTTTGTATGAATGTTGAATTCAGTGAATGCTAGAAAACACTCCACCATCTCTAATCTGATCCATCTACCTAGTCAAAACTATTTAATGGCATCATTTCTATCTTCCCAAGGCTTTGTTTCCACATAGATTAGATATCATTACATTTGGATCTATGCTCAGATCGAATTTTCATCTGGACCTCCATGATTATTCTCTAAAGGGCTTAATGGTAGTGGTTGTGGAGTAACTTCAGAAAAGGGCATCTCAGTTATGCTTGAACTATAAAGGCAATTTTTGTAAAGGTTGAACATTCTCTAATTTCTCTGATATTTCTTTGCAAATCTTTAGTATTAAATTCCCTTTGCCTCTAAACTGAATGACACCCTGCTTATCTCCTTTAGCCATTGGTGTGAAAGTGCAAGGATACTTTGCCTCTCATTGATTTTTTGTAGAGATCTACAATTTGCATGACTATATCTCTTCTAGCCTGTGAATGATATATAAGTGAATCTTCTCTTCCTTGTGTCATTCATATAAGTTTTTTGATCTGCATGTGGTTTCTAGGTTAAAACAAGTCTGAATGTGTATATCTTTTGGTTCCATGATGGTTCAATATTGCATGTATGGGCAGAGATTGGTTTGAACAATCTATTTTGGTGCATCACCCCCTTAGATTAGAATAGGTAGATTTTCTTTTCATTCTCTTCTTCTCCCTTTTCCTCTCCAAGAGTAGTTAGATGAATCTTGATAGTAAGAGGAAGTCAGCCTTCTCTGGAGACTCAACCTCACAGTTCAAGTCCCACAGCTTGGAGGTTGTTTCCTTAGGTAAAAACTTTGGACAAGGGTGCAAAGCTATGTGACAATAGGAATGAAGAAAGAAATCATAGAACCAATGATATATTATTGTGATAATACAAGTGCTATCAATATATCAAAGAATATAGTAATGCACACAAAGACAAAGCACATTGCAATCAAGTATTGTTACTTGAGAGAGTTAGTCCAAGATAAAGAGGTGAAGATGGAATATGTTAACACAAAGGAGAAAATTACTGATATCTTCACAAAACCATTACCTAAGGATTCTCATTAGTATCTAGGAGGTAAACTAGGGGTGATACCACTATCAAAGGCTATTTAAGAAAAAAAAAGGAGTGCCCTGCATCAAACAAGCTGATTGTCAAATGTTACAAATTGATGCAGTGCATCTTACCTTAGGAGCTGCCTAAAGTAATCATAGAGCTAAAAATTCAAATTAGTCACAAGCAAGGCAATATAGGGAGAAACTAAGGAAACTAAAAAAGCTTATATCTGCATATTCTAAGGATGACAAGTTTTTGATATAGGTCTTTGACATTGTTTTCAAAGAGGGAGAAAGTACATTAAACTAATCATCATCAGAAGAAGAGTTTTACTAATCAAGTGTAAGAGATAAAAGGGAGAAAGTCCTAAACTAATCTATTGATTAGAGAGAAAACATTGATCAAAGAGCTAGGTTAGAATAGAGAGGAAGATATTGATTAGAACATTGATAAGAGAGCCAGAAAGATCATCATTAGAGGGAGATACTCTACTAATCAATGTAATATAAAAGAAAGAGGGAGAAAACATAATCTACCCATTTAGAGGGAGATATAAGAAGGAATTCAGAGAGAGTTATAAGAAAGAGTTTTTGTAACCTAATCAAAAGATGGAAGTTTCTGATAAAGAGAGAAATTTCAATACAAATTTTCTCTTTGGTGTTGCCTTACTATTTTAACCTAGTCAGATTGGTTGAATGACAAGATCATCATTTGATTGACTTGGTTGATTAGTTTGGTTTTCCATCAATGCCAAAGAGGGAGATTGTTAAAATCTAATTGAAAAGATCATTGATAAGAGAAATTGCTAAAAAGGAGATTGTTGAAGAAGACTATGTGTTTCAATCATTGTTTTGTCATTGATGTGAAACCTACTATTTTCTAGTTACAAGACAACTACTTATAAGATTCAAGTACTATCACTTAGTTGATTGATGAAGAGGATTTGATAAATAAGAGGTAACAATAGCACCTAGAGAAAAAGTTGAGTTATGATTATGTAATGAAGTACAATGATCAATTAAGAGAGTGATGACATGATGTATTGATGATATACTTAATGTTACAAAATGACTAGCTATAGTTAGAAAGTTTAGAAGAATAAGTTAAAAAAAGCTTTTCTACCAAGCATGATCAAGTGGACAGTAGGTTCCAAGAAAAGTCAATACAAGATGAGTAGAAAGTCAATTGGAGCTAAGTAAAAGAAAATTCTAGTGGATGTCAAGCAAAATAGTTCATGCTGAGTAAAGTTTAGTTGATGCTAAGTGATTTTATAGTGTATGCTGAGTAACATAATATGTGCCAAGTATTAGAAGATGATAATGTCAAGCTGCTGCATTATGATAAAGATTGAAGATTCACCAAATCTAAGCTAACAAGTTTGTTTTCTTGAAACTTGTGAACTAGGAGGAAAATAAGGTTGATGAGTTGGTGGCACAAAATCTGATGTGAATGGTTTTTAGGTGAATTAATATGGATTCTAGGAGAAGTTTCTATAAAAAAAAAAAGATATGAGGTAGATACATTATGTCAGACCTAATCCATCCAAAATCCTAATTTGGACAATGGATAATGATTGGGAAAATATTCCAATTTCCTATTATAGGAATGTCTAGTCATGAAGCAAAGAGAGGTTGGTGTCATGTGTGAGAACCTAAGGAGGAAAAGGAATTAAGTGTTTTTCTCCATCAAGTGACCCAAGATAAGAGTCTACAATGACATGTTAAGCAATAAGGCTTAAGCAGATGAATGCTTGAAGGGTGAACAAGCTATCTAAGCTAAAAAATATGAAAGCCAAGCAGAATTTAGGACTAAACAAAGATTTGTAATCTACAAGAGAAGTTGTAAGTTGTATCAGATCAAAGCTCTACTATTACTCTCTAACAATTTAATCACTCTAGTTTAAATCCTTCGGAGTAAGGTTAACCTAACAGTTCTTTGAAAATTCTTTAACAAGGTGACATTCCAAATGAATGGTCTAAAGTCCTCTAATAAGGCTCACTTCTAACAGAGTGATTGAAATCCCTTAATTAGGTCACATTTAACAATGCATATTATAACCTTTAATAGGTTTGGCCTTTCATAGGGCATCACTTTTGAAGAGTGAAAAAGAAGTAGCATGTTACTAGTGTTTTTTCCCAAATTGGGTTTCCACATAAGTCATTGTGTCAAGTGTGCTGATGAATGTGTTGTGTTTCATGCTTTACACTTCTGCAAATTGATTTGACACTAACATTCAAGTTTTAGTAAATACACAATGGATGCATCTATGGATGTGAATGTTTTATGGGTTCACTAAGCTATGAAAAGTTTTATTTATACATCTAGACCTTGAATAATTAATTCACCTCCATCTCAATTATTCTAAAGTAATTCCAAAACGAGAAACCAAATGGCATTGAAATTCCAAATAACTTGCACCATCATGACGGGCTTGGAAAGAGATTTCTAACTATATAATATTTGTGAAAATATACTTCCATATGACCAAGATATGGCCAAAAAACCATAAACAACTTTTTATGAAAAAGAAAATCATAGAAGAGATGGTTTGAAGTCTATCAAATTTTGGCCCAAAAAATGATGACATCAACACCTGCGGCATGCCTACAATTTTAGTACTTTTCTAACATTCCTGTTGTGTTAGTACTTTGCAAATGCCAACATCATATTTGGAAAGATTTAAAAAGTTTTTTAAAAGGCAAAACTCTTTCAAGTAAGACTTTTTTAAAAAATTCATGATTTTTTTTCAATAAAGCCTTTTGTTTTTGTGATTTATTTTTTTAATTGAAAAATAAATCATCACCTTAGGAAGCGTGCCCAAATTTTTTAGCAAATTTTTTTTCCTTACCTATCAACTGTTTCCAAATTGGACAAATTGTTTTGTGGAAATAGGGGTTTCTAGGTGGTATGATTTCAATGGTGAGGTGCGTTTGGGCTTAAAATGCATTGAAAAAATGACCCCCTAGATCTAATTAAAAATAACTCTGAAAATTGAAACCCTTTGAAAGAAAAAATATAGATCTATAAGAAAACCCAAACCTCTTAGAAAGAGAACAGGGGCATGAAGATCTAGAGCTTTGATACCATCTTGAAGTTGATGAAAGATCAACCCCACAACTCCCAAGAATTACCTGTATGAAAATACCTATCATAGAGAGAGTGAAACCAAAAACTATGGAGGCCAAAATTCTAAAATCTATAGATGAGACATTCTTGATGACCAAAAAGAGAGATTGCTATTATAAAAAGTGAACTAATAAATTACAAAGAGATCAATCCTTATAAAAGGAGATCCAAGCCCTAACAGGAACTAACCTAGGTTGCATGATAATAATTAATAAAATAATTAATTATGATATGCCTAAATTTTAGCTTAAGTAACCTAGAGATAATAAGTGACTTAATAATTAAATTGAAATGATTTAATTAATAAGGCAATATCTTATAGAGAAATAAATGAGTATATTACTCAATAGGGAGAAAAGATTGAGAAAGTAATGAATGCTTACTTTGATGAATTTAAGAATGGTTGAAAAGGAGAATGAGGATAAGTAGATAATCGATCATAAAATATTCCAATTACAAATGTTTTCTTGTACATAAAAAGAAGACATTTATATAGGTAGTGAAGTTGAGGAAGGCTTGGTTATAGAGTTTTTAAGTGAGATAGATAGTGATGTAGTCAGTGAAAACATTGATGCACTATTGAAAGAAGAGATAGATGTCAAGGGTGAACCTTTTGATAGATATGAAGAAGCTAAAGAAAGGATAATTTAAAATATTAAGATAAATTCTAAGGAAAAGGAGAGGAATAAAATTATTGAAGACCTAGAAGCTAAACTCGGCACCCTAGGAATGGGTAAAGATCCATTATAGTTAACACAAGGTCTTGGTGAAGATGAAGAAAAGGACAATTTTGATGAGGAAGAAGAAGAAGAAGAAGGTGACAATGAAAAATCCCTAATTATTTCCATGTCATCGAGAAAGAAGGGTCAATGAACCAAGAATAAGCCTATAGTGATACCCCTCTCTCCTCCAATGCCAAATAAGCCAAGGACCATGATAGATGCTAGTGCTATGTAGACTACAAATTATAAAGTAGTAGAGACTACTAAGCCCAATGCTCCTAGAACCAAAAGAAGGAGATTGGTTAGAGGACCAGCTAGGAGGAGATCTAAGTCTATTGATGAGGTATGTGTAGACATAAGGAGCTCCCAAGGTTTAGCTATTTTTAGATTTGTAAAATATGATACACTATATAATGATGATAGAAATAAAATTAAGGAGGCTATGGTAGAAATGATCTCAAACTTCAAACTAGCTCCTAGTGAAATAGAGAAATAGATACCTCAAGATCTATATGATACATTGAAGAGAAGATGGGAATAGGTAGAGAAGGGAGAGAAAAAGATAAGGACTAACACATTAGTCAAAGTATTTCCATATTTATCCTAGGAGAAATAGGAAATGTTTTTAGAGTAGTATAGGAGCACATTTGTTCCAAAATATAGTTTTTTTCAAATCTTACTCCTCTTAAATACTAAATCAAGTTGCTATGGAAAAACATTATTGGGTTTTGTGTAAAAATCGATGATGATTATATAATAGTGCAAAAAGTTGAGGTGTGGTGAGTCTACAAGGTAGCATGTCACCAGTACATGTTGATATCCTTGACACTCCAAAGGTTGAGTAATCAAGGCTCATAAATTTAGAGGTAAATGGTGAAGAGAAAGAAACAAGTGTAAATAATAAGATTGTTTCAACACCTCGAATTGAGGAAAGAAAAGAATCAAACAAAAATGAACATGGTGTCGCTATTATTGTCTCGAGCATAGATGCACAAGCATGATTGAATGGTGATACCCCTTCACTAACTCCTAAAGCAGTGTTGAGAAGTAACACTCCTTCATCAAGTAGGAAAAGATAAATAAAAGATGTTTCACTAGATATTGAAGTTAGTTTCGATGAAATAATTTAGATACCACAACTGGACTTAGCAAATCTCACCTTGGAGCAAACCAATTTGCTGCAAGAAGTTTTGGCAAAGAAGAAAAGATAAGAAGAGTTAAGGAGAGAGATTAAGTAGAAGTAGGTATTATATAATTTAGAGCATTTTTTTGTTGATGCTTTTGAATTTAAATTTTTTTGATGAAGATGCACCAATCATCAACTAGCTTATAAATATAGTTGATCAAGTAAATGCTGGAAATATAAAGAAAAATGTGAAACTAATGGATTAGTCGGTGTGAATATTTGAAACTAAGGCCATGAAAAAAAATTTCATGACCATTATTGATTAAAAAGTGCAACTACAAGAGAGAGTATATGTTATGATTGAGCTAATACAGAAAATACAACATTTGTAAACGACCTTTTCAAATGTGCTAAGATTCACCAAGAATATCTAGGCACAAATAAATCAAATTTAGGATAAGATGAAGAGATCCAAAAAAAATATTTTTGAGTCAACGGGATCAAGTATTGATCAATATAACATTCTACTAAATTCTCAAGGCACATTGTCTAAGATTTAGGTAGCTGACAATAATATGAGATCCAAATTGATCTCTATTTAGGAAATGATGACACCTCATTTGGAGGTCATGTAGAGAGAACTAAATATAGCCTAGGATCTTATCATAGAAGATCATAATCTCTTAGTGGTTAATAGTTTAATTGATCTAGATGTGAGATTATAGTTGTAAATTACTATTTTGGAGGTAGGAAGAACTAGATGGGATCATGCATTATCCATGATTATCAAAGTTCACAAGGAATTCATTGACAAATTTGGATTAATTCCACCTATTCAACACTAGCATTAGTGACATTAGTGGTAAAAAATAAGTGGGAATATAATGTAAATGGGGAAATGAGATGTCAAATAAAGGTAAAGGGAGAAATATAGATTTGAATAAAGTTGAAATGGATTTGTCATTCATTTTTGTATTGTTTATTCATTTATTAGTTGGCATAAGTGATAAGACTTAGGTAGAGAACTCATTTATCAGATTGTATTGCAAAACTATAAATATGACAAAGTCTTTCTCCACTAATGTTAAAGGAGGATATTGTTGGTATCTCTAATCAATATTGTATATTAGTGTTAAACAATTAATCATTTACAAGGTAGAGTCAAATTGTCATCACTACAACTAACCTACTCTATATAGGCTAATTCATCTATATAAGCAAGTATGTACCAAGACCTAGAGGAGTTGAGTAAGTTTATGGTCACAGATTATTTTCTATATGAGTTGATCTTAATAACAATTAAGCAATTTTCAAGAATATAAGTGTCAAGTTACAAAGTTTGTGCCAAGCACAATATAGGCTGAGAAATAATAGTATCAAGCATCAAAAAATAATAAAGTTCAAACAATGAAAAGTTTACATAAAAGTAATAAACCAAATAGAATTTGAGGTCACATGTTTTATGAGCTGATAGGGAAGGATCATTTAAATATTAAAGATTTTTTGTAGAACATTTAATAAATGTAGAGGTTGTTACAAAAATTTTTAATGATGTAGATTACATATCGCTATGTTGTGTGATACCATGATTTAGATGGAGAGGATATTATGGAAGAATCTAGAAAAATCTTTATGAAACTCTTTAAATAGTGATGATATTAACCTAGATTGTGTGGAATGTGAGAGGGAGATAAGAAGATTATATGTGAGAACATGAAGAAATATATAGTGAAGGATTGAGATCAGATCAGAAGTTAGTGAAAGGGTTATGTTATCATCTAATAGATTAAGTGACATGTTTATAGTAGTGAAGTGAAAGGGAAAGAAAAGTTTATTATATCATAGGAGAGGATTAGTTAGCAAGAAGAAGACTCAAAATCATCTTACAAGAGCATATCAAGAGTTAGTTACTAAATTAGTTTTAACTGACTTGAATTAGGGAAAATCTCTTAACTGAGTGGTATTAACATATCTCCATAGATCTCTGAATAGAGTCATTACTCTTTTGTAAGTGCTAAATCCTCCAACAAGGTAAGATCTAATAGTCTCTTAATATTTTAGTAGGGAAGAACCCTCATAGGGTAGATAATATATTATGATCAAACATTTTAACCATCATAGGTTAAATTTATTATTGTAGTAGTGAAGATTTGTGGGTGTCATCCCCACCCTAGTTTTACCTTCACCTTGAAGGGTTTCTGGGTAACAAATATTGTGTTATGTGTTTATTTTCGTGCATGTACATGTTATAGAAGATTTACATTAAAAATTTTACATGCACATGTTTACTGGTAGATGTGAATGAATTGGTTAAAAGTTTAAAGTGTTTAAGATTCTAATTCACCCCCCTCCAACCCCTCACTATCTTGTTTGTCCTATTTATACCTTCATTAGTCAACATGTCCTCCATTAAGTATTGAGAGGACCTAATAGTTTCTTTGCACCAAGGATTTTCATATGTACTTTTTCTTCCATGTTGTCATGTTGTTGTTGGGATTTCAATTTTTTAGGTCTAGTATTTTCAATTGTTGGGCTTTCAATTTTTTAGCTTTACTTTGAACTATCATAAAATGCCAAATTGTAGATATTGGTTGAATGATTTTCCAAAGTATTGAAAATTTGGATGTAGACAATGAAACTCTAAGTCTATAGGAGATAAGTACTCACTATGATATTGAGAAAGAGAATTCAAACTATCAATATAAGTAAGCTTCTAGATAAAAAATGATAAATCCTAATAAGGAAACTCACTAAGATGGCATTTTCCAACATTGATGGTGGATGATTTTGGGATTTTAGTGGGGTGCACTAAAAGGATGTAAAATGGAAATGATGTTCAAATTGGTATTCTTGCTATCTAAAAATTTTAATTGTTGGTAGAATTGGAATGATGAACCAAATGGGTATCCAAAAATGTTTCCTATTTTTTTCCTAATAAAGCCTCTAGTTGCTCTCTATCGTAGATGCAGAAGAATGAATGCACAAATAAAATTTAAAAATGCATAGATATGAGCGATAAATTCATAAAAATGAGTATAATAGTTGCATAGCTACATGATGTTAATGTATAAAAGTAATAAACAAAAGCACATAATCACAAACAAAAATGTAAGTATTCAAAATGAAAGTGCAGTAGTAGATGATAAAATCATAGGTTTTGAACAAAACTACAAAAAGATATGACAAATGCACAATTATGATGGAATTGGGTATTAAAAAATTGATTTTGAGATTTTATGATATTTTTGTTGTTTTCTCTTATTATTGACAAGAAAAATATGCACACACGTAAAATAGTATGAATGATTTTCTAAAATTGTTTCTAAAATGCAATGCATAGACACACCATAATCCTAAGGTTGGGCAAGATAGTATTTGCTAAATTCCCACTTGGGTTAGGTCCAACCATGCTAACTAAGTGTGGATAGAATGGTATCTTGGAGGCACATGTTCCCCCCTTATAGTGCACCGACTTCTCGGGCACACCAAGCTTAAAATTCCAAGGGTGATGAAATTCCAAGGAAACACTACTCCACAAAAAAGCCATGAGAGTTGTGGGATGTCTTTAGGGACCCTTACCACTAGCTTATAAAAAGTTTTTGGAAATCTACAACAAATTATTTAGTGAGTGCATCCATTTGAAAGGTTATTTTTGTTGGAAATCTAATTGAAAACCTCATTGTTGAAGATCAAAGAGGAAGATTGTTGTAAAAGAATGTTTTCAATCATTGTTTTGTCATTGATGTCAAACCTGATACTTGTAGGAATGACATTTTCTTATAAGATCCAAGTACTATCACTTAGTTGATTGATGAAGAGGATTTGATCAAAAAAATGTAACAAGAGAACCTAAAGGAAAGGTTGAGTTATAATGTTGTAATGAAGTGCAAGGATTAGTTAAGACAATGGTTAAATGATGTATTGATAGTAGACTCTAAGATACAGAGGTTGGTCACACTTAGAAACATTGGAGGAAGAATTTGTAACAAGATTGACTGCAAAGCTTAAACTAAGATCATTAGTGGGTGCTGAACAAGTTAGTTGAAGCTGAGAAAATTCTTAGTTGGAACTAAGTAACAAGGAATTCTAGTGTGTGCCAAGTGATCTTTAGGTGTCAAGTGATGATTAGACACCAAGCATCAGAAAATCTTAGTTGGTGCCAAGTGAAGATAAGGTGTCAAGCATTAGAAAATCTTAGTTGGTGCTGAGTGAAGATCAGGTACTAAGCATTAGGAAACACACAGTTGTTGCCGAGTAACGCAATATGTGTCAAGCATTAGTATTTCAATAATGTCGAGCTGTTGCATTATTTCAAGTGACAAAGTTTCACCAAATCTGAGCTAATAAAGTGGTTACCTTGAATTTTGTGAACAAGTTGGAAGATAAGGATGATGAGTTGGTAGCATAGAATTCTATGTAAACTTTTTTTGGCTGAATTCTAAAGGATTATTCAAGAATTTTCTAGAAGAAACAAAATATGTGTTAGATGCAATGAATCCTACCTAATCCATGAAAATTGAAATTAAAGAATGGAAGAATGGATCAGGAAAGGAACTCCAAGACTTCTATTTAAGGAGTCATAGACCAAGAAGCAAATACTACTAGTACTGTTGCTACTGAAGAGCCAAATCTATGAAGTGGTTGGAAGGGTGTCAAGATGGAGACATCTAGGAGAAGGAAGAGTATAGATGCTCTACTTCTACAAGTGGTCATGAAGAGATAATTGCACTGGTAGATTGAGCATGGAGACTCAAGGAGACTAAGCTTGAAAAGAGGGCAAGCTGTCAGAGTTGCAGTGATTGAAGGCTAGGCAAGGGTATGAGCTAAGAGGTGATCTAAGATCTACAAGATAAGTTGTATGTTGTGGTCAGGTCAAAGCTTTTCTAATAATCTCTATCAATTATATCAAATGAGTAAAAATCCTATGGACTTAGGTTGACCTAATAGTCATTTGTAAATTCTTTAATAGGGTGGCATTCCAATTGAATATTCTAAAGTTCTCTAACCAAGCCCACTTCTAATAGGGTGGTTAAATATTCTAACAAGGTCACATTTAACAGTGTGTTGTAAGCCTTTAACAAGGTAGGCCTTTCATAGGGCATGACTTTAGAAGAGTGAGAATTGAGTAGCATGTTACTGGTGGTTTTTCCCAAATTGGGTTTCCACATAAATCACTATGTTATGTGTTGATTTCTTATGTGTTATGCTTGCATGTTGATTTACAGTAACTTGCTGATTAGAAAAGTTAAAGCTTGGATGAATGAATAGTTGAATAGGCTCACTATACTTAGTGAAAAGTTTGAATAGGACATTTGGACCTTGAATAACTAATTCACACCCCCTCTCAGTTATTCTAAAGCATTTCTAACAATTTTATTGTTTGCTTTTGTTATCTCAACATAACAATATTTCAACCACTCCACAAAACTTTTATAACAATGGATTTTTATTATTATGGATTAGAAGAGTCTGGCATTACCCCATTACCACTTGTATCATTCCCTCTCACTAGCTCTACTAAAGAAAAACTTGGGAGGTAGGCCCTCTAAATATTAGCACAAAGTTTTTTTACACCTAGGATCCATGAATGGCAAGGGGAAAAGATACTTTTTGTACTAAAATTGAAAAAACATAAGGTGTGGCTATTCCATAAGCCACAACTTACATGATGATGTATTCTAAAGAAGACATATAAAAGTTAAAAGCATGTCATATTTTAAGCCCAAATCAAGGTTATGGTTTTCATTTAATAACCCCTTTCATAAAACCTACAAAGAAGGATTAATAAAATGTATTTTTAAGGGTCCTTCTACACAATGTCCTAAAAAAAAAACATTAAAAACTACCATAACAAACAAAAAATGATTATGATGTTAGAAATCTAAAATGTAACTAGAAAACTAATAAAAAATAACTAATGAAATGAATGCACAACTCTATTATACAAAAGTGGAATTACAATGAACTAAAGTGCATATAAGAAATCAATGCAATAGAAATAAATATAAACACATAAAGGGGAAATGTAAGTGTATAGAAAAGGAAGTGAGTTTCTAGTGAATAGATGCGAGTTATGAATGTGATTTTATAGTGGATGAATGTGTTGATATGATAGATGTGTGCCAGAAAAGAATAAAAGCACAAGAAGATGTAATGGATGGATAGAAGTGTATAAAAGAGAGTAGTAATGGATGAATGCACATATTTGTAGAATAAATATGCTAAAACAACTTGGAAGTAACCTACACACTTAGAAACTAAAAACAAACATCAAATTTTTGGTGTTGCACCTCATGGTGGTGACCAAAAAAGTATGGAGAGATTAGTGACAATGTAGAAGCAATCAATCTAGACTAATAATGCATACCTAATGAAGGATTACAATTCAAAGTTAAAAATAAGAATTTTCCCTTGTCTCACTAGCTATAACGTGCCTCCATTGTCCTCCTAATCTTGATTTTCTTGATTTTGTGAGTCATCAGAATTTGATAGGCTCCCTTCTCAAGATTCTTCAAGGTTTTGGAGATTATGAAATTCAATACAAATTCTATACCAAATTATCCTCAAATTCCCTACAAGCTAGATGTAATGATGAAGATTTATGGACGAGAAACTAATATTATAATGGAGTCATGAGATGGTGATGAAAATGATATAGATTTGATGAATTATTTCTTCATTATTAACTTGATTAAAAATCTTTTGATTTCTAATGCAATTCCTAATTCAAGTTATAATTCTTCTCCCAATTCCTTTGTGTGAGGGAATCAAGGTTCCTTTTATATACTTTGGAGAACCCTAGCCTAGGTGGAAACATTTGATGGTGGAGAGATAATCTAGGACACATGGATGGGTGAGACTGACTTAATTAAATGAGTTGAGAGAAATAAGGACTTAGTTGTGAAGTGAAAGACAAACTAGGAAAATAAAATACACATGTCATACATCTCATCAACACTTCTTAATAAAACTCTTTCTCTAAGGAGGGCTCCTAGACAAGTGTCTCATGAGTCATCTTTGACTATATGATGTGGATTGGTTGACTCCTAGAGAGTAGACAAAGTGGAAGAAGAATGTTTTACTAAAAAGCATGTGTCCTACAGATAGCCACATAGGGCCACTTAACCTTTTTGGCCCCATAAAATAAGGCACATGGGTGAGGATAAATATGATTAATTAATAATTCATTAAAATTATTTATTTGTAAAAATTATGATGTGGCACATGACATGGAATAATTAGGTGGAATAGTAGGCTTAGTCATTTAAGTGAGTGGATAATTAAGAAATTTTAATAAATCACTTAATAGGATTATTTTGAAGACTTAGGATAGTGAATTGACCTAGGTGAATTAACTTAATAAATTAAATAATTTATTAATGCTAATAGAAGAATAATATTAATTAAATATAAAATTTTATAATTAATTGATAGGAAATTAATTAACTTGATAAATTAAGTGACTTATTAAAGTTAATAGAGGAAAATATTAATTAATATTAAAATACTTAATTAATTGACTTCACAATTTTTAGGTTTATACACCTACTTATAAATTGATGAGATTAGGGGTCTTTCTAATAAATGTTTCATAAGGCACAACACTTGGTGAAGGTTTTGGAAATGAGGTTGCAAGAAGAGTGGATATAACCATGGAGGAAACTATGTAGTTAAGTGCACTCAAGATGGAGTAGCACCAAGATGGGTGACCTACTAGGAAGTATCAATGCTCTAGCTCTTTGAGCATAACCTAGATCCAGTGAGTTCTAAATGTTCCATTTAATATCATGAGAGATGGATTCGTGTGATTCACTACACATGAAACATAGGTCATTGAGTTTGTCTCAAAAACTACATAGTTAACTCCTAAAAGCAATGACACAATTTAACTTGCTATGGAAAATATATCGTACTTATCAATTTATGAGCTTAAGGGGGTTTCTAATGAATATTTCATAAGGAAAAAAATTTAGTGAATGTTTTATAAATGGATTTTCAAATAGAAGTGGTTTTAACCATTGAGGAATCTTTTTAGTTAAGTGCACTCAAGATGGAGTAGTACTGGGATGAGTGACCTCCTGGGAAGTCCCAGTACTTCACCTCTATGAGAAAATCACCTAGATCCAATGAGTTCTAAGTGTTCTATTTATTATCATGAGAGATAGATTCATGTGAGTCAGTACTCATGAAACATGTATCATTGAGTTTGACTCAAAAACTACATAGCTAAATACTAATAGCAATATCACATTTTGAATTGATGTGGAAAACATCTCCTACTTATAAATTGATGAGCTTAAGCGGATTTCTAATTGTTGGTGTAATTAAATATTCACTAATTACACTTACTTAACCTTACTTAGGATAATGTATTGCATAGTAGTTTATGATTGAGAGATTTAGGAGTTCACACCTTAATTAAATGCATGCTATAGGAGAATTCCACTCTAGGTGGTCATAGTTGTTATCTTATTCCACCTTTACTACACATATCACATTATCATCCTCATCTTTGCACATAATTCATTACATAATGGAGGATGATCGACCTTTGGTGGACATGTGATTCTACCTTGTGTGGATGATAGCTTATCTTCTCCTTGTCATTGTCTCTTATCACCTCTCCTATATAAGGAAGCCTATTACGTACATTTTAAATCAATCCATTGGATGTCAATCAAGTCCACTATAAATAATAGTATTCTTGCATCTTATGTAGTTGTTTTACCAATCTCTTGTAGAATTTATCTTGGTCTTTTATTTGATCCTACAGGTGTTGTAGAGTCACCTAAAACTCTAGCATGGTCTCAGAGCTCTCATGGTGTGAAGAGCTCTTCTCAAGAAGAGAAATCTTGTCTTGACTCATTGTTGGTGCAACATTGGAAATTTTGACATCATAAGTTGGAGGATATTTTAGGACTCATATTTTGTGACCTTCTATTACATGTGAAAATTAGAGCTTGTTGGTGTAAATCAAAGGATGGCATCATATAGAGGAGGTCCAAAAATCCCTAAATAAAATTTTGTTTGATCCAAATTGAACATCTGAGGCAAAATCTATAGCCATTTGATTTTTGAAGGTGCAGTGGTAGCTATTCAGAAAAAGAATTTTAGAGGCAATTTTCAAATAGTGATTTTCTCTATGAGTTGAGATTGGCCTGCTACATCATTTGGTAAAATATTATAGATGCTAGGCCAAATCCTCTAAATCAAGAAAGAGGAAGGGGGTTTTAGCGAGGTCGAGGCTACAAAAGTGGAAGAGGCTAGGAAAAATAGAGAAGGCCTTTTACTTGTTTTAGGTGTGGAGAAGAAGGGCACAAGGCTTTTGAGTGTTCCAATTCCAACATGCAAGATAGAAATCAAGGAGGGCCATCTAGAATGAACCTAGCCTAGGCTGATAATGAATCTGAACAAGAAGTACCTCCAGATATGGGAGAAAGTCTCATGACGAGAAGGACAATGATTATTCCAGCCAAGGACGATGTAGAGGAGCAAAGCACTGATGATTCATGGCTTAGGACCAACATATTTTGGACAAGGTGTACCTCAAGGGGAAAGGTATGTCAAGTAATTGTAGATGGAGGTAGTTGTGAGAATATGGTTTCTAAAGAAATGATAGATAAACTAAATATTCAGTGTGAAAAGCACCCTCGTCCTTATCAGATTGCATGGTTTTAAAAGGGGAATGAAGTCATAGTAGATAAGAGATGTCTTGTTAAATTTTCCATAGGAAAGGTCTACAAGGACGAGCTATGGTGTAATGTGATTTTGATGGGTGCATGCCATGTCCTCTTGTGTCATCTTTGGTAGTATGACCGAAAGGTTGTTCATAATGGGGAAAAGAATAATTACACCTTCTAAAAGGATGGATCTAAGGTAGTCTTATTACTTCTAAAGGGTGATGGAAAAATGTTGTTTGAAAAAGAACTTGTTAAGGAGATGAAAGTGATGGGGTGTTGTTATGCATTGGTAGTACAAAAGGGGAAAGAGGAAGACTTGACTATACCACTAGAAGCAACTACAGTGTTGGAAGAATATTCAAATGTCATTCTAGAGGAGCTACCTGATAAACTTCCTATTAAATGAGATATCTAACATCATATTGATCTTATTCCAAGAAAAAGTCTTCCCGATCAAGCAACATATAGAATGAGTCCCACCCAGCATGCAGAATTGGACGAACAAGTGACCAAACTCATACAAAAGGGTTTAGTACAAGAAAGAATGAGCCCTTGTGTTGTCCCAACATTATTAACTCCAAATAAATATGGGACAGGAAGGATGTGCACAGATAGTTGATCCATCAATAGAATAACCATTAGGTATCATTTTCCTATCCCACGTTTGGATGATATGCTGGATGTTCTTGCTAGAGCAAAGTATTTCTCTAAGATTGATCTATGAAGTGGGTACCATTAGGTCCGCATCCAAGAGGGGGATGAGTGGAAAACAACTTTCAAAACTAGGGATGGTTTGTATGAGTGGAAGTTTATGCCTTTTGGCTTATCCAACACACCTAGTACTTTTATGAGACTCATGAACACTGTATTGTGTCCCTACATTGGTAAGTTTGTAGTAGTTTATTTTGATGATATACTAATTTTTAATAAGGGAAGAGAAGAACATATATAATACTTGAGGATAATATTGAGAGTATTGAGGAAGCTCTATGCTAATTTAAAGAAGTGTAGGTTCATGCAAGAAAGCTTGGTTTTTCTAGGATTTCTCATTTTTGCAGATGGTGTCAAGATGGATCCAGAGAAAGTTCAAGCCATTCTTGAATGGCCTAGTCCATGTAGTATCATTGAGGTGAGAATTTTCCATGGCTTGGCACTTTCTATAGAAAGTTCATTTCTAATTTCAGCAACATTATAGCACCTATGACAGATTGTACTAAGGGTTGAGAGTTCTCATGGGCCAAAGAGGCTGAAGAGAGTTTCCAATACCTATAGAAGAAGGTCACTGAAGCTCTAATAATGGCACTACTAGATTTTGACAAGGTGTTTGAAGTGGACTATGATGCCTCACATGTGGGCATCGGTGTTGTACTTAGCTAGGAAGGTAAACCCATTGCCTTTTTAAGTAAAAAATTGAATGATGTGTGGAAGAAATATTATACATATGATATAGAATTCTATGCAATTGTGCAAGCTTTGAGGCACTAGAAGCATTATCTAGTACCCAAAGAATTTATGTTATTTATAGACCATATTGCTCTAAAATACTTGAACACACAAAAGAAATTGAACACTAGACATACAAAGTGGGTCTCTTTCCTACAAGGGTATACCTTTGTTCTAAAGCATAAATCAAGGAAACAAAATGAAGTTGCAGATGCCTTAAGTAGGCAAGTTTTTCTTTTGACTATCATGGAAAAAAAAGTGGTTGGCTTTGATGCAATAAAAGACTTGTATGAGTTTGATAGTGACTTTTGGGAAATTATTGATTAGTTGAACAATCCAATCCTTGGACATGTAGATAATGTTCAAGGTGATTATCTAATGCAAGATGGTTACTTATTCAAGGGAAAGCTATGTGTTCCTATAGGCTCAATGCAAGAAAATATTATTCAGGAATTTCATAGTAGTGGTATGGCTAGGCATTTTGAGAAGGATAAAATAATAGCTTTGGTGGTAGATAAGTATTATTGGCCAAGGATGAAGCAAGATATCACCAAGTTTTTGGAGAGATGTTGAGTTTTTCAAGTAGCCAAAGGGCACTCCCCGAACACTGGATTATACATGCCATTACCAGTACCCATTAGACCATGGACAAATTTGACTATGGATTTTGTATTAGGATTGCCACATACACAATGACATAATGATTCTATTTTTGTAGTTGTGGACAGATTCTCAAAAATGGTTCATTTCATTGCTTGTAAGAAAACTAGTGATGCTACTAGGGTGGTTGAGTTATTCTTTTCTGAGATAGTTAGATTGCATGAGGTTCCAAAAATAATCACCTCTGACTGAGATACTAAGTTCTTGAGTCATTTTTGGTGGACATTATGGAAGAAAATGGGAACAAAATTATAGTTCAGTAGTGCTTACCATCCATAAATAGATGGACAAATAGAAGTTGTCAATCATAGTTTGGGTAATTTTCTGCAATGTATTGTTGGAGAGAAGCCCAAAGAATGGGATTTGGCATTGCCTCAAGAAAAATTTTCTTATAAAAGCTTAATGAACAGGTCAACTGGAAAATCACCATTTCAAATTGTTTATCGACATAACCCTCAGGGTGTTCTCAATTTGGTCCAACTCCCTTTGGGTGACAAAGTCAGTGATGATTGAGAAGCCTTTGCAAAGCAGCTACACCAGTTGTAGGAAGATGTAAGACAAAAGTTGCAGGACGACAATGAGTGATAAAAAGCTTCTACAGATGCTACTTGAAGGTATCAAGTTTTTAATGTAGGGGATCTAGCAATGGTTTATCTTAGAAAGGAAAGGTTTCCTTCTAGGACTTATCATAAATTAAAATATAAGAAAATTGGGCCCTGCAATATTTTTAAAAAGATTACTGATAATGCGTATGAGGTAGAGCTCCCAAGTGGTCTTGATATATCTCCTATGTTTAATATTTATGATTTTTATACTTTCCATGGTGATGCTAACTTTTTTGAAAAAGAGGATGAGGTAGACTGGACACACACCATACCCATCAAAAAGAGAGAAAAGGTAGCATAGATTCTTGACAAGAAGACTATATATTTAGACTTGCCAAGGTGACTACAATAGATATCTCGTGCAGTGGGAAGGGTTGGCACCAATAGATATCACTTGGATTATAGAATGGGATTTGCAGTAGATAGATGAGCCTAAATGGAAGCAGTTTGAGGTTCGGAACTTGCTTGAGCTTTGTTCTTTTCAAGTAGGGGAGAATGATGCAGGGAGTTCAAAGAGTCATAACTTTTGACTCGAATATGGGTTTTCTTAGATTTTTTTGGATTTTTAAAAAAAATCTATAGTTGAGGTGGATTTCAACTCAACCAACTTTGTTGGGGTTATTTTGACTATTTTTTTGAGAGCCAAAACTTCCATCTTGACCTTTGAATTTCACTTTTAAAATAACTTAGGTGTTTTTCTAATTCTTTTGCTTTGTAATAACTTCAAAATTTCTTTTTAAATTTCAAAGATTAGTTGGAAATTCACCTTTTTAGGAAATTTCAAATTTTCTTTCAAGAGTTTTTTAGAAGTTACAAAAAATTACATATTTCTCTTGTTGTCGAAATCTGCCAAATTTGGAAATTTCTTGTTTTTTGTAGTAGTTTTATATAATAGTGTTTGAGAACCATGTAGAAGCAGTTTTGGGAGGAATGAAGAATTGAAAGTTTTTTTGATTTCTGTATCTATTATGCAATTATTAATTTCTCTGTGAGTTGATATTGGCCTACTACATCACTATTTTCCAAGTTTTTTTTGTTTTGGAGTAGAATTTCACAATCTACATAATAGTGCAAGTGATTTTGGATCTCTGTCTCTAAATTTTTCTATAAGTTGTAAATCCCATTTTTTGCAACTTGAAGGTTTTGTTTGGTCACATCCATTAACATTTTCAGGGCTTTTTTTTTAAAGTGCATGATTTTTCCTCTACTTTCTAGATCTATCAATAGATTTTAGTGATTTGGAGTGGACATATCACTTTAAAAAATAGGTCTTTTTGGCTATATTTGCACTTGTTGAATACTTGGATTTCAATTTTTTAAAATGAATCGATAATTTAAAGGAGTTATCAATTGATTTCATTCATTCTTTGGGTTAATTATGAATTTTTCAAGAGTTCCATTACTCACTTCCTATAACTATCATGAATGGAAACAAGTGGTTTCTAATCAATTGATGAGTATTGGATTTCTTAAAAAGATTCTTGGGCAGGATCTAGAACTAGCTATAGGTGTTGTAGAAAGAAATAAATAGTTTGATAGAAGGGATAAAGCACTTGGCTCTCTTAGATCTACCATCTCTCATGATTTTCTATATTACATTGCATCCTACACACATCCTCATGATGCATGGACAACATTGGAAGGGATCTTTGGTAAACCTAATTGAATAATAAAATTTAAATTGGAGAATGAGGTTATAAGTATAAGTTTGTGTGATTTTTGTAATGCTCAAGACTTTTTCTTTGAGTTCAATTCCATTAGATTGTAGGTTTCTAATTGTGGTATTACTAAAGATGATGAGCAAAAAATATTATCTATTCTTTCCAAGCTAGGTCCTAAATACTCAATCTTTGCTTCCACATTCTATGCTACTACATGAATGCTCTTGGTAGTGCATAAAAAATGCCTTCTCTTAAATAATTTGTAGCTCAGCTCACAAGGGAACAAGAAAAGTTAGCACGCATGGGTAAATTGAAGCCTTCAAAGCATCAAGCATTGGTTGCAAAATGACTCCACTCCAAAGGCTCGCAAAGGAAAGGGAAATAAAAAACACAAGAATCTTAAGCAACATGACAAAGGTGACAAATCTCCTTCACAACATTATATTGAATCCAAGTCTTCTTCAAGAGAGGAAACATCTAGAAGAAAGAGAGATAAATGTGCTTATTGCAAAAAGTTAGGACATGATGAGCATAAATGTTTCTATAAGAATACTGATGATCTCACTTACATTCTTCAAAAGAACAATATCTAGTTGCCCTCATCAATGTCTTCTCCTTCTTCTTAATATTAGGAAGCTCCTACATCTACATCAACATCCAAATCTAAAGGAAAAACACTCATTGCTTCCACACATCCTGAGAAAGGTAAATTGCTTCTTGATTTAGGTGCATCACATCATGTGGCATCTTCTATGGATATGTTTTCTTCTATTGAGCCTTATACTTCTCCACCTACATTGATGGATAATAATACATACATGAAGGTTTGTGGGAAAAGTTCTATTCCTATGGGAGAGGGTACATTTAATGATCTTTGTGCACCATCTTTGACCACTAATCTCCTTTACATTTACCAAATTACTCATGGGGTTCAAGGTAGAATTGTTGAGTTCAATCCTAATTATGTCTATATTAGGGACATGGAGACTAGAGATGTCATAGCCATGGGAGTTGTTGATCATGCATCACACTTGTATTATTTTACATATTTTTTTGATAATGATGATGATGTTCATGATGTACCTAACCCTTTATCAAGGGTGAATAATTAATGTGAGGAGAAAATTGTACACTTGAATCATTTTTTTCTTGAGACAAGTGTTGAAATTCCTACTCCTCCACCTTTTGCTTCTTCAGATATGAGTTCTAGAATTCAGTAGGATGATCTTTATTCTTTAGATCTTGTAGAATGGAATGAATTCCTAGATGCTATTTTAGATGAGTCTTATAATATAGATTTAGTTAATACATCTAAGGGAGTTTCTCTTCAAGATGATTCTTCACCTTCTTTGGATATTGGATTTCCCATCTCTTCATGTTCTCTTGGTTTTTCACATCCCATGGGTCGATTTGATGGTGTGATAAAATGTTTGAGCTTGGAGACACCTATTCAATCTTCAGAGATGCATACATGGAGACCTTCTTCCTCCTTCCTAACTTTCTACATGGAGTTGATTCTCCATCATTTGATGTATTTATCTCTTCTTAAAGGGAGACATATTTCTTTTAGGCTTTGGATTATCTTGTGTTTGTAGGCACTCTTCATCTCCATTGAATCTTCTTCATTATGAGGGGATATAATATCTCTTTATTTAGTTCCTATAGTGGGATCATTCTTTGTATATACATGATGTACGTAATTTTTGGGGTGCATCTTGTTTTCATCTCTCTTTTTAGAGGAGGGCTTTTCCCTTGAGGTTTTCTCTCTTTCTCCACTTTATGAGAGATTACATTTCATGTATTGCATTTCATATTGTACATGAGTACCTAAAATGGCCTATTAGCTAGGACCCATCTTTCATTGTGAGTTTAAGTGCATTCCCCTAAGTTTCACTTAATGGGTGGTGTTGGTGTAATCAAATATTCACTAATTACACTTACTTAAGCTTACTTAGGATAATGCATTTCGTACTAGTTTGCAATTGAGATACTTAGGAGTTTGCACCTTAATTAAACACATGGTGTAGGAGAATTCCAATCTAGGTGGTCATAGTTGTTATCTTATTCCATTTTTAGTGCATATATCACATTATCATCCTCATCATCACACATACCTCATTCCATAATGGAGGATGATTGACCTTTGCTGGACATGTGATTCCACCTTGTATAAGTGATAGTTTATCTTCTCCTTATCATTGTCTTTTATTGCCTCTCCTATATAATGAGGCCTATTATGTACATTTTAAATCAATCCATTGGATTTCAATCAAGTCCATTATCAATAATAGCATTCTTGCATCTTCATGAAATTGTCTTGCCAATCTCTTGTGGAAATTATCTTGGTATTTCATTTGAAGTTATGGTTCATAAGGTACAAAACTTGGTGAAGTTTTTGTAAATGGGGTTGTAAGTAGAGTGGGTTTAACCATGGGGGAGATCGATAGTTAAGAAAACTCAAGCTAGAGTGATATTGGGATGGGTGACCTCTGAGGAAGTCTTGGTGCTTCACCTTCATGAGCATCACCTAGATCCAACGAGTGCTAAGTTTTCCATTTAGTATCATGAGATATAGATTCATGTGAGTCACTACTCATGACACATGGGTTATTGAGTTTGACTCAAAAACCACAATTAAATTTTGATAGAAATATCACAATTTAACTTGTTGTGGAAAATAAATCCTAATTATTAATTGATGATCTTAAAGGGATTTATAATTATTTTTTTATAAGGAACACCACTCGGTAATGGTTTTACAACTTAGATTACAAGAAAAGTGGCTTTTACCATAAAGGAAATTTTGTAGTTAAGCACCCTTAAGCTCAAGTAGTACTGGGATAAGTGACCTCCTGAGAAGTCCTCATGCTTCACCTCTATGAGAATAATCTATATCCCATGAGTTCTAATTGTTTAATTTATTATCACGAGAGATGGATTCATTTGAATCACTGATCATGAAATATAGATAATTGAGTTTGACTCAAAAACTACACAATTAAATCCTAATAGCAATATCACAATTTGAATTTCTCTAGAAAATATGTCCTACTTGTTAATTGATGAGATTAAGGAGCTTCCCAATGAGTATTTCATAAGGACCACTCTTGGTGAATGTTTTTCAAATGGGGTTGTAGGCATAGTGGGCTTGACAATGGAGGAAACTGTGTAGTTAAGCATGCTCAAGTTGGAATAGTAATGGGATAGGTAACCTCCTAGGAAGTCTTAGTGCTTCACTTCTATGAGTTTCACCATGATCCAATGAGCTCTAAGTGTCCTATTTATTATCATTAGAGATGAATTCATGTGAATCACTGCTCATGAAATATGGATAATTGAGTTTGAATAAAAAACTACATCGTTAAATCTTGATAACAATATCACAATTTGACTTACCACAAAAAATATATCCTACTTATAAATTGATGATCTTAAGGGAATTTATAAGTCATGGTTCATAAACCACACCACTTGGTGAAGGTTTTTCAAGTTGGGTTACAAGTAGAGTGAATTTAACCATGAAGGAAACTCTTTTGTTAAGCATGCTTAAGTTGTAGTACTGGGATGAATGACCTCCTATTGCTTCACCTCTATAAGAATAACCTATATCCAATGATTTATGAGTTTTATATTTATCATAATGAGATATGGATTCATTTTAATCTCTACTCATGAAATATGGGTCATTGAGTTTGACTAAAATAATACAAAGTTAAATCCTGATAGAAATATCATAATTTAACTTATCATGGAAAGTAACTCCTACTTATCAAGTAATGAGATTAAGGGTTTTACAATGAATGGCTCATAAGGCAGCACACTTGGTGAAGGTTTTACAAATGGGGTTGCAAGTATAGTGGGCTAAACCATGGAGAAAACTTTGTAATTAAGAGAGGTCAAGCTAGAGTAGTACTGGGATGGGTGCCCTCCCAAGAAGTCTCAGTGCTTCATCTTTGTGAGCATCATATAGATCCAATGAGTGCTAATTTTTCCATTTATTATCATGAGAGATTGATTCATGTGAGTTAATACTCATGAAACATGGTTCAATAATTTTGACTTGAAAACTACACAGTTAAATCCTAATAGCAATATCTCTATTTGACTTGTTTTGGAAAATATCTCCTACTTATCATTATTTCTTGTGTCACTATATTTGGTGAAAGTACCTCTTTTATGACTAATGGTAAATACTTAGCTATTACTTTAGACCTATATACTTTATATAAATTTAAGAATTTTGATTCATGTTATGTTTTCCCTAGAGCACAATTGTAGTAGTGCTTATCTACATGGATGACAAAGATATCAAGAGCAACAATGTAACATTTTGAAAGAGAAGAAATAGAAACAAGATGAAAATTTGTATATAAATATAATGATACAAATTAATACATAAGCAAGAAGACGAAGGAAAATAATTTAAAAATAATAATTATTATTATATATATATTATGGTGAGTTAATTCTCATGATAGAGGAAGATGATAGTGAAATATGGTGTAGGTTTCAACACCCAATTTATCAAACTATAAAATAAAGAGTCCAAAAGAGGATGGATAAAAAAATTGGAATAAATATAAAATTATAAACATGTTGCAAACTAAATGTTATAGTGATACTGGGTTCTACTTAATTTCTTACAATATAAAAGGCTAGTTCTATTATCTAAATTTTCTTTGTAAGATATCACTAACTTTTTAGTAGGTGTGTCAAATGTAAGAACATCTAGTTCCATGGGTCATCCGATATCACCCAAAAAAATAATATTTAAGATTTGTAGTTCATTTAAATTCTAGTGTGTGTGTGTGCGTGTGTGTGTGTGTGTGTGTGTGTGTGTGTGTGTGTGTGTGTACATATACATACACATATATATACACATATATAGATATACATATAGATATGCATACACATATACATATAGATATAGATATACATATACATATACATATATACATATATACATATATACATATGTATATATATCATATTATCTATGATAAATTCTATGTAATTGATTATGGTATATGTGTATATATATCCACAGGCATATAAAGTAATCAAATATATATATATATATATATATAGAATAAATAATAGATATATTATATAATATATTTGAAGTCAATGTTATTTTATATATAATAGATATTTAGTATATATGTTATATATAATTGATTATGTGTGTGTGTGTGTGTGTGTGTGTGTGTGTGTGTGTGTGTGTGTGTGTGTGTGTGTGTGTGTGTATAACGTTAGCTAAATTTTTATATATTATACATGTCATATAGGGTTTTGACCTTTGTTCATAATATCAAATTTGATGCTTTCATTTTGATTTTAGGTGTCAAATATTTTAATCAGTTTTTTGTTATTTGGTTTTATTTTAATTTGTTTTCTTTATTTCTAATCATTTTCTTGTGTTAGTCTTAGCCTCTCTCTCTCTCTCTCTCTCTCTCTCTCTCTCTCTCTCTCACACACACACACACACACACACACACACACATTCACTCATATTTTGGGTTGACTATTTTCTTCAAAAAAAAATTACTACATTATTCCTTTATTCTTTTTCTTTTTGTTTCACCTTTCTTAGTCTTAATGTTTCTTCTTTGTTGTTCTTATGAATTTATGTGGTACTTTTGATTTTTTATTATTATTTATTTAACCCCCCTCTCCCACCCTTCCCAGCCCCCCTCCCTTGATATCTCTTATTTTAATTTATATGTATTTGCCTCCTATTGTACTTTCAACATGTCACACCATCAAGAAGTCACTTGTATGTGTAGAATTGTGAAAAATTATAACTTTCTAAAAATGGGATTAGAAACTAAATGTTCAAATATAGCTTTCTAAGATTTTGGCCTGATTCTTAGCATGTTTATTTTTATAGAGAAAAATTAATCTAGATGTGTAATCTTAAAGATGAACATGAGTACTTCTGATATTCAACTTTTTATACCAACTTGAAAATATTTTCACATTCAAATTCAACACCAAAAATTGGTATATCAGCAATTTTTTATGTACTTTTTTGTGAGGATTTTGAGTATCTTGTGAAATATTTAACACATTAAATATTGAATTGGTATATTATTGGTTCATTTTTAAAATGATATGAATGTGAATGCACTCTAAATTTATAATTAAGATTTTATTAAAAAAGAAATCCTAGAGAATTAAAAAATAAATCTCATAAAAGAAGGTTGGACTCTTTAATACTAAAAGAACCAAACAAAAAAACCTAGTTTCTTGAAGTGAATAGAAACAATTTGAAGAAGAAAATGAATATTTTGATGTCTCTTTGAGGTTTTATAAAAACTAATTTTGAACAAAATTAAAGAGGGAGACATTGAAGAAGAGTTGTATGCTTTTGAATATTGAGTTTAAAGAGTAAAATTTGTAATAACCAAGATGGAGAATAGAGGATGATAATTGCATTGAGAGTATGATTGAATGTGAGTGTGAGTAATGTGTTTTATTTAGAGATATAGGACATGCGGTCCATGAATGTGATGATTTTGTTGTAATTTTTTTATGAAAGAAATATTTTGTTATTGAAATTGAATTATGAAAAAGAAATGTATAATTCTTGAGGGAAATTTTATTTCATTGTAAAAATTGTGTGAGACAGTAGATAGATTCCTATTTTGGCTTATCTCTAGGATTCTTTTCTTTTACTACCCTTGATAAATTATTTGATACCATGAGAAGTGTGATTATCTTTATGTTGGAAATATAAGAGGAGTAGTTGAGAAGGGAGGGGCAAATCATATACCACTAAAACAATTCCAAATCCCTTAGATGTCAATACAATCTTCCTTTTAACTCACAACTTAGTTAGAACTATAAATCTATTGTAACTTGGTTAACAAAGCAATATTGAGATATTAATGGGTATTAACCTTAAGTAACTTAATTACATAAAGATAAAACAATAGAAAAATAACAATGAGACATCAAGATTTAATGTGGAAACCAATTTGGGAATACCACCAATGCAACTTGTTACAACTTTTCACTCTTCTAAAGTGAGCCCTATTAGGAGCCAACCCTATTAAAGGTTACAAAACACACTATTAGGTGTGACCCTATTAAAGGATTTAAATCACCCTCTTAGGAGTGGCCTTATTAGAGGTATTCAAGACACTTCAATCCAAAAATTTTACATTGTTAGATGATTTACAAAATGATTGTTAAGTCAACTCTATTGAGAGATTTCTTCACTACTACAATTGTTAGAGAGTAACAATGATTGACTTGATTGATGAAGGAATTGGATTGCAAATTTAGATTATTATTCTAGTTTATCCTTTGTATCTTTCCTAATTAGAATATTCTTTACAAATCTTTAGATGTTCTATCCTTAATCAAATATCCTTCTTTGTTCGCATCTTATCTTCTTCCACAACTTCCTCATTTAATCCACAACTTGACCTTACACATATGTGAAATCCAAGTTTGAGTAGGATTGAATACATTAAAATTTTTTTAAAAAAATCTACTAAGCCAACTTGCATAAAATAAATAATAATAAAAAGTTATTTTGTTTCAAATTAGCTTGCACTAAAACTAGGTCACTCGGTTACCACTGAAATCCCTCCAATGACTGACCTAGCTCCATTTATACTAGATCAATAAACTTATCTTGTTCTTAGAAATTTTTCTTGGCTGATATTGGAGTCTTCTAAGTTTACTTACAACTGGTAGTTCTTGTTTTGAGTATAACATTTGTATGGAATCAATGACAATATACAATTGAATAATTGCTATGAACAATCTTTCTCTTTGCTATTGATGAAAAAACAACATGTCATAAGCAAAGAAATATTTGAAGGAAATATCCTTAGTTTGATTTTGATTCTTCAACCATGAGAACTCCCTTTGAGATTCTACCTCTTCCATCTTATCTTTAGATTGCATCATATCTAGTTCTCCATCTTTCTAATATACAGACTGCTTCCTCTAATTCTTCTCTGAATACATCAATCTCTTCCTCAATGAATATATGACATGATTCAATCTCTCCCTCTTTGACATAAAAATGAAAATAATTGATAGATTTTTTTAATAATTTACCTAATGTACTAATTCATATGCAATGAGCTTTGAATACTTTGCATTAACTTGATAGATCTTCACTATAGTTTTGTTGATGAATTAGTAATCTATACTCTAGTGAGCATCAAATAGGAGAAGGACCCCTAGCTTTCCTTTTAGATACAAAAATCCATCCTTAGGTAATGGTTTGGTAAATATGTCAACAACCTACTTCTTTGTGTTTACAATGTCTAATCTTACCTCTCTATCTTGATCTAACTATCTCAAAAATGATACTTAATTGCAATATGTTTTGTCTTGGTATGCATCACTAGATTAATAGATATGTTGATTGTTGAAAATATATATAACATAGGCTAAGTTACTAAGATAGGAGGGGTGAATCAATAACTAATAAAACTTAACCCTTTATCTCAACAATTAATTCTTCATGTGAATTCTAATCTAGTTGCATGTATTAAAAACTAAAAGCATTAAAACATTCATAACACTTTGACACACAATATGGTGACCCAAAAACCTTCCAAATAGAAAGTAAAAATAGGGTTGGGATGATACCCACAAGCTTTAGTATTGTAGTATAAATTTGATCTATTGAAGATTACAATGATCAATTTTGATGATCTACCCTATTAGGAGCAATAAGGACTACTAGGTCCACCTTGAAAAAAGGTTTACAAACATACAATGAAGTGTATAGTAGGTAAAGAGCTTTACAAAAGACTATTAAGTCTACCTTGTAAAATGATTTAACTAATCCACCTGTTAGGATGAAACATTGGTGATCTCTAATCTACAACTTGGTTTGCTAAAATGAGATACATTTGAGTGTAATGATCACCTTGCTATGATAGATAAATCTTTGCTGCTCCTTACACTATTGTAGCCTTTTTATTTTGCACTTTTTCTCTTCTCTTCTAGTTACATTCCATATGTCTTTCTTATTGGATGTGATACAATACATTACATATATACCAATCCAATTTATAATTCAACAATGTCGGCTACAATACAAGTTTACACAAAATACACATAGTCGGCCCAATTGTAGGAACTCAAGTTTTGAAGACTAACTCAATGAGGTTGTGATACTCAACATCCCCAATCAATACTTGGTATCACCATGCATTCAATAGATGTAGAAGCTTAGTCAATACTAATCACTTCCAAGTAGTCTAAACTTGGTCTGCACTTGTGATTCAGTGTTTACACTACATAGCTTGATCAATGATATCACTATGAGCTCACTATAAACTAAATCACTTGGTTGACACTAAGTGACTCGATCAACACTAGATTTAGATTACTATATTTGCAAACTCAGTAAGCACTGCACAACTTAAATTGCACTGAGGAATAGAGTAAACCTTCTAAACATTGGTTTACACTATTGATCACCATTATGGTAGAAACTTCTCGACACAAACTGAATATTGTTCCTTGAACTCAGTAGCAACTGTAGAACTTAGTAAATCCTAAAATGCTTGGTTAACACTATTAGTTGTACAAAAAGCTTCATAGATACTATTTGTATGGATAAGTGTGTGTCACTAATAACAAACTTAACTTCAATGTCAACAATCTCCCCCTTTGGCATTAGTGACAAAAACAAAACACTTATCAGTCAAAACTGAATTTAAAAAAAGTTCAAAACACATTTACTCTCCATCTTGTGTCTTCAACTTGGTAGAGTACTCTATTTTTTTGAGATTTTTCAAACTTTCTTTTGTAAGAGATGTTTCTCTGAGTATTTGTACATATATAATATGATAATGCTTCCCCATACATATATATACAATATACCTTACATATTCTATACACATTTTCTCCACCTTTATATGCTTTAAAGGGGGAGAAGATATATATCTTTTTGATATTAATGCCAAAGGTGTATACTATATATTAGTGCCAAAATGTGATAAGAAATATGAATATACCTTTACAATCAGTGCCATTGTCTTGCCCTAGTGTTCTTGCAACACCTTGCATGTATGCTATCATGCCCAAAATATAAGGTAAAACACACACAATTTTTTTTATAACTTTTAAATTATAAATAATTAAACTTAAGTCCACTAAGTTGATAAGGTTAAGTTCGGATTAAAAACAAAGGTACTCGAAAGACAAATACACGATCTCCTATCCATACTTTAATATTACAATTTAGCTTGAAGCCCATCAAATAGGAATAGATTGTTCACTATTAAATCAACAAATTAAAATAAACAACTAATTTCATTAAATTAAGAGATCTAACACCTTATTAGTTGTATTAACTCTCCTTTAAAATATTACTTCCTTAGAACAATGGTAACGTAATTTACAATCATGTTAAGACCTAGTAACTTTAATCAATAAAAATCTATTAGATGAAAAATCAAATAACAATCTAACTCATTGGTTTGGAAGTCCAATTATTATCAAACTAAATATTCAAATCATTTTAAATAACACATTACTGCAATAACATCCTTCAAATAATTACATACTCTTTGTTTTGATAACAAATTATTTGAATATATAATCTACCAATTAACTTTAATTTATACTAAAAATTCAACTTAACTAACACTATATTTCTATCATCACGATATTAAAACTATCTCCTTAATTAATTTAATAAAACAACCAACCTTTCAACAACATATTAAACTAATATTAGAAACTACTACTTTTTTTTCATCGCAATCAATAATAAGTTATTCTAACACTTAAATATTCAATTACTAAACAACCATAAATCAAATATTATTCTAGCTAACCACTTAATTTTTTTTTCCAATATTTACCTATACAAATTATCACTAAGATTAATTTAACTGAAATTATAAATGTTATTATAAAAAAATAACTTTATAACCATTACTAAAACTTTTAAAATATAAACCTTGATTATTAACAACATATCTATAAAACCATCTAACTTAAAACTTTAATATGAAAATAAATAATTGAAACAAATTAACATTATTAATACCTAGATTAACTAATGTTAAAACCTAAACATACAAATTAATATATATTTCTTTAGAAAAAAGCTTAAAACAATCTTAAAATACCATAATAAAACTAACCAATATATTATTTAACTCAAAAAGAATTACCATAAACCTATAGTTTTGAACTTAATATAATACAAGGACTAAACTAAACAATCTAACCAATCCACTAACAACTAATCTAAACCTACTCTATACTTACCTAGACTAACCGCTTTACCATGTGACACATGTCACAATTTCACTTCCCAAAACATGGATGCCTTCCAAGGAAACTCCCACATAGCCCAAGTCAAAAAGGATGCAGGTTTAAAGGAATTGGGGGAATTGGTATGCCATGTCTGAAGGGAAGACATAAAGGTAAAAGGGATGTTTAGGCCAAACATTCATAAACTTGTGTCAACCCAAAATTTGCACTAATCCTAATTGCTAACATGACTCCTATGACAATCTAGCCATGGGCCACGTGATCCCAAGGTTACTTGGTGGAGAAATTAGCATGGGCAAGGACAAGAGGTTTTGAAAATAAAGACAAGCTACAATTTCCATTTATTGCTAAGTTGACTTGATATCCCAAATTTCATTAAGTTTTAAAATCAAGTGTAATCTACCATATTTCAACCTACCCCACTTGACATTCGCAAGTGCCTCTAACACAATGTATATGGGCATGTGGGAGGCTTGATTTGTTTCCAGTTATAAATGAAGCCTTGACCACGCATAGGTAGAATGAGTGGGGTGTAGTTAAGGAAAAAAGATAGGGGGGTGCAATAATGATTAAAAGTTTATTAGGTGAGTTCATAGAAAAAGGGGTATTTCTTAAGTATAAATATTGCCTTTAAAACCACCTTTATTAATTTTTATATATGAGGAATTTGATAATAGATTTTTAAAAAGAAATCAAAAGGGGAATATGCTTTGTTATCAATGGGATTTAATTTTGTATCCCCATACAAACTACAGAAAGAAAATTGCTCTTGGGGGTGAACATTTTTTTTTTCAAGGCCTAATTTTCTAAGTGTTCATCTTGTGTTTGATTGACTTCTCTTTTAAACTTGCATAAACTCCCTTTTTTTTTAGAGGCACGTTTTTTTTTCTCAGACATTTTAATACAAGGGTATAGTTTTGTCAATTTATGTTTTCCAATTAATCTTATGACAAGGGTGTATGCTTTCTCCCAAATTGGATTTTAAAAATCACTTAGTTGGCACAAGGAGATTGAATCATTTGTATCTATCAACAATGTAAAATTATTTTTTTCTAATTACCAAAATATGAATTTAATTTCCAACATAACATACTTTCTTCCACCTCATATTTAAACTTGAAAATTTCATAATTGATCATCACCATTTAATCTATTTTTCCACACACATATGCATGAATTGAAATAATATATGATACAATGCAAGAAGGTCTCTCAATCTTTTCTCTTCTATTAATCAGCCTGGTTCAAGGATCCATCGAGAAAGAACCAGTAAAAAAACCCGACATCCTTTCCACTACATCAAAATTTAAATACAATTTTACATAATGTTACAATACAATTTAAATTCTCTGCTAGATCCTGCACAAGGGATCCTTTCCAATATCTTCAATGCATCATGGGAATCATGGAGAAGATGAGAACTGACCGGAAGGTAAATCAAATATAATATGAAGAACAAATCAAGCATGCATCCCCATCCCAATTTTGCACAATAGGTTCAACATTGAATTAGACTAGGGAGAAGGATGATTTTCTCAATAGGAGACATCGATCACCATACCATAGCATAGCCCTTTCGAGGCCAAAAATTCAAGAACTTTTGTTCTTCCACAAATACCCTTTGTAGGCCAATACAACAAGGATTTTCAATCCTTCTCTTCTTCAAGAATTCAAATTTCCAAAACATGGTATGTGATGATAAGTAGGGGACCATAACACCCTACTTTCTTTCCCTCTTCTCATCATGAGAAGAGACTCTACACTATTGAGGTCCAACTAAGGCCCTTCCCCTGTACATGGCAACTTCTTCCCTATCTAAGGGTGAGTAATGCCAAAACAACCCCATACAATCCCTTCAAAGTTCAAAGAAACCACAAGAAAGACATCTGACAAACATGTTTCAATACCTCCCAAGAAAACTCAACACACATACAAGCATACAATGAACAACACAATGACTTATGCATGAACAATATAAACAACATTAACAAAAGAGGTGAAGAGCTCCTAACTTCACAATAAGGTTATGGTAAAATGAACAAGTTTGAGATGAGCTTTTCCTTCCTTCCCTTCAATCTTCAAAAATCTTCTCTCTAAAACTAGAGATTGGGTAACAACCAAAACTTCTTCAAAAATTCATCTAAATATGATCCTAACTCAACTAGACATTAGGTAAACCTCAAGGTGGAGTTTACTTCTCTAACTCATGAAGCAGACAATCAATTTTCGCAATCAACCAAAAGAAGGGTTTTTGAGTGACCCTAAAAGTCAACCAAAGAGGCTAGGGGGGTGAAAAATACTCCCAACCCATACCCTTACCTCTAGGGTACTTAAATTTAATTTTTTTAAGCCTTAAATACTTAATAGGGACCTATCAAAAGCTAGGAAACATAGTAAAACCTGTTAACAACCTTTAAAGAAAGACAATGCAAATTAGTACAAATTAGTAAGGGGTTCAGCTCCGTCTTTCCATTAGGTTTCTCGGCTAAATATCTTGTGCACTCATTGCACACATCACTAGTTCAAGAAATCACATGCATATATTTAAATTACGTATTAGGAAAATAATATAAATTTAAAATATCCATCTTTCTAATAATTAGTTGTTTATCTCATTCTACTCATATTTTTGACCATTAAAATTGCATAATCGAAGTGTTTGTTCTGCATTCATTTACTTCATCATTATACATGTTCATATAGCTTTAAAAGACAAAATCAAATATCTGAAGGTAAAGAATCACACATCATAAAATAGCATAATAATGTTCAGTGTATCAAATAGCGTCCCAACATATCAAGTCATGAGTATCAAAATAATAATGTATCAACTATGCTACGATGGATCGGGGCGAGGCCTCACATCCTCCCCCACTAGGCATGAACTTCCTCCCAGAGTTTATCAAAAAGATATGGGTACTGAGATTGTATCCATGTTGCATCCTCCCATGAAGCCATAACCTCATCATAACAATCCCACTAGACTCTAACCTAGTCCAGCTTTCAACTTTGAAATGCTAGGATCCGTCGAGCAATAATACAAATAGGCTCCAGTGCTAACTAGCCGTTTGACTCCACCTACAAAGCATCCCAATCTATAATATGAGACTCATCATAAATGTATCCTCAAAGTACTAAAATATGAAATACATTATGGATGTGTGACAAGCTAGGTGGCAAGGCTAAATGGTAGGCAACTGGTCCTATCCTCTCTAGGATCTCAAACAATCCAATGAATCGGGGTGCCAACTTAGAGCCTTTTCTGAATCAAATCAGACTCTTGTGTGGCTGCACCCTTAAGAAAACTCTATCTCTAACCTAATACTCTTGATGTATCCTCTTCACATCAGCATACTTCTTCTGTCAATCTTGTGCCTCCCTCAAGCGCTATCTAATCAAGGTCACCTACTGCTCCATCTCCTTTACTAACTGAGGGCCAATATATACTCGATCTTTTATCCTATCCCAACTCAAGGGCATCCTACAAGGTCTTCCATACAAAGCCTCATAAGGTGACATACCTATGGAGGAATGGTGCATGTTGTTATAGGAAAACTCAACAAGATGTAGGTATTCCTCCCACTTGACCTGATAGTCCATTATGTACATACATAAAATGTCCTCCAAAACTTGATTCATTTGCTCAGTTTGACTATCAGTTTGAGGATGGTACACTGTACTAAAATTGAGCCTAGTTCTCAATATTTCCTACAACTCTCTCCAAAAGGAAGAAGTGAACAATGAGTCCCTATCAGAGATGATCTTATGAGGAATGCCATGAAGTCTAACAATGTCCTGAAAAAACACCTGAGCTATGTTTCGTCTTGTATATGTAGTATGCATAGGAGAGAAATGGGCAACCTTGGTCAACATGTCAACTGTCACCAAAATACCATCATGGCGATGAGATGACAAGGGAAAACCAACAATAAAATCCATAGATATAGCATCCCACTTCCACTCTACAATCTCATGAGGCTAAAGGAGCCCACTGGGATGACGGTGCTCTACCTTCACCCTTTGACACTTGAGGCATCTTGTAACTATGTTAGCAATCTGCACTCTCATGCCTAGCCAATGATACAACCATCTCAAATCTACATGTAACTTCTTAACATCGGGTGTGCTGCGTAAGGTGCTCTGTGAACCTCAAGTATAATGAGCTCATTCAAACCCCCAATGAAAGGTACATACATATGTCCTCTATGATGCAAGAGTCTATGAGACTCCAAAGAATACTCTGAATACTTCCCTTCCAAGGGTCTTTGAGAATGCACCACCTAACTAACCTCTACATAAAGCTCATCTGCTAGCAAGTGCTATAGAATTTGCTCTCTCAAGTCGGTGCTAGTAGTCATAGATGAAAGCTCATGGTGCCTTCTTTTTAAGGCATTGAAAACTATATTCTCATTTCCCTTGATGTAATGAATATCAAAATTGTACTCACAGAGGAACTCCATCCTCCTTCTTTGCCTAGCATTAAGGTTTGGCTATGTAAATATGTACTGCAAGCTCTAGTGATCAGAATGAAGCTCAAATATATGACCTTGAAGGAAGTGTTGTCACCTCACTAAAGCATGAACCACTACTGCAAGCTCTACGTCATGAGTAGGGTAATTGATTTCATGAGTCTTCAACTTCCTAGACTTGAAGGAAATAGGTCAGCCATCCTACATAAGAACTAGCCCTATACCATCCAAAGATGCATCAGTGCACACCACAAAATCCACAGATGGATCTGGTACTACAAGAATCGGTGCACTCGTGAGGGCTCTCTTGAGCTCTTGAAAAGATCTATCACACTTCTCTATCCACTCATACTTCTTTCCCTTCCTCTAAAGAGATGTGATTGGGTGTGCCAATCTAGAGAATCCTGCAATGAAGCATGAATAATATCCTACTAGTCCCATAAAGCTCCTCACTTTAGTGATAATGGTGGGTGCTAGCCAATCTATGATGGCCCTAATCTTCGATGGGTCTACTAAGACACCATCACCTGATATGAAATGACCCAAATAATATATCTTAGGCCTAAAAAATGCACATTTTGACAAGCTACCAAACAACTGATTCTCTCTCAACTTTTATAATACCTGTCTCAAGTGCTCTTCATGCTCCTTCTCATCACGAGAATATATTAGGATTTCATCAAGGAAAACAACCAAAAACTTATCCAAAAAAGTATGGAATACTCCATTCATGAGGCTCATGAATATAGCTAGAGTATTCATGAGGCCAAATGGTACCACAGTGAACTCGTAGTGACCATACCTAGTACAAAATGTAGTCTTAGGGATATCACTATCCACAAACCTCAACTGATGATAACCCAAATTAAGATCAATCTTTGAAAATACTTAGATACCTTGCAACTAATGGAAGTGATCATCAATCATAGGAAGAGGGTATCAGTTCTTGATGGTTACATTGTTCAACTGTCGATAATCAATACACAACCTTAGTGATCCATCTTTCTTCTTAACAAAGATTACTGGTGCACCCCAAGGTGACACACTAGGTTGAATATGCCTCTTCTCCAAGAGTTTCTCCAACTAAATCTTTAGTTCACTAAGCTCATGAGTAGTCATTCTATACGGTGCTCTCAATACTAGCTTCGCTCCTGGCACGAGATCAATATGAAATTTCATTGCTATAGGTGGAGGCTTACTCGAGAGCTCTAAAGGAAAGACATCTACAAACTCCTGTAATATTGGAAAATCATCAAGGGATGGATACCCCTCTGAATCTTTCTCCCTATCACTAATGGTGATAACGAACAACTGGCATCCCCTTTGCATGCACCGTCTAAGTTGCATAGTGAAAATCATACAAAGAGATATGGATCTCTTTATCGCAAGGATCACTTTAGAGATACCATCTTCATCCACACATTCCACCCTCTTTTGTCAACAATCCATCTTGGCACTGTGGGCATAAAGCCAATCCATGGTAAGAACAACATCATAAGAACCTAGAGGGCTAATGTGTAGATTATACATCATGGACATGTCTCCAATCTAAATCAAGAAATTATCCACCATAGAACTAACTGACACTGTAGCCCCTGAGGCTAACTCTACCTCCTAACTGACATCCTATCTAACTGCCACTAGCCCACAATGCTCCACAACATAAGGAGATATAAATGAGTCAGTAGCTCTGAAATCAAATAAAATAGTAACCATTGTACCCTATATAATAATTGTAGCCTCAATAACTATAGCCTAATGCTCAGCCTAGTGGTTGTCAACCACTACAAAAACTCTGTGGGATCTACCTACATCGCCAACTATCAGCTATAAAAATGCCCCTCTCTCAGCACTAGATGACTATCCTCGTGGAAACTCTCTAGCTATATGACCCATGCCACCACAAGTGTAGCATGGTCCTCATGTATAAGATCATGCACCCTATGATCTAGATTGTTGTGGGCCTCCTAACCTACTAGATCCATTGAAACCACCCCTAGAAAACTACTGAGTATTTACTGATTACAACTGTGGGGCCTTTACTTTTTAATTTTCCTTTGGACCCTATGAGTTCCACTACTTGGGCTTAGAGCCCTAATAACCCTATGAGGGCTTGTGCTACTACTGCTGAGGTTTTTTATACTAAGACTATTGGCCCTTAGAGGACCTTGTTGTGTAGTTCTGATTCTCCTTCCAGGGGGTTTCTATTGGGTAGAGTTTTGGTTCTGAGACCAATCTCATGACTCTTGTCTACCCCAAGTATCCTCTGCAACTAGTGCTACCTCAACTACTTATCCTAAAGTAGTATGGAAAGCCAAATGAATTGGACCTTGGAGGGAGAAATTCAAGTCCATAATGAATCAATGCACTCACTATTTCTCATCCTTCATGTACCTGACATATGTAAGGAGCTTGAGAAATTTTCTCTCATACTGAGCTACTATGAGACCCCTCTAATATAGAGAATGAAACTCCTCAATATGCTTTTGTTTGAAGTGCTCAGATAGGTACCTCTCTTTGAATCTCTCTAAGAATGAATCCTATGTAAGGCTATCCATCCTCGATCCTCCTATAATCTCATCCTAATGCCACCAATTGGAGGCATCTCCTCTTAGCTGATAAACTACTACACGTGCCTTCAAATTACTCCCATAAATATGTAATCCAAAGCACTACTAAAGACTCTGTAACCAGGCCTCTACTACTATCCCCTCTATGTAACCGGTAAAGAGTAGTGGTTTGAGTCATATCAACTCTCTGATATCATCTCCTATATGTATAAGAGGTCTATCGATTGGTGGTCCTCTTTGATGAATCAACTCACCCTCATGCTCATCTTGTCTCTCTTCCTGCCTTGGTGGGGGACTCCTATTCCTCTCTCTACCTTTGGCCCAACCTCCTTCAGGATCATGTGCTTCCCTTTTAGGAATCTGCTGGCATGGCTATATTATAGGTGCTATCCTCTACTAGACTACACTAATCAATTTCTAGAGGGCATCTAAAATATCTTGATTTGGGTTAGGTGGTGGAGGTAGTGGTCCATCCTCTTGTCCCACTCTACCATCTCTCACCCTATGACCTCTGCCTTGATGGTTTCTTCATGTAAAAGGAGGCATCCTACACAATTAAAGTTTTAGTTAAGTTTAGAAGCATAATGGTTTTAGGTTCCTCATGTTGAAACACAGGCTCTGATACCAAAATGTCATGCCCAAAATATAGGGAAAAACACATACAATTTTTTTTAAATTTTTTTTTAATAAATAATTAAACTTAAGTGCACTAAGTTCATAAGGTTAAGTTTAGATAAAAAACAAAGGTACTCAAGAGATGGATACACAATATCCTATCAATACTTTAATATTACAATTCAGCTTGAAGCCCATCAAATAGGAATAGATTGTTCACTATTATATCAATAAATTAAAATAAACAACTAATTTCATTAAGTTAAGAGATCTAACACCTTATTAGTTTTATTAACTCTCCTTTAAAATATTACTTCCTTAGAACAATGGTAACGTAATTAACAATCATGTTAAGTCCTAGTAACTTTAATCAACAAAAATCTATTAGACGAAAATCCAAAAAACAATCTAACTCATTGGCTTAGATGTCCAATTATTATCAAACTAAATATTCAAATCTTTTTAAATAACACATTACTATAATAACATCCTTCAAATAATTACATACACTTTGTTTTGATAACAAATTATTTGAATTTATAATCTACCAATTAACTTTAATTTATACTAAAAATTCAATTTAACTAGCACTATATTTCTATCATCACGATATTAAAACTATCTCCTTAATGAATTAAATAAAACAACTAATTTTTCAACAACGTATTAAACTAATATTAGAAACTACTACATTTTTTTTCATCGCAATCAATAATAAATTATTCTAAAACTTAAATATTCAATTACTAAACAACCATAAATCAAATATTATTCTAACTAACCACTTAAAAATAATTTCCAATATTTACCTATACTAATTATCACTAAGATTAATTTAACTAAAATTATAAATGTTATTATAACCAAATAACTATATAACCATTACTAAAACTTTTAAAATATAAAACTTGATTACTTAACAATGTATCTATAAAATCATCTAACTCAAAAATTTAATAGAAAAATAAATAATTGAAACAAATTAACATTATTAATAGCTAAATTAACTAATGTTAAAACCTAAACATACAAATTAATATATATTTCTTTAAAAAAAATCTTAAACTACCATAACTAAAACTAACCAACATATTATTTAACTCAAAAAGAATTGCCACAAACCTATAGTTTTGAACTTAATATAATACAAGGACTAAACTAAACAATCTAACCAACCCACTAACAACTAATCTAAACCTACTCTATACTTACCTAGACTAACCCCTTTACCATGTGACACATGTCACAATTCCCCTTCCCAACACATGGACGCCTTCCAAGGAAACTCACATGCAGCCCAAGTCAAAAAGGATGCTGGTTTAAAGAATTTGGGGGAATTGGTATGCCAAGTCTAAAGGGAAGACATAAAGGTAAAAGGGATGTTTAGGCCAAACATTCATAAACTTGTTTCAACCCAAAATTTGCACTAATCCCAATTGCTAACATGACTCTTATGATAGTCTGGCAATAGGGCACATGATCCCAAGGTTACTTAGTGGAGAAATTTGCATGGGCAAGGACAAGAGATTTTGTAAATAAAGACAAGTTGCAAGTTCTATTTATTGCTAAGTTGACCTAATATCCCATATTTCATTAAGTTTTAAAATCAAGTGTCACCTGCCATATTTCAACCTGCCCCACTTGGCATTTGGAGGTGCCTCTAACACAATGGATTTGGGCATGTGGGAGGCTTGATTTGTTTGTAGTTATAACTGAAGCCCTGGCCATGCCTATGTAGAATGAGTGGGGTGTAGTTAAGGACAAAAGATAGGGGGTGCAATAATGATTAAAAGTTTATTAGGTGAGTTCATAGAAAAAGAGGTATTTCATAAGTATAAATATTGCCTTTAAAACCAACTTTATTAATTTTTATATATGAGGAATTTGATAATAGAATTTTTAAAATAAATCAAAAGGGGAATATGATCTATTATCAATGGGATTTAATTTTGTATCCCCATACAAACTCCAGAGAGGAAATTGCTCTTGGGGGTGAACATTTTTTTTGCAAGGCCTTATTTTCTAAATGTAGATCTTGTGTTTGATTAACTTCTCTTTTAAACTTGCATGAACTCCCCTTTTTTTTAGAGGTATGTTTTTTTTTTGTCATACATTTTAATACAAGGGTATAGTTTTGTCAATTTATGTTTTCCAATTAATCTTATAATAAGGGTGTATGTTTTCTCCCAAATTGGATTTTACAAATAACTTGGTTGGCACAAGGAGATTGAATCATTTGTATCTATCAACAATGTCAAATTATTTGTTCCCAATTATCAAAACATGAATCAAATTTCTAACATTACATACGTTCTTCCACCACATATTTGAACTTGAAATTATCATAATTGATCATCACCATTTAATCTATTTTTCCAGACACATATGCATGAATTGAAATAACATAAGATACAATGCAAGAAGGTTTCTCAATATTTTCTCTTCTATTAATCAACTTGGTTCAAGGCTCCATCTAGAAAGAGCCAGTAAGAAAACCTGACATCCTTGCCACTACATCAAAATTTAAATACATTTTTACATAATGTTACAATACAATTTGAATTCTCTTCTAGGTCCTTCACAAGGGATCATTTCCAATATCTTCAATGCATCAAGGGAATCATGGAGAAGATGAGAACTGGCCTGGAGGTAAATCAAACATAATATGAATAACAAATCAAGCATGCATCCCCATCCTAGTTTTGCACAACAGGTTCAACATTGAACCAAACAAGGGAGAAGGTGGATTTTCTCAATAGGAGATGTCGATCACCATACCATAATGTAGCCCTTTCAAGGCAAAAACTTGAAGAACTTTAGTTCTTCCAGGAATACCCTTTCGAGGCCAATACAACAAGGATTTTCATTCCTTCTCTTCTTCAAGAATTCAAATTTTGAAAACATGGTATGTGATGACAAGTTGGGGCACATAACACCTTATGCTCTTTCCCTCTTCTCATCCTGAGAAGAGACTAAACACTATTGAGGTCCAACTAAGGCCCTTCCCCCATACATGGCCACTTCTTCCTTATCCAAGGGTGAGTAATGCCAAAATAGCCCCATACAATCCCCTGAAAGTTCAAAGAAACCACAAGAAAGACATCCAAGAAACATGTTTCAATTCATCCCAAGAAAACTCAACACACATACAAGCATACAATGAACAACACAATGACTTATGCATGAATCAAAGCATGAACAATATAAACAACATGAACAAAAGAGGTGAAGAACTCCTACCTTCACAATAAGGTTATGGTAAAATGAACAAGTTTGATATGAGCTTTTCCTTCCTTCCCTTCAATCTTCAAAAAACTTCTCTATAAAACTAGAGATTGGGTAACAACCAAAACTTCTTCAAAAATGCATCTAAATATGATCCTAACTCAACTAGACATTAGGTAAACCTCAAGGTGGAGTTTAAGTCTCCAACTCATGAAGGAGACAATCAATTTTTGCAATCAACCAAAAGTAGGGTTTTTGAGTGACCTTAAAAGTCAACCAAAGAAGCTAGGGGGGTGAAAAATACTCCCAACCCATACCCTTACCTCTAGGGTACTTAAATTTAATGTTTTTAAGCCTTAAAGACTTAATAGGGACCTATCAAAAGTTAGGAAAAATAGTAAGATCATTTAACAACCTTCAAAGAAAGACAATGCAAATTAGCTCAAATTAGTAAGGGGTTTAGTTTTGTCTTTCCATTAGGTTTCCTAGCTAAATATCCTTCATAGTCATTGCACACATCAGTGGTTCAAGAAATCACATGCATATATGTAAATTACATATTAAGAAAATCATATAAATTTAAAACATCCATCTTTCTAATAATTAGTTGTTTATCTCATTCTACTCATATTTTTTACCATTAAAATTGCATAATCAAAGTGTTCATTCTACATTGATTTACTTCATCACTATACATGTTCATAAAGCTTTAAATGATGAAATAAAATATTTGAGGGTAAAGCATCACACATCATAAAATAGAATAATAATGTTCAGTGCATCAAATAGTGTCCCAACATATCGAGTCATGAGTATCAAAATAATAATGTATCAACTATGCTACGATGGGTTAAGGCGAGGCCTCACATGTGCAATGCAATTTGACCTTCTATTGAAAGTTCTATCATGTGGTCTGCAATAGAGAAGTTGTTATCATAGGTGAGCATTTTAGCATGTGCAATATGTTTCTACAATGCATCCATGTTTAGGAAAATCATGTCTTCTATGTCTGCCAATGTAGCTCTTATCCTAGCTTCTTCTATTAGTAATTATACCTACATTTTAGTTAAGAATTTGATCTTTGTATAGTGGGAAGAGCTCTAACTTGGGTCAAGTTGCAACAGTTGTGCACTTTCTTTTAAATCTTCATCAATTTTAAAAAGTTTATCTTTAATTTCTTTGGTAAAATTTGAAGTATCATAGATTTTACCAAATAATGAATTCACATTGTTGCAAGAGGTCTTTAATGAGCCTAGAATAGTAGACAAGTCTACTCGATGAATTGAAATATTTTGTGCTATAAGCTCCACAACTTTATTCTCAATTTTGTTCTTTACTCTCTGCAACAATTTTTCCTATTCATTAAAATCATCATTGAATTTCTAGACTACCTTTGCTAATTAAATCAAAATTGGTTGAGAAGTGTCAATCTCTATGTTGAGTGCCTTTGCAAGAATATTCTTTGCATCTTCAATCATTCAAAATTCTTTATTTCCTTCTTCTTTAAGCTTTTGATGCTTAGCTTTTTTCTAAAGTAGCTCTTCAAATATATGCATATGATTAGGACTAAGATTCAAGATATCCCAATTTGGGATAGCTATCTCCTTATCAAGATCAATTTCTTCTTCCTTCTCTTTTCCTTTACTCAAAATTTTTGTACTCGGTTGAGGCTTGGTCTCAAGTGTCCTTGTACTTATTAATTGCATGCTTGGAATGCAAAAAATGGTAGAAATAGTAGGACTAATAGTAAAAGTAGATATTGCACTTATTGAAGAAATACCTTGTGTAACCAAAACTAATGGGGGAGGAAGTATTGTCTACTCAATAGATGAAGTGCTTGTCACTTTTTTCAATGAAATACTAAGCTAAATATGTGCAAAAATTGATTGAGTGCTTGTACTTGCAATGTTTGACACAATCAATTCTATAGTAGCTTTCTCTAAGCTTCATGTTTTCAATTCTTTTCTCAAAGAATGAGGAAGTGAGGCTATGAGTGCTACTACAATCTTCTTAGGGTCAGTCTCCTCAATGTTTTGAACTTTAGGTAGATCTTCCTTAGTAGCTTCCTATTCCTATTCCTCATCATCTATATTTTCATTATTTGTTTCCTCTTCATGATTATTTCATTCTTCTTCCTTTTCATCATCATCACCATCACTATCATAATCTTTTTCATTGACATTAATAAAAAAATCACTCTTCTTATGAAGATTATAGATGTTCTTCCATGTGTTGGTAGCATTCTTCACTACATGTTCAATGCCATTGATTAATATCAGAAAAGTGTTAAACTTTAAGGTAAGTTTCTTTTCATTTCTTGATGGACTCATTAACTTCTTTATTACTCAAGACTAGCATGAGTTGCATCAGGGTCTGCTCATATATGTATCTTGCAATTTTCTTGGCTTGTTTCCATCTAGGCTTAACTTTCTCCATCAATTCACTTAGAATCTACTAAACAAGGTATTCTAGAGAATATTTCCATTTTCCCATCTTAGACATAACCATGTCTTCAATTTTCTTCTACTCCTCTACAATTCTTATTTCACACCTTAGTGATTTGAAATTTGTGATATTGGATCCAATGTCAATCTCCTTCAAATTTTATTCAAATGAGGATGGTGGCCTTTTCAAGATTAAATATCCTCCTTGTTTCTTCCTAGATTCCCTCCTTGTGAACACTATAGTAGATGGTTCTCTAGGTTTTGTTATAACAACCTTAACTTTCTTCTTTACTAGCTCTTCTTCCTTTGACTTCTCTTCATGTTCTACTTCATCTTCCTTAATGTCATCACCTTTACCTTTAGCCAACAAAACAGTGGAGTGAGTTTTCAATTTTGCAATCCTCTTCTTTTTTTTGTTGATCACCTAAGGGAGTTTTATTCTTGCTTTTGCTTCGTCAAAAGTGCCAAAATATGCAAATTTTGGGTCAACAAGATCATTTAATAGTGCTTCAATAATGTCCTTAGTTTCAACAATGTTAACCTGATAACCTAGAGGCTTGACCCATACAATTCTCAGTCTAACTACTTCTATATACACTCTATCACTATCTACCATGAAACAAATATCATCTTTGTAGTCATCAACAAGTTTCTCTAGTATCCTAAAAAAGTTGATTCATCTTGTCCTTAAATGCATCAAATTAGTTATCCATAATATATAGTTTTCTCCCATTTTAGCTATATACTCATTAATTTGGTAAAGAATAGGTACATCCTTCCTCCCTACAACAATACCTTTTGATGGGCAAAAATTTTGCACATAGAAAAATAGACAAGTTAAGAGTGAACAAAACTTACAAGGATTATTATTTTAAGTTGTTATACTCTCCATATTTTTGTTGAATTGATTCAACATCAACTCAGCAAGGTCAAGTGACACATTATTCTTAGCCACTTTGTATGTGAGACCCATAGCTTTGCATGATACATTGTTGAGTCTGCTTTAGCTATATATCTTATGTATAATGATATGTATCCTAAAATTCAATTCCATATCTATAACATAGTTGATCTTCATTCCCCTTCCATCCCACTCGGCTAGGGTTTTCTTTTCTAGCTCGACCCAAACTAGGGTTTTGGTCACCTGTGCCTTGGTTAGCATTGGAAGTCTTGTGATCTAATGGATTATTTTCTTTACTATCACAATAGGTTGCTCCAACCACAATTGACCATTATGCAGATGGCTGAGGATAAATTTTGTCTATTTAATTTGAAAATCTCGTGGCATGTGCAAAATGTGAGTCAAACCCTTAGCTTCAAGGTGTTGATGTTCTAGTTTTAGTATGCCATTTACACAATGCTTCTCTAGGGTTTCATCCATTTTTCAGGTTCCAAAATCTTGAATAACACATCAAAAATGTGATTGAATATCATTAATCAACAGTACCTTGGATGAAATTTGTCATGCCCAAAATATAAGGGCGAAAACACACACAAATTTTTATTTATTTTTGATTAATTAATATAATATGGTCGACAAAGGTTGAGATGTTTAACTAAAATGGAGTTAATTGTCTGAGGGGTTTAAGATTTAGATAGCTATAGGCTATGAAGCTAGATGCAATATCACCATTGATAATCAATAGGGTTATGACTCAACCTGATCATTTCGTAAAGAGATTATTAGGGTGAACTGAAAGTCTCTAGTAAATCCATTAATAAAATTAAATGACTATTCCATTTAATAATGTCATAATCTATCAATTGCTTTAATAAATACTTTAAAATTAACCAATTAACTAGTTCCTTTCATTTACTTGATACATGAACATCATTACAATTTTAATCATTTAACATTAAGAGAATTTGATACTTTAGAAGATCAATTTAAGTCTAACTATTCCACACATGCTAACTATGTTTTTAAAACTTAATTCCAAAGTCTAAACTAACTTATTAACTTATCATTTATGGTTGAAACTGATGTCTAGAATAGATTCAAAAAACTATAATTTAATCTAAACTTCATTTGAAAATATCATAAATTTAAATCCACATTAATAAAGTCCATTTCAAAATCAATCTAACAATGCTCACAATAGTATAAAACTAATTAATAAAACATTAAAATTATTCTAATTAAAAAATTTCAAATTTCAAGTTAAAACTTTTAAATTAGAACTAATTAAAAATCAAATAAGTAAGTCACTAGTCTAACAACAATTTAAAGCTAATCTTAACACTTATTAATAAAATTATCTAAAATTAATAAAAGAACAATTAATAATTAAGATACTATCATTGTTAAATTTTCTTATAATCAAGTTCCTAAATTACTAACACCATGTAAAAGCCACATTTAAAAATATTAATAAATCCTATTCTAACTTAAAATTATTATTCTACTCTCTAATAACATGAAACATCTACAACTCTAGCTGAATTTTTAATGTTACTCTTATTCCCAATTCAAATACAAATTTAAATCCTAATTAATCATTTAAACAAAATAACATAACATTACTATTGATCTAAAACACTAACTACTACCTATAACCTACTAACTAGCAACTACTCATCACCATTAACAAAACACAAATAACAATTTATAATTTTGAAATACCCCTAAACCCCAAACCTACTCTACCTACTCTCCCAAACTACACAAAACCAAAAAGACAATCATATTATATAATTTCCCCCACCCTTACTACCTACCCTTTTCCCACCCTACTTCCTGGGCCCGTCCCACCCCATGAGGCCTCCACATCCCAAGGGACTGCATGTTGCTCGAGTTTGACTTAGTGCAAACTATTCCCTGGTGTGGGTTTGGCACAAGTGGGAGGTCAGCACTTCCATGTGGGGAGTATATGGGGTGGAATATTAAGGGGTTATGTCTCCCCATAAGTTTTCAAGTTTAATTCTTTTTTTGGTATTAAAACTTCATTGCTTCCCTTACATGTTTGAAAGGACACCTGTACCTGCTCATGCCTAGCATTAAAATGGGAAGCTTAGACAAGTTGAGAATGGGAAGGAGATATTAAGTGGGTGGAGTTTAGATTTTATTTTGATTTAAAATTAAAATGGACATAAAGCCCTAGGCTAGTACCATGCCTCCTATGCCTCTAGGAGTTAATGTAAAAGTTTTATGGTTGAGAAATGTCAACAAGACATGTATTTAATCATTTAAATTTCAAATGTAATTGATTTATATTCTTTTTAAAAGATTTAATATTGGTATTTTTTTAATTTGCAATCCAAAAGGATAATAAAGAGAATATTCTCTGACTTAGGGGGGAAAATTAAAATTTTCCCCATACATTTTCCAAAGAGGTTTTTCACTCCTGGAGATGGACATTTTCTTTTAAAATCAATTTAGTCTAAGTGTTGACATGTGATATACTTTCTTCTTCTACTAGGAATGAATATTAACCTATTGACAACATTGATTTCCTATCGACAAGCATACTAACAAGGATGTGTAAAAAGGTTATATTTTCTCCTTCTCTCCTATAATTTATGTTTCATCTAATCATCATACATCAAGGTGTATGTTCCATTTTTGAATTCAAGGGAATACATAATCTCTTACTCAAACTGATTTGTTCATCATGAAACTTAACAAGGAGAGAAATAATTTTGAGTTCACAATGTAGGATTTTTATTTCATCTCAATACTTATACATCAAATTGGAAGCTTCATCATTTTAATACTCTTCATTAACATAATTGAAACTTAAAAATTCATAATTCAAAGACATTATCCATCAATCTATTTTCTCATAAGCACATGCAAAAATTGAAATCACATGAGAGCAATACAAGGAGGTTTTCATAATCCTTTTTTTTCCTCCTCTATTGTTCATCCTGGTTCAAGGATCCATCGGGAAAGAACTAGTAAGAAAACCCAATGTATTTGCCAATACATCAAAATTCAAATAAATTTTACATAATATTACAATTCAATTGAAATTTCTTCAAGGACTTTCACAAATGAACTTTTTCAATGTCTTCAATGCATCAAGGAAACCATGGGAGAGACAAGAACCAACATGGAGGTAAAAGAACACAATGAGGTGAACAATTCAAGCATGCATCCCCCATCTGATTTTGCACAATAGGTTCAATAATGAACCAAAATAGGGGGATGGTGGATTTTCTCAATAGAACATGTCAATCACCATACCATAACATAGCCCTTTTGGGGCTAAAACTTCAAGAACTTCCATTCTTTTACAAGGCCCTTTCAAGGCTACTTCCACAAGGAATTTCATTCCTTTCCATATTCAAGAATTCTCAATAATAACAAAGTTTGGGATGACAAGTAGGGGCCCATACACCGTACCCTTTTTCCCTCCTCTCACCATGAGAGGAGACTCTACACTATTGAGGTCCAACTAAGGCCCTTCCCCAAAACATGGCCACTTCTTCTCTATCCAAGGGTGAGTGATGCCAAAAAAATTCTCATAAAATCCCCTCAAAACACAAAATATGAAAAAAACAAGCATGAGTATGACATCAAAAGAAAATAAAGTTAAGATCCCTCCAAATCAAACCCAACACACAAGCAAGAAATACAAGACTACACAATGCCTTATGCATGATTCAAGGAATATTCAAGCATGAACACATGAAGAAACAATTTCAAGGAGTAGAGAACTCCTACCTTCATCAAAGAGTGATGGCAAAATGGTGGTTTGAGAAGAGCTTTTCCTTTCCTTCCTTCAATCTTCAAACTTTCTCCAAAACTAGAAATTGGGTGACAAAAACCAAAACTACTCCAAAAATTCCTCTAAGTATGATCCTTAACTCAACTAGACTTCAAGTAACCTCAAGATGGAGTTTTGGTTCACCAAATCAAGTAAAGAGACAATCTATTTTCGTAATCAACCAAAAGTAAGATTTTTGAGTGACCCTAAAAGTCAACCAAGAAGATTAAGGGGTTGGAAAGTGCCCCCAACCCATACCCTTACCCCTAGGGTACCTAAATTTGATGTTTTAAAGCCTTAAATACTTAATAAGAACAAACAAAAGCTAGGGAAAATAGTATGACCAAATAACAACCTTTAAAGAATTACAATACAAAGATAGCACAAAATTAACAAGTGGTTTAGTTCCATCTTTCCATTGAGTTTTCTTGGCTGAATTTCCTACACACTCATTGCACACATCAGTAGATCAAGAAATCACATGCATTATGTAAATTACATATTAGAAAAATCATATAAATTAAAGCATCCATTTTCTAATAATCAATTGTTTGTCTAATTCTACTCATATTTTTGACCATTAGGCTTGCATAACCAAAGTGTTAGTTTTGCATTCATTCACTTCATCATCATACATGTTTATAAAGAATTAAATTATGAAACAAATACCTAAAAGTAAAGCATCACACATCATAAATAGCATAATAATGTTCAGTGCATCAAATAATGTTCTGACATATCGAGTCATGAGTATCAAAATAATAATATATCATCGGTGCTAGGATGGGTTGGGGTGAGGCCTCACAGAATTTTAGATTGACCTTCACTTGGATCTAGGGTTTCTACAATAGCCAGACTCAGGTTGAATTCTAGTGCCTTCCATTCCAAGCCTTGAACTAACATATCTACCCCTTTCTTATTCTTGATGCTAGAGGATGCCATTTGCTCAGTAGGGTTTTCAAAGACACAAAAATCTCCAATAGTAATTCACTTAGATCACTCAGATGAACTAAAATAGCTTTGCACAAATAGCTCTAGAAAATTTGTAATGATAGATGAATTTGATTTCACCTTTTTATCAAATTTTTCCTTTTGATCACCATAAATGTCTGGTATGATCATTCGATCAAATGATAGACTATCTTCCCCTTGGCCTGCATTGAATGATTCAAAGGAATATCCATGGCTCAATTTCCACAAAATAATGAGTTACTCCTAGCCTTGTTAAGTAAGGTCTACAACCCGACCTAACTTGGTAATCACTAGCATCTTATTGAATGCTTGGTGATCCCTTTGCATCTTGAATGCTAATATGGATCTTTTATTTCACTGACTAGAACTGATGTGAGATATTTTCTTTAGAATCTTAATTCTAGTTCTTCTTGCAAGATATCAAGTGGAAATGCTTGATTTAGCCAATTCTTGAGTGACAAGTTCATCTTTGCTTGGACTTGCATTCTCAGAAGATTTTGGAATCCATTGTTGTCTTGCCTGCTTTGTGATTTTATCAGCTTTTTCTTTCTTTTAATCTTTAATTCTTCCAGTATTCATATAGTTTTTGGCAAGATGAGCAATTTCTATACAAATAAAACATCTTCTAGTGTTGTCCCTTCTTCTCATGTGATGTTTTACACACTTCATTACAATGTGTCCAAATTCTCCATAGTAATAATATTTGCACCAAGTGTTATAGTCCCAACCAAATATAGCTTTTACAATCTATTCTACTAGGTTCAATATCTTAAATTTTCACTTTGAAGATTTGTGCCCATGCTTCTTGCATTTTTGGCATTTACATTCAAACTTAGGTTTCTCTTTGCATTCATTAGCTCTATGACCATGTTGATTGTAATTGTAGCATTTTCCAATGAATTTAGCTTTCCCATTACTCCAATATTTGTTTAATGTATGACCTATCTTACCACAATGACTGTAGGTAGGTCTTTGATTCTTTTGAGCTCCTCGCTTGGATGATTCAACTTCTTTTGTATATCCAACTCCTACTTTTCCTTTTTATTTGTATTGGATTTTCTCATTTATTTGATCCATGTATTCTTGAGATTTCATCATCCTCTCATTGGTTTTGTTTTCAATCTTTAGATCATTCTACAATATTTCATTTCCTGATCTTAGATTCATGATTTCTTTATTTGCATTGGTAAGCTGATCAATGAAGTCTACCTACTAAAGAGATAGGTGTTAAATTTCATTTTCTTTTCTTCTATCTCTTCTTTTATCTTCTTTTTCTCTTTCATGACTTAACACAATCTTACTGCTTGAATTTCTTGTTCACTTTTTAGTTTCCTAACTTCTTCTTGAATTGTACCATTTTTTTCCAATAGTTCTTTGATTACCTTATTTGCTTCATCTGAGTTGCTTTATGAATGGATGTCTTCGATTCTTTCTTCAATGTAGTGGTCATTCATCTAGATTGCAAGATATTTTCTTCTTTTCAAGGATTCAGAGAGTTTTTCTTTTGCTTTTCTGAATTTTCCAATAGCCAATTCCAAGTCTAGCTTTTCATTGTTAATGACCTTGTCAAGTCTGAATACCTCCATAACCTCTTGATCTTTGCTCAAGCTATTAAACTTTTTCTCCGAGAACCACAAAGCTATGATACCAATTTTTGGAAATATATGTTAGTCTCAAAATGGTTTTAACATTTGAGTGTCATCACACTTAACCATTTTCTACATTGGAGCTGAGCACACTATGTATGTTGAGCCACAACATAAGCCAAGTCAGGAAATCCAACAGGTGCTGAGTGATCTTTACATGCCAAGTAGACTTCAGGTGCCGAGTGAGGATCAGGTGCAGAGTGAAGATCAAGTGCTGAATGACTTTAAGTGCTAAGCATGATACAAGTGCCAAGTGATATTTAAGTGCCAAGTCATAGATGATGCTGAGCAATATAGAAATGCAATAGGAGCTGATTAAGCCAATTTGTTAGATGTGCTGAGCATCTGGGATCAGTAAGTGCCGAGTAATATAGAATAGACATACGAGTCTATAACTTTACAAATTTAGATGTAAACCATTTTCATGGCTGATATATGATGAATCTCGAAGGATTAAATGATAAGATCAAATCTTTTATATTTTCTATGCAATCTACATGCAGCCAAATAGAAAAATGGAGAAGGCATGCAACCAATAATAAAAGTGCAAGGAATGAGCAGGAACCAGAGATTCAATATAGATTATAGATCCATATCTAACCCTAAGTCTTTGAATGTCTTTATAAGGAAGACTAAGTCACATTGTATGAGGATGGATGAAGGTGTGGAAGGTAAACTATTTTCAAAGTGAAAAATATCAGATCTCAAAGGATCAAGATCAGAGAAAGCAGATCAAGTGCCTGTATTCAGAAATCAAAGAATTGTAAACTATTAGATTTATCATACCTAATAATCTCTAGCAACTATATTAGAAAGGAAACCCTATGGTGATAGGTTAGCTTAACAACTATTTTGTAGATCCTTTAAATAGGTGATTAAATCCTTTAATAGGGTAACACTTCTTGTAAAGTGTTTGTAAATCCTTTAACCAGGTCACTCTTGATACAGTGTAAAGCCTTTAACAGGGCAGGCCTTTTACAGGGTAGACCATCAAAAGTGGTTAAACATTATTGCCACAATAATTTTTGTGGGTATCATCCCCACCCCAGTTTTACCTTCATATTCCTAGAGGGTTTCTGGGTTACCAAAATTTCTAGTGTTATGTGGTGATGCACATGTGTTTTTCATAATTTCTTAATGTTGATATGCATGCATGTACATTTCAATATTATGTTATTAAGGATTTGTGAAAATAGGTTAGAAGCTAGTACTTTTGATTCAACCTCCCCTCTTAGAAGCATTCTTTCCATTAAGATATTCCAACAATTGGTATTAGAGTTGCAAGGTTCTCACAAGAAGAAGTCTAACAACTTGGAGAAAAAGGTCTGAATATGGAAGTCTTCAAACTTGGAAAGATTATTGTAAATCAAGTGATTGATGTGCAACTAGATCTATACAAAGCAGAGGAAGCAAGGGAGGAACTACGAAATCTTTGAAAAGAAGAAAGGATATAGCCATAGTTGAAAATGATACAAAATACAAGGAGATAGATACCACAAAACTATTTCCCAATGGAGACACTAAAGAGTTTGATGTAGCAATCACAGAACTGATGGAGAAAAAAAAAGTTCAAGTAGAAGAGATAAGATCTCTCAAGATGGAACATGAATCATAGGCCATAATGTTATGTGAAATCACTGAACAAAAGAAAAGAGAAGTCGAGGATAAAGTCATGAAGGAAGATGACCAAAAAAATCTTGCAAATAGACTTGAAGAAAAATGTACTGAATTAACAAGGATGTCAAACATGTAGATGGATACACTTGCCCAAATGATGAACCTTCATCATGAACTCAATATGAAAGATATTGAGATCTCTACTCTGAAGATGCAAAATGAACAAATAATGAATGAATTGAATAGAGAAAAAGAGGTAGCAAAGAATATAAACAAGTCAAGTGAAGCCATCAAGTACTTTGAATAGTTGATGAAATTTCCAAGATCAACCCATGATACATCAGGACTTGGATACAATAGCACTAAAATTGGGGAATCATCAAAGAATCTTGAGCGAAAAGGTGACAAAAGTAAGGATTCTAAACCCATTTGTCATTACTGTAATAAAAAGGGGCATACTGCTAATATTTGTAGGAGTAGAAGATTTAATTAGAAAAACACACCCAAGAGAAAGAGTTATTGTCACAAGTGCAACATGAAAGGACATATGACACAAGATTGCAAATACAAAGTCATAAGGACACAAAAATTTGATGGACATTTTCATAATTGTAAGAAGTATGGACATACAACATTTGAATGTAGATCAAAGTCTATGTGGGCATCAAATCAACAAACAAAAATAAAAGAAAATGAAAGTCAGTACCATTGGGATTACAACACCAAGTATAGCTATCATTATTGTTAGGAATATGGACATATACCCCAGAACTACCTAAGAACACATTTCAAAGGGAACTATAAAAGATGGTTGAACCAAACCACATGTTTTAGTTGCCTGAAAATTGATCATATCAGTAGAAACTATCCTACAAGGTCAAAGGCACCAAAGATTAAAGTAAACAAGGGCAAATAAAAGATTGATGTGAAACACATAAGAACAGACATGAAGAAAACATGGCAGAAAAAGAATGAATCAAGTTCATCCAATGAAAGGATCACTTCACCCACAAAGTCAAGTGATCATTTCTCATTCAATTAAACACAAGAAAGAGACTACAGGGCTTATACATATAAGAAAGTATCATACATCAGCCCTAAACCATGAAGAAGCAATGCCAAGTAGAAATAAGCATGAAACAAGATGCCAAGACAAAATGTTAAATGATGATGCCGAGCTATCTTTGGATGCCAAGTAAAACTCTAATACATGTCGAGTTCCTAACAGCGACCGAGTTGATAGCTAATGCCAAGTTGAGTAACTCCTATGGAAGCCGAGTGAAGTGGAAATGTAGTGCAAGCCGAGTAATGTCAAAAATCCTTCAGAAGCCAAGTTAGTAGTTGAGCATTTAATGCGATGGAAATAGGGTATATTATTATGATTTCAATCATTTTTCTTCATCACGATCAAGAAGAAAAGAAGAGAAAGAGAGAAAAGCGACTTCATAATAGTGAATCCAGCATTCCAAGTAGATTGCAACCCATTACAATGCATTTTCATCGATCTTGAGGTATTTTCCATTTGTGTCGAGTTACGCAGTTTCATATTTCTGTGAAAAGGAAACCCTAGTTTGCAAAAATGGCTTTGAGTTCTGAGACAACCCAGGACAAAGAGTTGTTTGAAGTCCAATTAGTATCTAATGAGGTTAGGCAACCTGATTTTTGCCCTATCCCTAAAGTTGCATACAAAAACAATTCCATCAGAGCCCTCTCTTGCATACCCCCAAATGTTGTTATGGTTTAGGATGTAAGGAGATGTTATAATTGCAAGATAGGAGCCATAGGAGACATGGAAATAACAGAAGCCTATGCAAAGCTATGTGTAAATGGAGTCTTGAAAGATGAATACAAAATTTCTGAAAAGAAGGGTTTAACATGAGTTTTGAGTTTTCCTATCATATTTAAAATAGAATGGATTAGACTTGTGTTGAAAATAATTCATGATGGTAGTCTATGGTTAGAAGATGTCCCTGTCAAAATCACAAAAAGAATTATTCATAGGGTAACTAGATACCCTACCCTAGATCAGCGCAAGACCTTGAGAAGTGAATCCAAGGAGGTTATTGAAAAGAACACTGGTACTTAGTGGAACAAAAGAGGAATGAAAATTCACACCATTCAGGATCCTCTACTTGAGTTTTTTGTTAGAGTTATTGCCCACAAATTCTATCAATCTAGTAGACTCAACAGTGTGCCATGTATTGCAGTAGATGTAGGCTAAAAACTATTGAAAAAGGATCATACTTATGATCTTGCAGAACTGCAACTACAACAAATTAATGAAAACCTAGTAGCCATAAGAAGGAGAAAGGGTGCTCAATGTAAATTTGGAGCATTTCTAGTTTGTGTATTCTTTTATGTTCAGAATGAATTTCCCTCTTTTAGAAAAGTTACATGGAGAAGTGATAGAACTATCATATCCCAAATTAGTGAATATATAGAACAAATGGGAGACAATTTTGATACCCTAATGACAAGCTATTTTGAGGATTTCAAGAAATCCATGAAGCAAAGGGTGAGAATACTAGTTGCCTTGGTGGAAAAACATATTAATAATATATGCTTCTTAGTTGATATTGACTTCACCTATATCCAAGAAGAAATTCCAAGGGTGAGATGGCTAAGGCCATTTGGTTATGAGATCAACATACATAAAGCATTTGCAACAATAACTGCATTGTTGGTAGAAGAGACATATAAGAGTGTCCCACACTTTGGCACTTACGATGTGGTAAGGTCAAGGATAAATATGGAATTAAAAACTACCTTGACATTGAAAAAGAAAGATAAATTGATGAAGAAAATTAAGAACAAATTTGGTGAAGGAATAGAGGCTGAAGCTGAAGAAAAAGATGAGGATGAACAAGAGCAAGGCCAAATGGAATTAACTCAAGGCCTAGGTAAAGACAAGGAGGAAGGTGCTGAGGAAGAAGAAGCCAAGGATGCACCAACCATAGCCAAGCCAAAGAAAATAAAGGCAACAAAATAGCCTCCAACTCAGTCCAAACCAAAGAAAACTGCCATGCCATCACCACAAAAGCTAACAACTAGAGCTGCAACGAGGGCCTCCATGAAGAAAGCTAAAGAGGAATCCACAAAGAAGAAAACAACCAAGAAGACATAGGAAGAGCCAAGGAAAAGAAGAAAATATGTGGCTCAACCTGATACTGATGAAGAAGATCAATCTGAAAAGGTCAGCCATTTTTTAGTTGATACATTACATAAAAAGATTGTAAATGGAGACAAGCAACATAAATAAAGTTGATTTCAATAAGTTCACTAAAGATGAAAAAAATAGAATAGAAGAATCAACATATGGAATGATGGCATAGGTCAAGTATACTCCTCTTGAACTAGATGGACAATTGCCAAATGAACTGTCTAAAATTGTAGAAGACAGATGGCATTTTTGTTTGAAAATGGAGAAGGAGATGAGAGAATCAACCTTAGCAAGCATACTGCATGATTTGACTAAGGAGAAAATATAGAGAGTAGTCAAAAGGAATAATACTAAGTTTACACCTAAGTATAGGGCATTCTTCATTCTCCAAAACAAAATGGAAGAAATTGTACAAAGAAGAACAAAATCATGGAAGAACTTGTACAAAAAGATTGAAGATTTTATTCAAGAAGAATACAAGGAAGAAGCTACTACTCCACCAGAAAAAAGAAGAAAAGGGAAAGAAGAGAAGATAGAAGTAGAGCAAGGTGGAGAAGAAAATAAGGAAGAAGAAAAGAAAGAAATAGAGGGGGAGACACAAAAGAAAGATGAAACAACAAGAACTGAGCAAGAGAAGCAACATGACCAAAGTGTGCAAGACACACAATTGCCACCTTCTAGCCCTCCTCATGTACCCATCACACTTGCAGAAACTGTAATAGTACAAGATTTTCTTGTCACTTCTACTCAGACCATCAATCCATTAACTGCAAAGGATCGCAAAAGAATCCTTGACCAATCCATGCAATAAGCAAGATTATGTACAGATCTAGTATTGGTCAGCATGGATGAATTAAAAAACTAGTAGAAAACAAAATTAGAGATAAGGTGAATCCACAAGAACCACCTTCCATCATCTCTATAGCTACTAGTGGTCAACTTCAAATTTCATTAGTTTTTTCATCAGGCATAGTTGACACAACAATACAAAAGCCAAGTGTAGCAGTAGAAAAAGAAATAGAACAAATAGAACGGACTATTACATCTAATCCTGTAGCACAAACTCAAGGTGCACTTCCTAAAATTACAATAATTGATCAAGGTACACAGAAGGAGGAGAAAACAGAGGAAAACCCTAAAGAGTAGGAGGCAATACAAGCATTGATAAATTTGCCTACCTTGGGGACTCCTTCACAAAAGCCATTGCAAATATCAGCACCAAGATCCAATTCTACAAAAGTTGCAAGGGTACTTCACTATCGAGACCCTAAACTAGATGAGGAGATAGTCATACCAAGTTATGGCTCAAAAACAATAAACATTGATCAAATCAATGAGGTGCAAGAAGCATTAAATAGAAGAAACAGGCAAGAGATACTCAGGAAGGAGTATCAACAAAAACAAACTTTACATGAAATTAAAGACATATTTATGGATGCCTTCAATATTCAGTCACTAAATGAGTCCAAGCATACCATGGAACAATTATCAGATATTGTTGACCAGGTGAAAAATGTAGACCAAGAGACTAATACAAAACTTATGGAATGGTCTAAAAGAAAATTTCAAGGGAAAGTTAATAAGAAAATATCTAGTGAAATAACACTTTCACGGATTGAATTGGAAAAGGTCATAGACAAAGTGATAAAGGTACTTGAGAATATATTCTCATTGTACAAAAAGTTGTGTGACTTTTCATACTTCAAACAGGAGACAAGCCAAAAGATAATGAGCATGGAGAGGAATTTGAATATTTCAAGCATGCAGCTACCAAAAGATCTAGCTCAAAGTGAGAAGCATTTTACTCAAACGCTTCACACTCGAAAATAAATAGTTGTATTAGCAATAGAAGAGGCCAACATCAAGGCAAAATTGATATAGCTCCAATCCTCCATTACCCCACATTTAGAAGTCCTCCATAAAGAATAGGTCTATGCTAAAGTTTTTCTCAAGAAAGATCCAAATATTTCTACTTTAGAAGGACTTATTCACCTTGCTATCGAGACTGCCATCCAGCACAAGTCATTGGAAATTGCTTTGCATAATTGGGATGCAACTCTCAAGATGATTATGGAGGTAAACAACACATTTTTGGAAAAATATGGTCTTAACCCTTAAAACCCTTTGACATAATTATCAAAAAGGGGGAGACAAGATGAGATGCCTGAGAGACAAGATTAAAGGGGAAGTTAACAGGGGGAGACAAGATAAAAGGGGATCATGATATAAAGAATAAAATTTTTGGTTACCACGTAGATAATGGCACAATCAACTCAGGGGGAGTTACAACAATTTTGAGGTATATATTGTATATTACAACATTTTGATCAAAGTTTTAAAACCTAAATGTACTCATAAGGTCAGTTAAGTGTTTTCATCACTCATGTCAAAGGGGGAGATTGTTAGTCTCAAAATGGTATTGACATTTGAGTGTCATCACACTTGACCATTTTCTACATTGGAGTTGAGCACACTATGTATGTCGAGCCACAACACAAGCCAAGTCAAGAAATCCAACAGGTGCCAAGTTATCTTCAAGTGACAAGTAGACTTCAAGTGTGGAGTGAAGATCAGGTGCCAAGTGAAGATCAAGTATCGAATGACTTTAGGTGTCGAGCATGATAAAAGTGCCCAGTCACAGATGATGCCGAGCAATATAGAAATGCAACAAGAGCTGAGTAAGCTAGTTTGTTACATGTGTCAAGTATTTGGGATTAGTAAGTGTCGAATAACACAAAATACCAATATGAGTCTATAACTTTACAAATTCAGATGTAAAACATTTTCATGGTCGACATATGATGAATCTCGAAGGATTAAATGATAAGATCAAATCTTTTATATTTCCTATGCAATCTACATGCAGCCAATAAGAAAAATGGAGAAGGCATGCAACCAATAATAAAAGTGCAAGGAATGAGCGAGAAATAGAGATTCAATATGGATCATAGATCCACATCTAACCCTAAGTCTTTGAATGTCTTTATAAGGAAGACTAAGTCTCATTGTATAAGGATGGAAAAAGGTGTGGAAGGCAAACTATTTTCAGAGTGAAGAATATCATATCTCAGAGGATCAAGATCAAAGAAAGTAGATCAAGTGCCTATATTCAACAATCAAAGGATTATAAACTATCAGGTTTATTATACCTAATACTCTCTAGCAACTATATTAGAAAGGAAACCCTATGGTGATAGGTTAGCCTAACAACCATTTTGTAGATCCTTTAAATAGGTGATTAAATCCTTTAATAGGGTAACACTTCTTGTAAAGTGTTTGTAAATCCTTTAACTAGGTCACTCTTGATACAGTGTAAAACCTTTAATAGGTCATACCATCAAAAGTGGTTAAACATTATTGCTCCAGTAATTTTTGTGGGTATCATCCCCACCCTAGTTTTACCTTCTTGTTCCTGGAGGGTTTTTGGGTTACCAAAATTTCTAGTGTTATGTGGTGATGCACATGTGTTTTTCATAATTACTTAATGTTGATATGCATGCATGTACATTTCAATATTATGTAATTAAGGATTTGTGAAAAATAGGTTAGAAGCTAGTACTTCTAATTCACCCCCCACCCTCCCCCCCCCTCTCAGAAACATTCTTTCCATTAAGATATTCCAACTATATATATATATATATATATATATATATATATATATGATACGCTAAGTTACTGAGAGAGGAGGGGTAAATTAGTAACTATTAAAACTTAATCCTTTATCTCACCAATTAATTCTTTATGTGAATTATGATCTAATCGTATGCATGAAAAATTGAAAACATTAAAACATTCATAACATTTGACACCCACTATGGTTACCCAAATACTTTCCAAAGAGAAAGTAAAGCTTGGGTGGGGATGATACCCACAAGCTTTAGTACTACAATATAAAGTTGGCTTGTTAAGGCTTACAATGATCACTTCTAATGATCTACCTTGTTAGGAGTAGTAAGAACTGCTAGGTCCATCTTACAAAAGGATTTACAAATATACAATGAAGTATGCACTCAGTAAAGAGATTTACAAAAGATTGCTAAGTCTACCTTGTGAAAGGATTTAACTAGTCTAGCTCTTAAGACGAAACACTGGCTAATGTTTGAGCTATGATAGATAAATCTTTTTTGCTCCTTATACTATTGTAACCTTTTTATTTTGCACTTCTACTTTTCTCTTCTAGTTACATTCCATATATCTTTCTTCTTGAATGTGATACAATACATTACATATATACCAATCTAATTTATAATTCAACAAAGGTGACTATAATACAAGTTTACACAAAATACACAAAGCCATTCCAACTACAAGAACTTAGGTTCTGAAGATTAACTTGGTGAGGTTTTGATACTTGACATCCACTGTTAATGCTTAGCATCGTCATGCATTTGGTAGATGTAGAAGTTTGGTCCATATTGATCACTTTCAACTAGTCTGAACTTGGTCTACATTGGTGACTTAGTGAATACTATGAAACTTGGCATATAATTGGTCAACACTAGATTCACATCACTGTAATTGTGAACTTAGTAAGCACTACACAACTCAATTTGCATTGAGGAACTCGGTAAACCTTATGAAGCTCAGTTTACTCTATTGATCACCATTATGGTAGAAACTACTCAGCACAAACTAATTATTGTTCCTTGAACTTAGTAAATCCTAAAATGCTTGGTTAACACTATTAATTTTACAATAAGCTTGATAGATACTATCTATCTAGATAAATGTGTGTCACTAATAAACAACTTGATACAATTTCAATAGTTGATTCCACTTGTATTATCACAATAGATAACCATTGGATCCTTTATTTTTTCCCTTATTCCTAACAATAGTTTCTTGATCCACATTATGTTGGACTAATTAATTGGTTCAACAACATATTATACTTTTGTTATCGACTGAGAGATGCAATTCTTCTTTTTGTTTAGCCATGATACTAACCTCTTTCTAAGAAAGAATGCTCCTCCACTTGTGTTCTTCCTATCATCAATGCTTCCAACCTAATCAACATAAGTAAAGGTTTTTAACTTCCTCCTTTCTTGTATCATAGACAATTGTCTTGAGTGCCTTTTAGATATCTCATAATTCTTTTCATTTCCATCATATGATTTTCTTTGAGATTTGTAGAAAATCTTGTAACTATACCAGTTGCAAATGTAATATTAGGTCTTGTGTGAACAACATATTGAATTTTTCCAATCATAGATGTGTAGGTTGTTTGATTTACCTCCTCTAAATCATCATCCTTAGATAGTTTATTCTAGTAGACATAGGTGTTTCAATTGGTTTGGAATCTTCCATTCAGAAGGTCTTCAACATCTCCTTGATATATTTTGACTAAGTAATATTAATGCCATATTTCATTTGATGAACTTGTAAACCAAAAAAGAATTTAATTTCTCCAAACATTGACATTTCAAATTCTTTTCTCATTTCTTTAGAGAATGACTTTCATAAGTCATCATGATCTATGAATAGGATATCATCCACAAAATTCATGCTAACACAATCTTGTTTTATGGTCCTTCTTTAATATATAGACTACTATTATCATTTTTTCTTTGAAAATCAATCTTTACCAGATATCCATGTAGTCTCTCATACCATGATCTAGGATCTTTCTTTAGACCATATAAAGCTTTGTGAAAATTACAAACCATGTCTCTTTTCTTTGGGTCAATGAAACCTTTAGGTTGATGAATGTAAACTTCCTCTTCTAGAATTCCATTCAAGTGTTGGTGTTTGAAAACGTTACCCATTTCCAATTATCCCCATGAGAACAAAACATATCTAGGGGCAAATAACTCCCATTTTCAACATATCATTTCAAATACAGGGCCAACTATAAGGCATGACCCTTCTTCTTCTTCAAGCTCTGCAAAACCTAGGCGGGTGGACCTACAGATTCTTTATATGGTACCAGTTGTCAAAGCATACACTGAATCTATTATGAAGCAGATAAAACCCTTATTTCTCCTAATACCTCATGAAATAACATCAATCTACAGTAGCTAAATGCAGATCTAGGAATGTGAGGGCATTCTATGATAGCTCTTCAACATGAAAGGGGAAAAGCGTTTGATTTTTTATGTTGATTTTAACAACCCTCAGATATGCAGTAGTGAGAAAGTAATGACCCTATAGCTGATCAGTGCCTAGTCCATTGGGAAAATTCATGGATCACAAACATACATATGAATATCTGAGACATGTGTGTATCTTCAGATATAGATCTTTCTATTTAACTTGTAAATAGACATCTATGTTTAGTTTAAAATCTTGTTCTTACCTGATATCCTCCTCAATAAATCTGTAACCCTGTTGATTTCTATGAAGCATTTACACAATTCCTTGAACTATCAGCAACAATGAAACACTACAGTCTTAGGGGATTGCAACTATGGCCTAAACTCTTTGTTCAGAGATCATGAAACATTGAAATTCAATGAGAATGGAGAGAAGATTCAACTGAAACTTAATCATCTACTGCTCTTTGCAAGATTTCCTTGAAAATATACAATCATATGGATGAAATGAAAAACATAAAAAAAACCTAACTGATCTAAACTATCTGTATTTATCTTCCTATTGCTGTTGATACAAGAAGAACATTGCGAAAGAATGTGGATGGAATCACAGATCTAGATCCACCAAAGTGGTCTCACAGAATGACTACAAATTCTCTAACAACAGTTGTTTCTTAGTCACAAAAAATTGGAACTTGAACCCCTTCAAATGGAAGAAAGAAAGAATAATATAGAAGAGAAAGAATTCTCGAATCTATTCTAAAGATGACAAGTGTCCACTTGAAATTCAATTCTATGCAACTGAGTACCCTCTTTCTTCTTTCATCCCATCTAATCTGATTTGATTTCATCATTAATCTATAAAAAACTTGCAAAATATCCTTGCCTAATGATGAAATCCCTTTACTTGCCAAAATATCTGAAAATTTCATGAAATGCTAAAGGAATCAAACTTTAATTGATTTGAAATTACTTCAATTCGACCCCAACTACATTTTTATTGTCTTTTAACCATATCCATGTCATCATTATGCTAGGAATCAATTTTGAACTTCCATACCTGAAAATGGTTGCAGGAAAGGAACCTGATAGAAAACCTCATATTGCTCCAATAGACGAATTCCTATGCAGAAACTAACCTTAAAATCAAAAAATTCAGACTTCCACGATTTTGAAGGTATATGATAAGGCATACTTTGCCTTCCAGAAATGCCCAGAATCTCAATTTGAAAAACACTCCTCTAGTAAGGGACTAAGGGCTGACTGCAACTCTGATTTTAAATTTTAGAAAATTTAAAATTCCCTAAGGTTCAAACTTCATATTAAAACCCCTTTTAAATTTAAAATGAATTTGCACGGGAATCCATTTTGAATAAAACATTTTAAGAGTCATTTTTTAATTTCCTTCACAGCTTCCCTACCCTTTGAATCTGAGGTCAAACCTCTGTTGACTAGATGACACTTGTCACTTTCTGATTTGCTCCTTCAAGACAGAGTCATTGCCTAGTCACTCACACCACATCATCATCGCTACCTCACTATATTAACTTCCTTGCAACTCTTCCATGGCGAGTTAACGACAACCATTGGATTGGCCACTTGGCGCAATCTGGTGCACTCTTGACATTTGCCTGCCACATCATCATCTGCTTTGGAACTCATTTCCATGTGTCACATGTTGATTTGCTGATGGAATCCTGCACGCGAGATCAATGTAGCATTTTGACTCTCACCCAATTTCACAAACTTTCCAGCTAGTCGCTACCTCACTAGCTGGAATTTCTTACCACTTTTCGGTGGCGAGATAGCGAGTAGCCGAAAAATGGACTTCTCTGGTGCCTTCAACCTCTACTAACATCATCACCTCTGACTAGCACATTTTTTTAAAATTTTACTTATCTTCCAACTAGCTGAATGAACAAACCCCAAAACTTGAGGGTGCGGCTCCAAAAGCCCGTGCCTTTTGGACAACAAGTCTATCAAGTCCAATGCTATTTAAACATTATAAAAATTTTCACTTAAACAATGTGGGATATAACATTTTTACATGTTTCTGCCCTGCACCTTGCTCATGGTGCAAATTGCTTGTGCTTCTCCTTCTTAGTACTGCAGGTTTCTCTTTTGTTTGGGCATGGCTGCTTGTAATAGCTACTTGGACTCTTTAATGGTGTTGACCGCAAGTTAAAAACAAAAACAAAAATGCTTACACCAGTGCATAAATGCTGAAGTGGCTTCCTGAATGACTCACCTGTTTACTTCTAAATTCAAAATGTTTCCTCAGATTTGTCCATCGTGCCATGGATAAATTACACCTTTAAACACGTGCATTTAATGTGAGTGTGGAGGCTTACCAGATAGGCCAAAGAAATCCTTCACACTCGCTCAAAAATACACAATATCGTTCACTCTTCATTATTGCACAGCCACTTCCTCTGCTCATACTCACATAATACAATTGATCTAAGCCAATACACCCCCGAGCTCATAAAAAATTTCTCAATCATTGCTCATGTCGATCACAAATCTTTATATTAAACTCTCTTCTTTTATATTGAACATGAAAATACCGTAGCTTCCTTGATGACAATCGATCAATAACAATAGCCCTTATTTTGCTGAAAATGTCTTTTGCTGAAGTTGCTCCTTGCTGAGTGGGTGCTCTGTTTTCATTGTGTAAACTTTCTTGTTAAAGATTTCTTCTGAAAACTCTGCCCTTAATTTGTTGCACGGGCTTCTTCATGATTTAGCTGTGGGCTTCTCATGTTGATGTGACTTCCTTTTGGCGGGTTTCCTTCATGTTTGAGGCATGGCTTAGATTGTGACCTCTTTAAAATATGGCATGGGAATTTTGTTGGCATTCTCCATAAGTTTAGACATATAAAAATCTCCATTTTTAGTGGCATTGTGGAAGGTCTCTGCAGTATTCATGTTTCACATTTCCTGAGGATGACTTGATGCAACACTCTAAATATCTTGAGGCATATTATATTTCTCAAACTTTGGAGCTCCTTCAAGACAAATTGAGTTGGCTCAGAAGTGATTGTCCACTCAATAAACTTTGCCAAACAATATGCATTTGTTTCTTTGCAAAGTGTCTCTATTGTGTTGGATTCCGGCTTTTCATCAAACCCCTCACTTTGCTTGTATTAAAATCCAGAATATAGAACCCCAACACATCCCTTTGTTTTCTTTTTATGACAATAAGTATACATCAAGACACTAGAAAATCCAAGTCACTATAATCGGTCCTTTTAAAACATCATTAATCCTCTCAAGTGCCAAAAACTTGATGAAAGTAGTCAAGCCCCAAAGTGGGTCCGTCTAAAAAATTTTTTGTTTCTAGACAACTGAAACCTTAGATTGATCCATTCCTTATCTTGAATTGATTGAAAGAAAATTGGATCCTGGACTGATCAATTAAAACTCATTTTATTACTGATTTGCAAACTATCCATTTTGTGCCAGGAGGTCTGTTGATTGCCTTTAAAAACTGACCCGAACAACTAACCAGGCTCTGAAATCTAGTATACTGAATCTTTGTTTCACACACTTTCAGCTTGTCAAATCTTATCTCATGAAGAATATGGAGTCAAAAGATATTGACCCTCAAAGTCGCCTTCTCAGATTTATCTGCAAACAAACATGTTAGAAAACAACAAATTGGCTCTGGAATCGGCTTGGAAAACTAGGCAAATGAGCACATGAGGAAATAAAAACTGGGACACTCATTCTCTGTCATGAGGAAATTATGAAAATGCAATTTTGGCTCATGATGAATAGCTGGGAACAAATAGTGGATGTTCAAAGTATGCTACTTAGATTTTGCAGATTAAAAGCATTGACAGAAAATATTTTTTGCGAATGGAAATCACCCGAAAAAGTGTGCAAATGGATTCGTTAAGATTTATAAATTGGCATATTTAAAATATTTTCAGAGGAGAATATAGGGGAACAAACCATTCAACCTCACCTATCATAGATTAGGAGATATGATGTCATGAACAGGGGTTCCAATCAATCTACAAATGCTGACACCAGTCTAACTTTAGAAATTATGTTTCGAAATCGCGTTTGAAAATTGATCAAACAGATTCGTCATAAGCTAAAACTTGAAACATAGCAAGTCTTTGATGTATAAAATGCAAAACAAAAGGAATTTTAACATTTTGGTCTACTGGTCAAAAGTTATATCTCGTCAAACAGGGCTTCCCAGAATTGTGTGCAAATTGCAAAAGCATGAAAATAATAACTAACCAACTTTGAGGGGTTCAAAACCTAAACAAATGAACTCAAAATGACTCAAAATCTGAAACATATATTCTTGGATATGGATGTTAGGTATTCTCAAAGTGGCAAGTTATGACACAATTTTGGGAAAAAGATATTCAAGTTCAAACACAACTTCCTACGTTGTTTGACAGTTAGATGAAAATGCAAATTTGACAACTTCTCAAAACAGGACTTCAGCAAATGACTCAAAATGATGATTGAACTTCATGAAACACTTAGATGCACTGAATGGAATGTGCTAGAAGCATTGAACACCTTTTGGGACTCAGACTAATAGCCGGGTACATAGGCATCAAAAAGCATTTATAGGGCTCAAATACTTCAATAGTGCTCAAAATTTGGACTACAATTTTGAGCACCAACAGTGGCTCTATCTGGGAATGCATGTCCCTTGCAGGTATGGCAGAATTTTAGATCTCTGGAAGAAGCAGACCACACACCTGAATAATAAAACTTTCTCAAACAGCTTTATTGAAAATAGGAATCTACTCTGACTATGTACAAGCGATGGCCCCGGACCACCCAAAAAAAAAAGTTTCAGAACTCCTTACCTCTATCAAAAACCTGATTCTCATTTACATCCTTCTAAGGTGAACTGAAACTCTCTTTCCCATCAATTTCACCAATCAGATTATCAGTTTGAAGCAAAACACTCGGCAAAATTGATTTCACACTTTCATTCTCATAATGCATACATATATTAGAATTACCCTTTACTTCATACTCATTATGAGAGAAAAAATTAGCATGCTCATAATTATACAAACTAGACTCAGAATCAAAATCCAACAATGATTCATGCATGCTGATCGGAAACACAAAAACTTCATAATCTACATCATTCACCAAGTTGCAAACACCAAAAACTTGCAACTCACCTTGTGCTTCCAGCTTCAAAAAACACAACGAATTTGAATCAACTTCATGTATCATGTCATCAAATACCGAATCATCTCAAACTTATTGAAAAATTATCACCATAGTCTTCAAACAAAGGTTCTGTTATCATTTGTTCACCCCGCCAAGATTCAAATTTCAAACGTCCAGCCCGTCCAACGGCTAATTCCAAAAGTTAATATTATTTTAATGCCTAAGCTTTATAACATGGTTTCTATGGTCCACAGGTTCTCCATCGTTAGATCTAAGGCAGATCAAAAGTTGGTGCTATCTCGCCATCAGAAGCTACACGAGATTTACGTTGGCGACATGGCGCCCGAAGGACACGTGTCCAGTGGGTCCAGCTTGCAGGGCAGACATGTTTTGGTGGGTCAAAAAAGTTCCACGGCACCGTGGGTGCTATGTCGCTATCGTGTGTTGGCCGAAAAATCTTCATAGTGACATAGCACTCAACGAAAAAGGTTTCACGGTGGGCAGGTTGCATCACCGGGAAAGTTTTACAGCGGGTGGTCAGTTCACGGGCCAGTGATGAGAAATTTCGGTGAGGCGCTATGTCGCCATCAAAAAACTCACAAGTTTTGTGATAGCGACATAGCACCTAATGAAAATTCACCACAAAAAGAACTTCAAGCAAATGAGTTGGGTCCCATTCCATACTCTGTTTGCCCAATTGGAAGGGTCCTCAATCCATGCTAACAAATCAGAACATGCCACATCTGCGAGAAAAGGCTACTTAATGGGTCAAGGCAGTACAGGTCGCTAGAATGATGCTATGTGGACTAGTGTGGGGTCACCACGTGTGTTATAGGACCAGGGTTCTAATGTGATTAGTAGGATCAGGGCAAGTCTTTCGTGGCCATAGGATCAGTTTAGATCGACAGGCAGCGCTAAGTTGCTTTTCAGAAGTTGCACGATGAATATGATGGTGACATAACGCCCTCCTGCCATGTGTCTAGTGAGCCTATGTGCTCCCTCAAATGTCAAAGAGGATCCATCAGACAATTGGTACATGGCCAGTTCCTATTTCAAATTTGATGGACTGAGGGGAATGATCTATCTTGCTTGCTGTCAGATTGATTCAAATCAATGACAAGCGCCATCTCGCTATGGTGAAGCTGCGCGGTCTTTACCATGGTGAGATAGCACCTCAGTGACACATGTCAGGTGGGGCCATGTTATCTCATAAACCTCAGGGGTGATGCCAGGTGTGCTGACGGTGGAGGAGCAAAGTGAAAAGTATGATGAGTCTTCACAATCATCAGATTAAGTCGTATCGACGGATGGCGCCATCTCGCTATGGTAAAGTTGTGTGACCCTTACAATAACGACATAACGCCCTTTTTCCATGTGGATTAGTAGGGCCAAGTTGCACCAAGGTACTTCTGTCAGGTATTTACAGGTTTCATTTGGGTGTGGTGTAGTTGCTAAGGTGGCGCCAGGTATGATGAGCCTAGGGTAAGGATATAAAAGTGGTACGACGAGTCTTCATGATCATTCAATTTTAGGCAGATCAACGGTTGGTGCTATCTCACCATTGGAGGCTGCACGGTGGATACCATGGTGACATAGCGCCTTGTTGACACATGTCTCACTGGCTCGGCCAAGGTTGGCAGTTAGCGGCTGGCGGTTAGTATGATCATTACAGTTAATAATAAGAGTTTGAAGGGTGGCACGGTTAGTTCAATAAAAGAAAGGTCAACCATAGAGGACTTCCCAGGTGGCAGAATGAAAAGAAGCGATTGGCCCGTGTAGCCCAGTTGGTTTGAGAAAATAGGTTGACTTTCTACCCCCACTGATTCATGTACCAAGAAATGAAGGTAATTTATTTGGTTGTGTGATCTGATCTTCATGATCAATCCTGACCTACCCGGAATGAATGCAGAATGGGGAAGAACACTCCACCATCTCAGTTGATCCATCTACCCATTCAGAACATCAATGGCACCATTTTCAGTCCTTTGAGGATACTTGTTGCAAAAAAGATCAAATTTTCCTCAGATTCCCATGATTGTCCTCCATAGGACTTAATGGGAGGTAGCTGTAGGGTCACTTCAACAACAAAAGATCTCAGTTATGCCTGAATTATAAAGGCAAATTTTGTAGTTTTTTTACGGGGACTCCTTTTTTCATTTCTCTGCTACTACTCGCAGGTCTGCAGTGTAAAATTCCCTTTGTCTTTGAGCTATATAAAATTCTATATCATCTCCTTCAGCCATCAATGTGTATGTGCATCCATCTTGCCTCTCATTGGTGTATTGTTGAGATCTATGGCTTGCATACTGTATCTATTTTTGGCTTATTGGATAATATATAAGTGAAATCCTTTTCCTTTTGTTATTCAGGTTTGGTTTCTTGATCTGTATGTGGTTATTGATTGACATAAGTCTGGGTGTGTATGTCTTTTGAATGTTATCTTGGTTTTGTAGCGCATATATGGGTAGAAATGAGTCTGAACACTCTATTTTGGTGCATCACCTCCTTAGATTAGACTAGGTAGATTTTCTTTCGTGCTCTCCTTTTCCCTTTTCCTCTCCGAGAAGTAGATAGGTGTGCTCTGATACTAAGAGGAAGTCGGCCTTCTCCAGAGACTCAACCTCGCAGTTCAAGTCCCACAACTTGGAGGTTGTTTCCATGTTTCACTAGGTTGTCCTTACACATAGGCCTTGGACAAGGGTGCAAATCTAAGTGACAACAATTTTTGGCATGGCCGGTGGGACTCTTTTTCAAACAAAATTTAAAGTCTACTAGTGTCAAGAAGAAAGAGTTTCAGAGATTAATGCTGAAGAGGTAGTGCTAGCTTCAACATTCGAGCCTTCAAGAGGCTGATTCTTCAAAGTACTTGGTGACTCTAAACATCAACAAATATGGTTCCAGGCCAAAGTTGCAGTGATTCATGCCTAGAGCTGAAACAAGGGCGTCTTCTAGAGGTAAATTTCAATATCAAGAGCTTTCTCTTTCAAATCCTAGAAGAAGGAGGACTAGAACTTCATTATCACCAGTTAGGGGTGTAATAACAGTTAATATACCTGTAATATTTATCTCTACTCCTTCTATTTCTCTAACTCAGCCTAGATTGCCATCAACACTCATCAATAGAACACTTTTTTACATGGCACAACCAAGAGTTCACACTTTTGCCACCTTTAATGGTGGAAGTCCTCTATTGTTAGCCCAAAGGCATGATATACCAGTATCTGCACTAAAAAGTATACCTAATTTTACTGGTGAAACTTCCATCTCCCCTTTAGAGAATATCCAAGAAGTAGTAAATGTCTATAATATTCATGGTATCACAGAGGATGATGTTGCTGTCAGACTTCTAGCCTCATCTTTAAAAGGAAAAGCATTATAGTGGTATAGAGGCTTATCTCATGGTTCTATAACTGATTGGGATGGACTAGGAGCAGGGTTATGCAAACATTTTGAGGATAGAAGTGACCATCTGTCACTTTTAGAGTAGCTGACTACTATAAAAAGAGCCCCCCATGAATGTATGACTAATTCTAATTATAGATTTCAAAAGACATGGGATAGAATACCTACTACAATGAAACCTACCCTCGGTAATGCCTTCTTGCATTACCTTAGAGCTTTTAATAGTGATATTGCCACTCCAATCCAAACTATGGGAGGAGATACCTTGCCTAATGCTTATGAGATAGCCATAAAAGCTAAGAACATCTTGATACAAGGAGGAAAGTTGGCTCCAAGGCCCCCTATGCCTTTCTTTCCTGATGTTCCCAACCACCAACCAGAAATAGCCCCTCTTCCTACAACTTCTACCTCACAAGCCCTTACTCCAGTTCCCCAAGCTTTGACATCCTCAAATGGGATAGATGAACTCAAAGAGATGGTCCAAGGTCTAGTGCTGAATACATATAAAAGAGAGAAGACCTTGGATAAAAAATTGCAAGAGTAGGGAAGGGAGTTGAAGGACCAAGGGAAGAGATTAGAGGATAGTTTATCCATGATACAAAAAATGAGTAACAAGGTGGTGGCCTTGGAAAGGTAGCAAGCTCAAGGTGGCAAGCCTCTCCAATTGCAATATCAAGCTCCAAATGGTGGTAGGCCTCCTAATAAGTGGAATAGCTCTTTTGATCAAGGTAGGCAAAATAGTCATGCTTCTGCTTCAAGATCAAATCAGAACAGAGCTATAGTCCCTCAAAATAACTTGGCCCAAGATCAAGATTTCTGTCCTTCCTGCAACTATTCTTATACCTATTGCATGTGCCAGAAGGTAGAATCTTATTTGGCCCTAACTGCCCAAGAACCTATGGCAAAGCAATCGTACAAGGAGGATCATTCCAAGGAGGCCTCATATATTCATGGACATGATGGTTTCTCTTTCATGAATCATCAGATTGGGGAACATTGTAATGTAAACTAGGATTCTGTTGCTCATAACACAAGAAGTAAGAAGAGAGCTATGAAACATGCTGCCCCTCCTTCTCCTAAGCAGCCCTCAACTTCAAGTGCTACACCTCATGCACATGCAGAAAATGAACAAACAAGTGCTTCATAGCAGCAAAAGCAAGATTTTAGAAAGAAAGATACAGGTGATCCTTATGTTGCCCCATCTCAACCTCTTATAAGTGCAGCTTCCAAAGTTTCTACCAAAGTTCCTAATACACCATTCAATGTGGTAGAGCAAATGAAGAAGACAAATGTGAACATTTCTATGTGGGATGTTGTTGCTACCATACCAATGCCGAAGAGGATGCTGCAGCAAGAATTAGAGAAGATTGAACCCATGGATTAGCCATCTATCATGGAGAGTGCCACAAGTCTAGTACAACCAGCAGGGGATGTGGAGACAAATAAAAAGGTTAGACCTCCTCCATTCTATGTTTCTCTGATTATAGGGGGCAAATTAGTCCACAATTGCATGATAGATTCAGGGGCTAGTAGCTCAGTAATGCCTAGGTGTGTTGTTGATCCTTTAGGAATGAAGTATGAGCCCATTGTTAGGGATGTGTTACAATTAGATGGTAGTACTATCAAAACTATAGGTATCCTTAGGAATGTGGAGATGGCCCTACATGCATGCCTTGGTTACACTGTGATTCAAGACATATCTGTTGCTAAAGTCAAGCCCTATTTTTATATCTGTCTCTCAAGAGACTTCACTGCTCAGATTGGTGGATTCATATCTACTGATTGGTCATATATGTCATTTAATACCAGATATGGAGCCAATGCCTCAATTAGAGCAGAACCTCAAGCCCTTCATCACACTGAATCTTACAACCCCAATCCCATCAACATGAATTGCCCTATTCGAGAGATGGATGAAAACGACATAGTAAATGAGCTTGCCACTTCCATAGCAGAGATTCCTAATTTCTTCTTGGATGAGTGGGCAAGTACGTATTAGTTTGAGCCTATGTCAGAGACTCTTGAGACAGGCCTTAGTACATATTGCATAATAGAGAAAGATGCTCAAGTTCCTGACCTTGTTGGGACTAATGATGATATAAATGGAACATGGAGTATGTACTTTGATGGCTTAAGGAATAGAAATGGGTCAGGGACTGGTGTTATGTTGATCTATCCTGCACAAATAAGATACTACTTCTCCTTTAGGCTCCAATTCAGTTGCACCAATAATGTGGCCAAGTATGAATCTTTGATTCAAGGTCTCTTACTTGCCCAAAAGAGAGGAATTCAAGCCTTGAGAGTATATGGGGATAGTGAGTTGGTAGTTAACCAAGTGAGAAACTAGAATATCACCAAAAGTGGCCTGCTCAAGTCTTACAAACATAGAGTCTGGGATTTGCTTGAGGGCTTCAATGCATTTAATATTCAAAGCATTCCTAGGAAGGAAAATAAACATGCTCATAGACTTGCAGCAGTGGGTGCAGCTTATGATGAACCAGGGAATCTTGAGGAAGAAAAGAAGCAACAAATAAAGGTGGTGGTGAGGCCTTCCATCCTTGACAACAACACTCATTGGCAGGTGTTTGATTCTGATGAGCGAATTGTGAGTTTCTTGTAGAATGAGGCAGAATTCTCAAATAGAAACCAGTCAAGACTGCAAGATCAGTATGGTGATCAGATCATTCATCTCAGTTCTAACAAGTTTCTTAAGGGTCTCATTACTTTGGAGAGTGTCTTTAATCCTAATGATCAAACAAGAGGCAAAGGAATGAATCTAGCTGTAGAACAAAATGATTATGCCCCAGTTACAATTGTTGATAAAAAAAATTTGAATATGGGGAAGGTATGTTCTGAAACTAAGCAAGAAAAATTCATTCATTTATGTCAAGAATTTAATGATGTATTTGCTTGGACATATGATGACTTAAAAGGATTTGACCTTAGTTTTTTTCAGCATACCATAGATTTAATTGATAAGGCCAAACTAGTAAGGCAAAAATAGAGGCCAGTGAATCCTAAGATTGAACCTCTAACGAGGAAAGAACTATCCAAGTTGATAGAGGCTAATATAATATTTCCTATCAAACACTCATCATGGGTAGCTAACCTTGTCCCTGTAAGGAAGAAGAATGGAGAAATCAGACTGTGTGTGAACTTTAGAGACCTTAATCAGGCTTCTCTTAAAGATCACCATCCTCTTCCTTCCATGGAGCAGATTCTATCCAAGGTCAGTGGTTCAAGGAGATTCTCTTTTCTTGATGGATTCTCTGGTTATAATCAAGTGCTGGTTAAAGAATCTGATAGACATAAAACAACATTTACTACTAAATGGGGTACCTATGCTTATTGCAAGATGCCATTTGGAGTAACAAATGTAGGTGCCACATTTCAAAAGGCAATGGAGATGGCCTTTAAAAAATTAATTGACAAATTTGTCTTAGTATACCTTGATGATATAATTGTATATTCAAAAAATGTAGAAGATCATTTTGGTCATCTAAGATAGGTATTTCTAAGATGTAGAGAGTTTGGGGTTTCCCTTAACCCAGCCAAGTGTGTCTTTGCTACAAGCCAAGGAAAATTATTGGGACACATTGTATTTGAGGATGGGCTGACCATTGATCCAGAAAGAACAAAGGCAATACTTGCCCTTCCTCTTCCTAAACACAAGAAGGGGCTGCAAAGTTTCCTTGGTAGAATAAATTTTGTAAGAAGATTTATTCCTAATCTTGCTACCATGGTGAAACCTCTTACAGCTATGCTTAAGAAAGGTATGGTCTTTTCATGGACCAAGGAAGGGAAGGAGAGTTTTGAAGAGATCAAGACAGCCATAGCCTTAGCCCCTACTCTCATGAACCCAAATTTTGAGAAAGATTTTATCCTCTACACTCTAGGTGGTGAGTCAAGTATCTCTGCTATCTTGACTCAAACAAATGACAAGGATGAGGAGCAGCCCATAGCATTTTTTACTGAAGGGCTCAAGGAATATGAAGATAGGTACAACTTTGTTGAGAAGAAAGCCCCTGTGGTCATTAGAGCCTTGAAAAAATTTAAACACTTGTTATCCCACAATAGGATCGATTTGTTGGTGCCTCATGCCAGTGTAAAGGACTTCCTGTTAAGCAATGATATCAGTGAAAAGAGAGCTGGATGGATCACTAGGGTAATGGAATATGATGTTGATATTCAGATTACCAAGTTGGTAAGAGGGAGAGGATTATGCAAAGAAATGTTATCAAGAAAGGATTTAGATGAAGACGCTGCTATGGTAAGAACATAGTAGTAGGAGGTAAGAAATGCTAATGGTCAAAGGAGCTAGATAAATAATATGAAGAACTTCTTATCAGGGAATGGATACCCTCAGGGATTGGACAGAACTAAAAGGAGACAATATAGACTACAGTCCATTCCCTATGTTGTAATTGATGGTATCCTATTCAGAAGGGATTTTAATGGGATCTTGTTGAGATGCATTAAAGAGGATCAGGCTAAGAGGATGATAAAGGAACTTCATGATGGCCCTGATGGTGGCCATTTCTCTACAAGAACAACTACCATGAAGATCATGAGGGCTAGTTATTATTGGCCATCTCTATTCCATGATTGTTATGGATATGTGAGAAAATGTGAGAAGTGTGCTTTCTTTTTAGGCAAATAGAGGCTTGCAACTCTCCCCCTTCATCCTATTCATGTGGATCAGCCCTTTACCCAGTGGGGGTTGGATTTTATAGGCCCCATTAGTCCTCCATCTAGTGCAAGTCATAAATGGATTTTGGCTGCTACTGATTATTTCACTAGATGGATAGAGGTAGTTTCCTTGAAGGATGCCACAGAACCATCAGTTGTTGAATTCCTTGATGGAATTGTATCTAGGTTTGGTGCTCCTTCTACTATCATCTCGGACAATGCTAAGTCTTTTGTTGGAACACATATTTGTGCATGGGCAATGAATCACAATATCTACCTGAGCACATCATCAAATTACTATCCCCAGGGTAATGGTTTGGATGAGTCTTCCAACAAGAATCTGATTAGAATCATGAAGAGGACAATAGAAGACAATCAAAGGGTCTAGCATAAGAAATTAAGAACTACTCTGTGGGCTGATAGGATAACACCCAAGAGATCTATTGGGAATTCACCTTTTGTGCTGGTATATGGTAGAGAGGCTAGACTCCCAATTTCATTAGAATTCCCATCCTTGGAATTGGCTCATTAGCTGGAATTGATTAAAGATAATGCCATGTCAGTAAGAATGGCAGAGCTGATTGAACTAGAAGAAAAGAGAAATAAAGCTATGCAAACCCTAGAGATGCATCAGCAGTAGATGAAAAGGAGTTTTGATAAGAAAACTAGGGTCAGAACCTTTAGAGAAGGAGATTTAGTTCTAAAGTGGGATGCAGATAGGGAAAAACTGGGAAGACATTCCAAATTTGACGCACTATGGAGTGGCCCCTATCTGATTGCCAATTGCAAACAAGCTAACGCATTCCAGCTGAGCAGACCCAATGGTGAATTTTTTCCCATTCCAGTCAATGGGATCTATCTGAAGCCCTGTTTCTAAAAATTTGGGAATCCATGTACATAAGTAGTTTAGTTTCTTTTCCGTTGTTTCCTGCTTTTCAAGAAGTGCATGGGCACAACCGTCTCCCTATGAGGTAGTGGATTTTGAGGTGTCTCAGGTTGCAAAGGAAGTTTTGTTTTTTGTTTCCAATTGCAGTTGCAGAGCTAGGGTTTTTAATGTTTTGATCTCCTCATAGAAGGGTTAGGGTTTTTTAGTTCTCAGATTCATACTTTTTTGACCCTATGACCCAATGGATTTTTTGCAGGCACTGGTCATACACATAGCAGGCTTGTGTCCCCTATGACTCACCAAAAATGTTATCATTTGTTCACCCCACCAAGATTCAAATTTCAAATGTCCAGCCCATCCAACAGCTAATTCCCAAAGTTAATATTATTTTAATGCCTAAGCTTTATAACATGATTTCTACGACCTGCAGGTTCTCCATCGTCAGATCTAAGATAGATCAATGGTTGGTGCTATCTCGCCATTAGAAGCTGCATGAGATTTACGTTGGCGACATGGTGCCCGGTGGACATGTGTCCGGTGGGTCCAGCTTGTAGGGAAAACATGTTTTGGCGGGTCAAAAAATTTCCACGACACCGTGGGCGCTATGTTGCTATCGTGTGTTGCCCCAAAAATCTTCATAGTGACATAGCGCTAGATGGAAAAGGTTCCACGGTGGGCAGGTTGCGTCACTGAGAAAGTTTTACGGTGGGCAATCAGTTCATGGGCTGGAGATGAGAAATGCCAGTGAGGTGCTATGTCGCCATCAAAAAACTCACAAGTTTTTTGATAGTGACATAGCGCCTAATGGAAAGTCACCGCAGAAAGAACTTCAGGCAAACAAGTTGGGTCCCATTCCATACTCTGTTTGCCAAGTTGGAAGGGACCTTAGTCCATGCTAACAAATTAGAACATGCCACATCTATGAGAAAAGGCTACTCAATGGGTCAAGGTGGTACATGTCGCTAGGATGATGCTACGTGGACTAGTGTGAGGTCACCACGTGTGTTAGAGGACCAGGGTTCTAACGTGATCAGTATGATCAGGGCAAGTCTTTCATGGCCATAGGATCAGTTTAGATCGACGACCAATGCTATGTCACTTTTCAAAAGTTTCACAACGAATATGATGGCGACATAATGCCCTCCTACCACATGTCCAGTGAGCCTATGTGCTCTATCAGATGTCAGAGAGGATTTGTCAGACAGTTGGTACGTGGCTAGTTCCTATTCCAAATTTGATGCACTAAGGGGAATGATCTATCTTTCTTGCCATCAGATCAATTTAGGTCAACGATAGGCGCCATCTTGCTATGGTGAAGCTACGCGGTCTTTACCATGGTGACATAGAACCTCAGTGACACATGTCAGGTGGGGCCATGTTATCTTGTAAACCTCAGGGGTGATGCCAGGTGTGCTGACCATTGAGGAGAAAAGTGAAAAGTATGACGAGTCTTCACGATCGTCAAATTAAGTCGTACTGACGGATGGCACCATCTCGCTATGGTAAAGTTGTGTGATCTTTACCATAGCGACATAACACCCTTTCACCATGTGGATCAGCAGGGCTAATTTGCACCAAGGTACTTCTATTAGGTATTTCTAGGTGTCATTTGGGTGTGGTGCAGTTTCTAAGGTGGCGCCAGGTATGATGGGCCTAGGGTAAGGATAGAACAGTGGTACAATGAGTCTTCATGATCGTTTGATTTTAGGCAAATCAACAGTTGGTGCTATCTCACCATTGGAAGTTGCACGGTGGATACCATGGTGACATAGCACCTTGTTGACACGTGTCTCATTGGCTCGGCCAAGGTTGGCAGTTAGTGGCTGGCGGTTAGTATGATCGTTATAGTTAATAATAACAGTTTGAAGGGTGGCGTGATTAGTTCAATAAAAGAAAGGTCAACTATGGAGGACTTCCCAGGTGGCAGAATGAAAAGAAGAAATTGGCCCGCGTGGCCCTGTTGGTTTGAGAAAATAGGTTGACTTTCTACCCCCACTGATTCATGTACCAAGAAAAAAAGGTAATCAATTTGGTTGTCCGATCTGATCTTCATGATCAATCCCGACCTACCCAGTATGAATTCAGAATGGGGAAGAACACTCCACTGTCTCGATCGATCCATCTACCTAGTCAGAACATCGATGGTGCCATTTTTAGTCCTCTCAGGACACCTATTGCACCAAAGATCAAATTTTCCTCAGATTCCCATGATTGTCCTCCGCAAGACTTAATGGCAGGTAGTTGAAGGGTCACTTTAGTAGCGAAAGATCTTAGTTATGCCTGAACTATAAAGGAAAATTTTGTAGTTTTTTGGAGGGGATTGCTTTTCTGATTTCTTTGCTACTGCTCATAGGTCTTCAATGTAAAATTCCCTTTATCTCTGAGCTGTATAACATTCTGTATCATCTCCTTTAGCCATCAATGCATATGTGCATCTGTCTTGCCTCTCATTGTTGTATTGTTGAGATCTGTGGCTTTCATATTGTATCTATTTTTGGCTTATTGGATAATATATAATTGAAATCCTTTTCCTTGTGTTATTCAGTTTGGTTTCCTAATCTGTATGTGGTTATTGATTGACATAAGTCTGGGTGTGTATGTCTTTTGAATGTTATCTTGGTTTTGTAGTGCATATACTGGCAGAAATGAGTCTGAACACTCTATTTTGGTGCATCACCTCCTTAGATTAGACTTGGTAGATTTTCTTTCGTTCTCTCCTTTTGCCTTTTGATCTCCAAGAAGTAGATAGGTGCGCCATGATAGTAAGAGGAAGTCGGCCTTGTCTGGAGACTCAACCTCGCAGTTCAAGTCCCATAGCTTGGAGGTTGTTTCCATGTTTCACTAGGTTTTCTTTGCACATAAGCCTTGGACAAGGGTGCAAACCTAAGTGACAATAGGTTCATCAGACATATGAAAATAATCTTCATTAAAATTCTCATCAGTAGGAACTCTACTGGCATCAATATTCTTATCAAAGAAATTACTAGAGATACTTGTGAATGTGTCAAACTCACTAGCATAAGACTCACCAACCTGTAGAGAAGATTTAACTATAGATTCATGTGTACCATTGTCAATATTCACTTTACTGCATGAATCATCAAATCTCATCACAAGTAATTGTAGATTACTATCATATACTTCATCTGGATCAGATAAAATACCAACTGATCTCTCATCATCATTAGTAACATTAATCACAGGAATTTCTTCATTAAATGTTAAATCAGAATCAAAAGACATCAACAACCTCTTGTTATCATCTCTATAACATAGATCTAATTTAACATCACTCATGACAGTAGTAAATACGTCTCTACTGGTCTTCATTTCTTCAAACAAATCTTCATGCTTATGCTGAAAGTCTTCAAAAGAATAACACTGTTGATATGCAGGCAAACAAACATAGGGGTATACATCATACCTTACATCATTTGTAAAAGATGAATGCACTAATAAAGGCAAAGTTGAATCACACATTGATGTATACCTTTCAAACTCATGTTGCAACAAGGCTCAGACCTCATTTGTACTCAACAGATCTTTTTCACAAACTTCTTCATCTTGATTGCAATTATTTCTCAGATAATCTAAAGAACTTATAATAGTGACATCATTAGTCATACAATCTGAACAACTAGTAGTACTTTCACAATATATATATCCTCTTCCCTGCACCACATCTGAACATTAGATGCTTCATTACATTCAACTTCATTGCAAGAAGATATTTCAAGACTACTGTTATAACTCTTTTCATTCTCAAATGTATTGTCATAGGATTCATCACTTTCACTATGACTATCAACATTTTCAATTTCAAAAATACAATAACCATTCTTTTCTAAATAGCCTTCACATTCTCTAAATACTCTCTCAAATTATTTGATCTTTTTAAATCTTGCTTTCGCTTTCCAATGTACTGAATCAGGCATGAAGACTAATATAAACACAAAAGCCCATGATAATTCATTGGGTCTTGCTGAAATGGGAAGCTCTAAAATTTCCAACTTGAATTGCATGTAAATCTGAATTGTAGCTATGTCATCTACACTTTCCACATTCCTTCGGATAGAAGAAATGACTTGACTATGAAGCTTTCCATACAATATAAAAAAAATTTCATGTGCCTCTTCATAGCTTGACAGAGTGTTATCAGATCTACAATCTGAATCCATTTTGAAAATGAAATTTCTACCTCTTTTATCCTAGTGCTAAAAACCACTGAATAGAGGCAACCCTTTTAAAGCACTTGACCTTCATGAAAAGAAAACATGAAAACCAAAATACCTTAAGTGCTGATGCAAACTTCGATCTGCTGATTTGGCATAGGTGTAGGACTGAAAATCCTTTGCACCACTGGTCAAAACTTTGTACAGCTGCCACCTCTTTGCAAGAGGAATATAAAAATCACTGTTGTGATCTACTTTTATACTTCAAATCTTTATAACAGCAGATTGCAAATAGCACTATAAAACTTTATCAAGAATTTAAAATTCCTTTCCAAGAAACTATCTACAATTTTAGATTTTCCCATACGACTAAAAGTCCTTCAATATTTTTCAATGAAATCAACTAAGACCAACTGGTATAGAGATTTGAGAGTCGCCACTCACTCATGTGAGAAATAAAACATAATTTTTCACTCGACAAATCTGAACCACACTTTCAATGTAGGAGAACTTGCAAATCATTGACATTTTGAAAAGAATTTACACTTTATAAATGAATTCTTGACTCTGAACTTTCTCAACAGTACTTGCAAATTGAACTGATTGAAGATAGACCTATGATAGTCATAGCACACAATTTTCATCTAGTTTTACAACATACTGATTTCCATGAATAAAGCTTAACTAAGGAACATGAAACTTCAACAAGGAAAATAAGAAATGCCTCTCACTATAGATTTGATATATCCAATCTATTTCATGGCAGAGATTTTTGTTCTTTCTGAATGCAACTCCCCAGCAGAGTCACCATTTTGTTGGTGTTTGAAAACGTTACCCATTTCAAATTATCTCTATGAGAACAAAACATATCTAGGGGCAGATAACTCCCATTTTCAACATATCATTTAAAACACAGGGCCAACTATAAGGCATGGCCCTTCTTCTTCTTTAGGCTCTGCAAAACCTAGGCGGGTGGACCTACAAATTATTTATATGGTACCAGTTGTCAAAGCATACACTAAATCTATTATGAAGCAGATAAAACCCTTATTTCTCTTGATAACTCATGAAATAATATCAATCTACAGTAGCTAAATGCAGATCTAGGAATCTTAGAAGCTAAGTGAGGGCATTCTATGATAGCTCTTCAACATGAAAGGGAAAAAGCGTTTGATTTTTGATGTTGATTTCAACAACCCTCAGATATGCAGCAGTGAGAAAGTAATGACCCTGTAGCTGATCAGTGCCTAGTCCATTAAGAAAATTCATGGATCACAAACATACATATGAATATTTGAGACATGTGTGTATCTTTAGATATAGATCTATCTATTTAACTTGTAAATAGACATCTATGTTTAGTTTAAAATCTCATTCTTACCTGATATCCTCCTCAATAAATCTATAACCCTGTTGATTTCTATGAAGCATTTATACAATTCCTTGAACTACCAGCAATAATGAAACAACATACAGTCTTAGGGGACTGCAACTACGACCTAAACTCTTTGTTCAGAGATTGTAAAACATTGAAATTCAATGAGAATGGAGACATGATTCAACTAAAATTTAATCATCTTCTTCTCTTTGCATGATTTCCTTGAAAATATACAATTATATGCATGAAATGAAAGACATGAAAACAACCTAACAGATCTGAACTATCTGTATTTATCTTCCTATTGCTGTTCATACAAGAAGAACATTGCTGAAGTTGCAAATTCTCTACCAATAGTGGTTTCTCATTCACAAAAAAATGGAACTGGAATCCCTTCAAATGGAAGAAAGAAAGAATAATATAGAAGAGAAAGAATTCTTAGATCTGTTTTGAAGACGACAAGTGTCCACTTTAAATTCAATCCTGTGCAACTGAGTAACCTCTTTCTTCTTTCATCCCATCTAATCTGATTTGATTTCATCATTAATCTGTAACAAACTTGCAAAATATCCTTGCCTAATGATGATATCCCTTGCCAAAATATCTAAAAATTTCATGAAATGCTGAAGGAATCAAACTTTAACTAATTTTAAATTACTTCAATTTGACCCCAACTACATTTTTATTATCTTTTAACCATACCCATGTCATCATTATGCTAGGAATCAATTTTGAACTTCCATACCTGAAAATCGTTGCAAGAAAGGAACCTAATAGAAAACCTCATACTACTTGAATAGATGAATTCCTGTGTAGAAACTAACCTCAAAATCAAAAAATTTAGACTTCCACGATTTTGATGGTATATGATAAGGCATACTTTGCCTTCCAGAAACGCCTAGAATCTCGATTTGAAAAACACTCCTCTAGTAAGGGACTCAGGGCTGACTACAACTCTGATTTTAAATTTTAGAAAATTTAAAATTCCCTAAGGTTCAAACTTCATATTAAAACCCCTTTTAAATTTAAAATGAATTTGCATGGGCATCCATTTTGCATAAAACATTTTAAGAGTCATTTTTAAATTTCCTTCACAGCTTCCCTACCCTTTGAATCTGAGGTCAAACCTCTGTTGACTGAATGACACGTGTCACTTTCTAATTCACTCCTTCAATGCAAAGTCATTACCCAGTCACTCACACCATGTCATCGTTGCTACCTCGCTATACTAACTTCCTTGCAACTCTTCCATGGCGAGCTAATGATAGCCATTGGATGGGCCACTTGGTGCAATCTGGTGTGCTCTTGACATTTTCCTACGACATCATCATCTGCCTTGGAACTCACTCCCATGTGTCACAAGTTGATCCGCTGACAGCATCTTGCACGCAGGATCAACATAGCATTTTGACTCTCACCAGATTTCACAAACTTTTCGGCTAGTCGCTACCTCGCTAGCTGAAATTTCTTACGACTTTTTGGTGGCAAGATAGTGAGTAGCCAAAAAATTAACTTCTTTGGCGCCTTCAATCTCTACTGACATCATCAACTCTATCTGGCGCATTTGTTTAAAATTGTACTTATCTTCCAACTAGCCAGATGAACAGACCCCACAACCTAAGCATGCAGCTCCAAAAGCCCGTGCCTTTTGGAAAACAAGTCTATCAAGTCCAATGCTATTTAAACATTATAAAAATTTTCTCTTAAACAATGTGGGATATAATATTTTTACAAGTTTCTGCCTTGCACCTTGCTCATGGCACAAATTTCTTGTGCTTCTCCTTCTTAGTACTGCAGGTTTCTCTTTTGTTTGGGCGTGGCTGCTTGTAATAGCTACTTGGACTCTTTAATGGTGTTGACTGCAGGTTAAAAACAAAACAAAAAATGCTTACACCAACACGTAAATGTTGAAGTGGCTTCCTGAATGACTCACCTATTTACTTCTGAATTCAAAATGTTTCCTCAGATTTGTGCATCGCGCCATGGATAAATTACACCTTTAAAGACGTGCATATAATGGGAGTTGATGAGTCTAAAAAAGGCCTTTATTTTGTTATGTTTAAGATACTTTATGATACTCTGTTCATCCTTGTTTTAACACTTATAAGCTTATGTTTGATAAACCTTTGATGAATTATGGGGTAGAAAAACTATGTCATCCTTTGCCTAAATTATATCTAATATGCAGTATTTCATATAAATATCCAAATGTGTGTTCTTATGTTTGAATTTAGTTTGATGGATGTTTATTTTCAAACATGTTTTATATCATAACTAACCTGATGATAATTAAGGATTAAAGGATGAGCTAAAGAATCCAGAAGTTGGTTGGTGACAACATTCCAGCAGAAATGAGGATCAAGAAACAACCACGAAAAGGAAGTTAATACCACTCTAGGAAACGTGGCAGCGAATAAGGAGGAGTTGTTACGAGCCATTACCTTCTCTGCATTTACATTGTAACAAGTGGATGTCACAACTTCATTGCTCCCTCCTCAATTCTGTTATCCTTCCTTTCTGCTTTCAGTTGTTCTCCTATATTCTTTCCTATGGACTTAACTTAGGATAGTTACTTTTCTATTATGTAATAAAGAGTAGATTCCCTATATATGTCAAGATCAACTCCTGTGTGTAAAGTTTTTAGTTTTTAGTTTTTAGTTTTGATAAGTTTTATCGAGTAAGAAGAAAACACTGATTCACAGTTTGTTGCAGTTGTGTTTTACAATTCTAAATTATGTAATGACTGATTAATAAAATGAATTAGTTCTCTTTAGTTTCTATCCTACGTTGGTAGATTAGAGAAGCCAACCAAGGGGGCCCACTTGGAAGGTGGATTAGATTAGAATAGAATAGATTCATTTTACTAAGCATTAGCAGTATTTTAAATAAGACATAGCTAGTTAATTCCTTCTTGTAGCATCACACTTCATGAATGTTCCTGCAACATCTGCGAGCACAATCTAATGGATGAGTCAAGATGGAATCTCTATTATCTTATCATTGTATTTTCAACATTCATAGATTCAGTAGTTTCCTTTCTACAGCAGTAGTGTAGTTTCCTTCCTTTGCATTTTTACTTTCTTGCAGCACAAGTATAATGACTCATCAAGGTACCTAGTTCACATACTGTGCCGACCATTTCAAGTATACGTCCCTGGGTTGACAATCTAAATGCACCTCATGGTAGGGGAAAAGTAGTCCTTAGCTTGAATAGATTATTCCTAAGCTAGGCCTAGCGCATGACTATGGAACCCTTATTATGAGGAGGTTCAGTTTTGGCACCATTGCCGGGGATGGTGTCAAGTTAGGAGCATTTTTGAGTCATAGTTTTTAGATTAAGTTCTTTTTACTAGTGTGAAAATTTTAGTTCCATGCATCAAAGAGGAAGACGATGAGATGAATATGGAAGATTTCTTCCATAGGGATCTATTAATTTGAATGAAGAAGTTGAGTTTCCCTTTGAAGACGCAAGTCCTATTTTCCCCACAGTATCATCATCAAGAGCTCCCTAGATATATTTGGTCTTTAGCCCTTCACTAAAATATTGACCAATTTTCTTGATAACACTACCTCAAATCCACCAGTGCCTAACCTTCCTTTTGAGCAGCAACCTCATAATCTAGTTCTACCAGCCATGGCACAACCCACTTTGCCATTTCCACTTCCAAGTCTCATAACCAATGCCAATCTCAAGAATATACCTCCCACTGCTCTTCCAAAGTTCTATGGCCTTGCAACTAAAGACCCCGATACCTTCTTGTTTGAGTTTGACATCCTTTGTCGTAGTTTCAACTACAAAAATGATGCCCATAAGCTTAAATTATTTCCAGTCACATTGAAAGAATCAGCTTTACGATGGTTCATGGGCTTAGGAGCTAATGTAGCTGTAAATTGGGATGAAATGCAAGCCTTGTTTTTGGAAAAATATAAAGAATATTGCAAAGCATTTGGCACAAGAGGAGATGATATCTTCAGGATATCACAAAAGGAGGAAGAGACATTAGAAGACTATGTTTCTTGATTTTTATATACACTACAAAAGAATCCTCAACACACATTGTCTGAAGATTCCCAGAAACTAGTCTTTCTAAGAGGAGTGAATGAAGACTGTTTGGAAGCATTGGACCTGATGGCTGGTGGAGATGTATATCAAGCTCAATGGGATGACCTCAAAAAGATATATCAGAACTACTCAAGGTCAACCATGAAGAAAGGTCAAGGACCCTGTTCTATGGTTACAAAAGGAATTAGTCAAGGCATTTCAAAACTTGAAATATCCAATTTGTTGTTAGATTTCAAACAAGACATTAGTAATGATATCGCTACATAGTTGGATACAATGACTGCAAAGAAGAAGCAAGCAGAAGCTGAGTTACAACTAGCTGAGTACTATCCTCATTGCCGAAAGCAAAAGAAAGATTGCCACTGTAAATTGGTTGCAAGCATGGAGAACCAACATCTTCCAACTGAATATGTAAAGATAGATGGGGATGATGAGCAAGTATTCTTTGTTTCTCAACGCCAACCATGGGCTCAACGTCAAGGTATGCCTCAAGACCCCTTGCGAAATTCAAATTTATATGGTAATCAATGGAAAAACTATAATACCCAAGGTCCTCCACAAAACCAACCCAATTGGAATAATGCTGGGAAAAATAACCCACAACAGTCTCAATGGTCTCAAAATTTCCAACAACCCTGGCCTAACTAGCAGAATAACCAATGGCCCTAGAACCAGCAGAACCAATGGCAACCACCCCAAGGGAATTAGCAATCTCCAAACCAATGGAAGGGATCTCAACAATGGCCTAACCAAAATATTGGTGTTCTACAATTACCCCCTCTAGCTCAACAACCTACTTTAATGCCACCACCTACAAATAGTGGACCTCAAAAGCAAACACAACTACCTGCATAGCCTCAGCCAAATCCAAATAGAAAACCATAGTAGCCCATGTATAGTACTGATACCCAAAAGTACCTTGCTTATGCCCTAGATGTCGCAGATATACATTTGAGATATGGAACAACCTTATCAGCACCAAGGCCACCTCTTATAACTGAAGTATCATACTCTATTGCAGCATCAGAACCTTTGGTTGATGAACCTATTGACCCAACTAATGTTACCATAACAATACCAGACCAACCAGTAGTAGAGCCTCCTTTTCTAGACCAACTAATACAAAAGGAAAAGAGAAAGGAACAACCCTTTGACATTGTTAACCAGTTGAAAAATATGCATGTCTAAATACCTTTGTTTCAAGCTATTAAGGACATTCCTGCTTATGGAAAAGCTATAAGGGAAGCTTGTATAAAGAAACCTGGAAGGAAGAAGAAGGATCCTACCACAGTTCATGTTGTTGGACATTTAGCTGATATCATGTTAGGTAGATTGATTACACCAAAATATTCTGACCCAGGGAGTCCAATAGTAAGTGTCAGCATCAATGGTCAATTTGTTAAAAATTCTTTAATAGATTTGGGAGCTACTATAAATGTGATGACTAAAGAAACCATGAAGAAGTTACAAATAGAAGGATTAAGGCCCACAACAACTATTCTACAGCTTGCAGATAGTTCCACTGTCACTCCTGATGGAATGATAGAAAATATTGTTGTGACCTTAGATTCCCTAGAATATCTTATGGATTTCATGATTTTGTCCCCTAAAGTAAACCTATCTGGCTATCCAGTCATTCTAGGTAGACCATGGTTGGCCATAGCTAATGCAAAAATAAATTGCAGATCAGAGAATATGACCATACCAAATGGCCAAGCAACCAAGCAATTTGATCTATATCCTCCTGCACAACCATTACCAGATTTGAGTACATCTTTTTGGCCAGATTTAGGAGATGAAGAAGAAGAGATAAATTCCATAGTACAACTTATGATGTTACATAGGCAATCTTTTCTAAAGTTGCAAGAAGAAGATTCAGTAATCTAGAGCATCCTTACCAACACCTGTGTGGTAGGAAAAGATGTGTCTGAAAGATCTGTATTAGAATTGATTACATATGAGGAGTGCGATACAAGTTGTAATTTACTTAAGGAACCTAAAAATATTTGTTCATTACTTCCCTGTGAAGTAGAAGGAAACCCAATCTCTGAAACTACTATGGTAGAATCCACTATTCCTATTAAACTGAGTAAAGGCCATTAACTGCATGTTAACTGCAAATTGACATCCGTATAGATCCAAAAAAATTAAAAGAATTGCTTCAGAAGCATGAGAAGACTTTTTCTTGGGATTATGATGATATGAAAGGATTAAGCCCTACACTATATACCCATAGGATATACATTAATGAAGGTTGTCTACCACTTCGTCAACCTCAGAGGAGGATAATTCCAAGCCTCAGAGAAATAGTCAAAATAGAATTGCAGAAACTGCTTGATGCTGGCTTTATCTATCCTATATCCGATAGTAAATGGGTATCAGCGCTAGTTATAGTACCTAAGAAAGGAGGAAAATGGAGAATTTGTGTAGATTATAGGGAGTTGAATAAGGCTACTAAAAAGGATCATTTTCCTTTACCCTTCATAGATCAAGTTTTGGATACACTAGCTGGAAAAAAGTACTTCTCCTTTTTAGATGGATATAGTGGCTATAATCAAATTAGTATTTCTCCTAAAGACCAAGACAAAACTACATTTACCTAGCCATGGGGTACTTTTGCATACTCTATTTTACCATTTGGTCTTTGTAACACTCTTGCAACATTTCAATAGGCTATAATTAGTATTTTTGCTAATATATCACATGATTGTATGGAAATCTATATGGATGACTTTACAAAATTTGGAGTTACTTTTGAAGAAGCAATGATAAATCTTGAAACAGTTTTGGTAAGATGTCAAGAACATAATTTGGCACTAAATAGTGAAAAGTGTTTCATGCTCATGCAAGAGGGTGTGGTACTCGGTCATTTCATATCTACTGTAGGTATACAAGTAGACACAACTAAAATTGAGGTAATTCAAACACTACCCATACCCACTAAATTAAAAGATGTCAAATCTTTTCTGGGACATGCTAGATATTACAGGTGTTTTATAAAAGATTTCAGTAAAATAGCCAGTCCCTTGTATAAGTTGCTTACAAAAGAAGCTGAATTCAAATGGACACTTGAGTGTGATAAAGCTTTCCTATAGCTTAAGCAACTTTTGACCACAACTCCAATTTTACAAGGCCCTAATTGGAACCTACCTTTTCACATATATACAGATGCTTCTGATTATGCCATAGGAGCAGTTTTAGCACAAAAACACTCAAATCTTGAGAATGCCATTTATTATATTAGTAAGAGTCTTCATGGTCCATAACTAAATTAAACAGTGACTGAAAAAGAATTGTTAGCAGTAGTCTATGCTCTAAATAAATTTTGTCATTGCATTACAGGTTATCCTATCTATGTTCATACTGATCATGCAACAATCAACTATCTCATGAACAAACCTGCTATAACTGGTAGGTTAGCAAGATGGTTACTCTTGTTACAAGAATTTGACATAACCATAGTAGATAAGCCTAGAAAAACAAATGTTGTAGCTGATTAGTTGTCAAGAATCAATCATCATGATACTGACACTACTCTAGTAGATGATGCATTTCTAGATGAACATTTATTTCATATTGCTGTTAAAGTTCCATGGTATGCAGATATTGCTAACTACATTGTAACTAATAAGACACCAATGCATTTTTCTTATAAGGAAAGAAATTTTCTCATACAAAAAAGCTTTCATTTCTCATAGATAAACAATTTTCTATTCTATACTGGACCTGATCAAGTTATGCGTAGATGTGAAAGAGAAGATGAGACATATGATATTTTGCATGCATGTCATAATGAGCCCTGTGGAGGATATTTTGCAGCCAAAAGAATAGCTTTCAAAATCTTAGCCACTACTATTTTCCTACCCTTCATAAAGATGCAATCAATTATACAAGGAAGTGTGACCAATGGCAAAGAATGGGTCACCCAACCAAAATAGATGAAATGCCTTTGAACCCTCAAATGGTGTTAACACCATTTGACAAATGGGGAATGGACTTCATCAGTCCTATTGATCCTCCATCCAATGGGAAGTCTTATATTCTAGTTTGTATTGACTACCTAACCAAATGGGTTGAGGTTAAGGCTATGAAACATGCCCATGATGCAAAAGTTTTCGAATTCCTGTATTAAGAGATTTTTACATGTAATGGAGTTCCTAAAGAATTGGTTACTGATCAAGGCACACAGTTTACTTCTAACCTGATTTCAGAATTGATGAAACAATATAACATCAGGCATTGCAGATCTAGTCCTTATCATCCACAAGCCAATAGACAAGTAGAAGTTACCAACCATGAGCTAGTAAATATTCTAACTAAAATAGTCCATTTGCATCGTCGGGATTGGACCAGTCAGTTACAAGAAGCTGTTTGGGCTTATAGAGTAACTTGGAAAACCACTACTGGATTCACACCATTTGAGATTTTGTATGGGAAAGTGGCAATGCTTCCAATTGAATTTGAACACAAGACTTTAAGATTAGCCTTGACCTTAGATATTGATCTTCTTGCAGCACAAAGAGAATGTCTCCTACATCTTAATTCTTTGGATGAAATGCGCAAGACCACTTTAGAACATACTAAACTGGTGCAAAAATAGAGAAAACATTGGCATGGTTCTCATATCCTCAACAAAAAGTTCAAAGTTGGTGACTGGGCATTATTGTATGATTCATGCCTCAAGGATATGCCAGGGAAGCTGCAGACGCGATGGTTAGGACCATATAAAATCATCCATGTCTTTGACAATGGAACAGTTCAACTAACCACAATTGATGATCTGCCTTTCAAAATGCTAATCAACGATCATTGACTTAAACTTTACAAACAGCCTCAAACAAAAGCTGAGTTCATGCAACAGTTCGAACAACTGGATCTAACAACTCAAGTATCTCTTTCTGCAGCCGAAGGTGAGAACCTTCTACCTGCTCTTCTTCAACATTAATTCTAATTTTCATGTCCATAATAATAACTTTATGTTCGCATAAAGTCCATTTTCTTTTTATGATATTTTTTTCCATTCATATCTTAATCTTCCATCCACCCACCTCACTCCATTTCTTAATCTTCCATCCACTCACTTTCTACATACTTACGTTTTTGTGTTTTCAATCAAATCTGCACATGCTAATGGATGCTGCCATTTACATTATTTCTACCACCTTTCTTTGGAGCACATGACAATCCACTTGATAGGTATAAATGTTTTCAAACTATTATTCATTTATAAGTTTGCAGATTTTGTTAATTATATCTAATACTGCATAGTCTTTATAATTATGGTGTATTCCAGTCCCTAACCCATACTAGTCTGACACGTGAGGACACTTGTCGTAAAATAAACAAGGGGCAGGGGAGTGTCATACTATCCAATGACATGCCTGATTAACTGTGATGATTTTCAAAAATCTTGGCATTACCCTTTATTAATGAGAACTTTTTGCCAAAAGTATGCCATGTCAAGTGTTGTACTCCCACTTTTTCAATGAATTTTTTCTTTGTTCGTGCCAAATTTTTTGTGCTAAGCTAAGCCATGGTGTGACCTATTTTTTTTTTAAAATTTGGCATTTGAACCATGTTTTCGGACGATTTCCACCCAAATTCATGATTTACTTTTACCTAAAGTTTAATCATGGCACATAACAATTGGTTATGGCAATTAATGTTCCCAAAAAGAAGCGATGAAGCATCTGAGAAATAACGCAGAGTTTTGAAGTTTGCATTTAGAAAGGGAGAGGGAAACAGAGTAGCAGAATTATCAAGAAATGGGAGGAGGTTTATAGAGAAAAGAGTCGATCGAGCACATTTTGTTGCTCTTTGATGTAGAAGCAGTAAGAAGATTCAATGCATGCGGGTGGTTAGGTTATTGTTTGAATTTAACAGCATATGATGAAGAAGCAGCTGTAGAATTCACTAGGACATTTGATGAAGGTGAAGCTTTTGTGTGGGGTTTGATAGTAATTGCAATAGAAGAATGAATTGTAGAAGTAATAGGGTTACCTCCTGTTGGAGAGCATTATCCAAGCTCGCATGACGCTAGGTCAGCAAGGGCCCAGTTCACTATCCCAGATGACCCTCCATTGGATGTTACAAAGTAGGGGTGCAAGAGATTGTCTTTGCCGCCTCCATGCCCTGACCTAGCAATGCATGTCATCAGGTATTTTACTTGTGAAGGCAGATTTTCTCACTTACATGCACACCATTTTAAGTTGCTTAGTTTTATAAGGCATAATATTGCTATGAATCTCCCAAATTTTTTGTATAATATGCTCTGTATTAGTGCGGAAGAGACTCAAAAAGGGAAAGATAATTTTGCCACTCACCATTATTTGATTAAGTTGTTAATAGAAAGGTCTCTTAGGGATGTATCCCCTTTGACATGGGATGACTTTGTGAAATTTAAAACCCTACAACCCCAAGTTGACCCTAGTGAACAACAAGGTGAGGAAAATGTAGTTTCCAATAGTGAGCCTGCTGAACAAAATATTGAGGGAGCTGAAACAAAAAATGCACAAGGGATTGAACCAGAAATTGCTTCCACTCAAGTGAATGTGCCTTCACCTGAACAGGACATCCCTAAACCCACTACTATTCAAGCTAAAAGGAAATGAAAGTCACCAGAAGAAACTGTTACTCAACAAAAACCTAGTCCTGTAATTCAGTAACAGAAGAAAACAAAGAAGGTTCCTGCAGCAGTGATACGAAAATAGATAAGTAGGCAAAAGACAATAGTGCAAGAAGAGACTCCTTTGTGAAGAATCCCTAGAATAAGAGGGCATATTTTTAAAAATCCTATATTGTCTAAAGCACCTACTCCAGAGTCTCCTGTGCAGATAGTTTTCAACCATTCTCCCCTTCACACTGGGATGATAGAAGCTTCTGGTAGTCCTCCTGTAGCATTTGAGCAAGAAATTAATGAAACCTTAATGGATTTACCAGGTGTTTCAAGCCATGAGATTGAATTAGTTCCTGAAAGTTGTGATTCGAATACTGCCTTAGTCCCCTATAAGTCAACATGGATCAATAGTTTAGCAAAACATCTATGGTGGGAACAGAAAAAGAAAAAGGATTATGAAAAGGATAACAGTGTTGTCACCTTGCAAAAACTCCTTTTCCAATTATATGGACATCATTTATTTGTTGAGGCACTATGGAAAGACGAGAAGAAAAAAATGAGCAAGATTATAACATCAAAAAATGAGGAGATTGAAGGATTGAAAGAATAGCTAGAAAGACAGAAACAACGCATCGAACATGAACTTAAATTAGCTGATCAAGCTCTTGCTTGCAGACCACCTCCTTGAGTATATGCTTTTTGTTTACAAGAATAATATCTTTTTTTTCAGTTGATGCTAACCCTCAAAAATGTAAATGTAGAATTCAAAACCGCACAAGAGTTTTATGGGTTGTATCAAACCTTACCACCATGGCAGCAAAATCTATTGTGTGAGTTGTATATTCATAATTTTGCCATTCCTGTAGAAACTAAGTGGAATCATTTTCTCTATATAGGAGATGTGCATCTGAAAGCTTTAATGTCATGGATGTCTAATGAGGCAAATAATGATAGACAACTAGTTAATTACAAAGATGAGGAGAGAACAAAACCTTTACCCTTGAGGGCCGAAAGTAAACAACCAAAAGAAATGCTTCGAGACTGGTTCACATTAACCTATGGGAAGAGTAATCCAAACATTAGAAAGAAGGTATTTGCTGCTAGAGACAAAGTATATGCCGAATATGAAAACTTGCCCTACTTTGTATTCCAAAGAGCTATGACCGGAGTAAGAGGTAGATGGGAACGGTTACCTGATTCTCTCAAGAAATTAGAGCGACAAAGTCCTATTAATTTGGAAGTAGCATTATATAGAGTTCCAAAATATTTAGAACTGGGAAAGCAACTAAGGCCAGAGCTATGGTGTCCTTTAACCATGCAACCTCCAATGCTTTTATGGCCCCTGTATGATATTGATGTTGACAAACTTGATAACTTGTAGGAAGACCATAGGCGAGAAGTATGGGAAAGGACCAAAGAATTCTATTACACCTTCAAGAGTAGCAGAAAGGGAAAGACATAAGTTGGGGAGCTCAGATCTTTGACAAAGGAGTGTAATTCTTGAGGAAAAGCATTAGTTTAGCAGGGGGTAGATGATGAGTCTAAAAAATGCCTTTATTTTTTTATGTTTAAGATACTTTATGATACTCTGTTCATCCTTTTTTTAACACTTATAAGCTTATGTTTGATAAACCTTTGATGATTTATGGGGTAGAAAAACTATGTCATCCTTTGCCTAAATTATATCTAATATGCAATATTTCATATAAATATCCAAATGTGCATTCTTATGCTTGAATTTAGTTTGATGGATGTTTATTTGGAAACATGTGTTATACCATAACTAACCTAATGATAAGGATTAAAGGATGAGTGAAAGAATCCAAAAGTTGGTTGCCGACAACATTCAAGGAGAAACGAGCATCAAGGAACAACCACGAAAAGGAAGTTATAACCACTTCAAGAAACGTGGCAAAAAATAAGGAGGAGTTTTTACGAGCCATTACCTTCTCTACATTTACGTTGTAAGAAGTGGATGCCATGACTTCATTGCTCCCTCCTCAATTCCATTATCCTTCCTTTTGCTTTCAGTTGTTCTCCTATATTCTCTCCTGCAGACTTAGCTTAGGATAGTTACATTTATGTTATGTAATAAAGAGTAGATTGCCTATATATGTCAAAATCAACTCCTGTGTGTAAAGTTTTTAGTTTTAAGTTTTTGGTTTTGATAAGTTTTATCGAGTAAGAAGAAAACACTGATTCACGGTTTGTTGCAGTTGTGTTTTACAATTCTGAATTATGTAATGACTAATTAATAAAATGAATTAGTTCTCTTTAGTTTCTATCCTATGTTGGTAGATTAGAGAAGCCAACCAAGGGGGCCCACTTGGAAGGTGGATTAGATTATAATAGAATATATTCATTTTGCTAAGCATTAGTAGTATCTTAAATAAGACATAGCTAGTTAATTCCTTCTTGTAGCATCACACTTCATGAATGTTCCTGTAACATCTATGAAAACAATCTAATGGATGAGTCAAGATGGAATCTCTGTTATCTTGTCATTGTGTTTTCAACATTCATATATTTAGTAGTTTCCTTTCTACAATAGTAGTGTAGTTTCCTTCCTTTGCATTTTTACTTTCCTGCAGCACAAGCATAATGACTCATCAAGGTACCTAGTGCACATACTGTGCCGACCATTTCAAGTATATGTCCTTGGGTTGACAATGTAAATGCACCTCATGGTAGGGGAAAAGTAGTCCTTAGCTTGAATAGATTATTCCTAAGCCAGGCCTAGCGCATGACTATGGAACACCTATTATGAGGCAGTTCAGGAGTGTGGAGGCTTATCAGACAGGCCGAACAAATCCTTCACGCTCGCTCCTAAATACACAATATCGTTCACTCTTCATTATTGCATAGCCACTTCCTCTGCTCATACTCACATAATACGATTGATCTAAGCCAATACATGCCCGAGCTCATCAAAAATTTCTCAATCATTGCTCATGTCGATCACAGATCTTTATATTAAACTCTCTTCTTTTATATTGAACATGACAATGCCGTAGCTTCCTTGATGACACTCAATCAATAACAATAGCCCTTGTTCTGCTGAAAATGTCTTTTGCTAAAGCTGCTCCTTGCTGAGTGGGTGCTCTGTTTTCATTGTGTAAACTTTCTTGTTGAAGATTTCTTCTAAAAACTCTACCCTTAATTTGCTGCATGGGCTTCTTCATGATTTAGCTGTGGGCTTCTCATGTTGATGTGGCTTCCTTTTGGCGGGTTTCCTTCATGTTTGAGGCGTGGCTTAGACCGTGACCTTTTTCAAGTATGGCGTGGGCATTTTACTGGAATCCTCCATAAGTTTAGAGATATCAAAATCTCCATTTTTAGTGGCATTATGGAAGGTCTCTGCAGTATTCATGTTTGGCATTTCCTGAGGATGACCTAATGCAACACTCCAAATATCTTGAGGCATATTATATTTCTCAAACTTTGGAGCTCCTTCAAGACAAATTGAGTTGGCTCGGAAGTGATTATCCACTCAATAAACTTCGCCAAACAATATGCATTTTTTTCTTTGCAAAGTGTCTCTGTTGTGTTGGATTTCGGCTTTTCATCAAACCCCTCACTTTGCTTGTATTAAAATCCAGAATATAGAACCCCAACACATCCCTTTGTTTTCTTTTTATGACAATAAATATACATCAAGACACTAGAAAATCCAAGTCACTATAATCAGTCCTTTTAAAACATCATTAATCCTCTCAAGTGCCAAAAACTTGATGAAACTAGTCGGGCCCCAAAGTGGGTCCGACTAAAAAATTTTTTGTTTCTAGAAAACTGAAACCTTAGATTGATCTATTCCTTGTCTCAGATTAATTGAAAGAAAATTGGATCCTAGACTTATCAATTAAAACTCATTTTATTACTGATTTGCAAACTATCCATTTCGTGCCAGGAGGTTTGTTGACTGCCTTTAAAAACTGACCCGAACAACTAACCAGGCTCTAAAATCTGGTATACTGAATCTTTTTCCACACACTTTCAGCCTGTCAAATCTTATCTCATGAAGAATATGGAGTCAAAAGATATTGACCCTCAAAGTAGCCTTCTCAGATTTATCTGCAAGCAAACATGTCAGAAAACAACAAATTGGCTCTGGAATTGGCTTGGAAAACTAGGCAAATGAGCACATGAGGAAATGAAAACTGGGAAACTCATTCTCTGTCATGAGGACATTATGAAAATGCAATTTGGGCTCATGATGGATAGCTGGGCGCAAATAGCGTACGTTGAAAGTATGCTACTTAGATTTTGCAAATTAAAAGCATTGACAAAACATTTTTTGCAAATGGAAATGACCCGGAAAAGTGTGCAAATGGATTCGTTAAGATTTATAAACTAGCACATTTAAAATATTTTTAGAGGAGAATACAAGGGAACAAACCATTCAACCTCACCTATCACAGATCAAGAGATATGATGTCACGAATAGGGGTTCCAATCAATCTGCAAATGCTAACACCAGTCTAACTTTAGAAATTGTATTTTGGAATAGCGTTTGAAAATTGATCAAAAGGATTCGTCATAAGCTAAAACTTGAAACATAGCAAGTATTTGACATCAAAAATGCAACACAAAAGGAATTTTAACATTTTGATCAACTGGTCAAAAATTATAACTTGTCAAACAGGGCTTCCCAGAATTATGTGCAAATTGCAAAAGCATGAAAACGGTAACTGACCAACTTCGAGGGGTTCAAAACCTAATCAAATGAACTCAAAATCACTCAAAATCTGAAAAATAGATTCTTGGACATGGATATTAGGTATTCTCAATGTGGCGAGTTATGACACAATTCTGGGAAAAAGATATTCGATTTCAAACACAGCCTCCTATCACTGTTTGACAGTTAGATTAAAATGCAGATTTGACAACTTCTCAAAACAGGACTTCAACAAACGACTCAAAATGACGATTGAACTTCATGAAACACTTAGACACATTGAATGGAAGGTGCTAGAAGCATTGAACACCTTTTGGGACTCAGACTAACAGCCAGGTACATAGGCATCAAAATGCGTTTATAGGGCTCAAATATTTCAATAGTGCTCAAAATTCGGACTACAATTTTGAGCGCCAACATCAAGAAATCCAATTTTACATCCATTTGATATGTACTTTGAATCCTTTAAATGTAGCATATGCAAGTAGTGTCCCAACTCCTTCAGTTCTAGCAATAGGAGAAAATGTTTCTCCATTGTCTATACCTTATTTTTCAATGTATCCTTTGCACACTAGCCTCGCTTTATTCCCTTGCCTTATTCCTTGATTTCTTCCTTCATTCCTTAAAATATTTTCTTGATCCACATTATGTTATAACAATTAATTGCTTTAGTAACATATTCTTCTTTTGTTGTAGACTGAGAGATGCAATTCTTCTTTTTGTTTATCCATGATATTAACCTCTTTCTAAGAAAGAATGCTCCTTCACTAGTGCTCTTCCTATCATCAATGATTCCAACCCAATCAACATAAGTAAAGGATTTCAACTTCCTGGACATTCTTATACCATAGATCATTGTCTTGAGTGCTTTTTAGATATCTCATAATTCTTTTGATTTCCATCGTATGATTTTCTCTAAGATTTGTGAAAATTCTTATAACTATACCAACTACTAATGCAATATTAGTTCTTGTGTGAACAACATACTGAAGTTTCCCAATCATAGATCTATAGGTTGTCTAATTTACCTCCTTTGAATCATTATCCTTAGTTTACTGTAATAGACATAGGTGTTCCAACTAGTTATGAATCTTCCATTCAAAAGGCCTTCAATATCTCCTTGATCTAGGAGCTTTCTTTAGACCATATAAAGCTTTGTGGAATTTGTAAACCATGTCTCTTTTCTTTGGATCAATAAAACCTTCAAGCCGATTAATGTAAACTTCCTCTTCTAGAATTCCATTCAACAAATCCAATTTTACATCCATTTGATATGTACTTTGAATCCTTTAAATGTAGCATATGCAAGTAGTGTCCTAATTCCTTCAAGTCTAGCAATAGGAGAAAATGTTTTTCCATTGTCTATAACTTCTTCTTCAGTGTATCCGTTGCACACTAGCCTTGCCTTATTCCTTGAGAGTTCTCATTTTCATTCAACTTTCTTATGAATTCCCACTTTGTGCCAATTATACTTTTGTCCTTGGGTCTAGGAACAAAAGTCCAATTTTTTAATCAATTCATTCATTTCCCTAATCCAACTTTCATTATTCAATGCATCTTTAATAGTTCTAGGTTAAAAATTAATAAGAAAACATGTACCTTTTAATTATCCCTTGTCATTGTGCCTCTTGTCTAATCTCCAGTAATTTTCTTAGGTTTGTGATGTGTTTTGACATATCTAGCAAGTATGGGTTCCTTCTTTCTAGATTCAAGATTTAATTTACTTCATTCACCATGCTCAAAGTTTTTATGATCTTCTCATTTCTACTTAGGTCCCATTGTCTATGAATTGGGTCCCTTTGTTTGAGACTCAAGTTCCTTTGTCTAACACTCGGGTCCCTTAAAGTCTGACTCAAGTTACACTGGCTACAACTTGGGTGGTAAAGTTTGATGATTTCCAATTGCATTTTCCTGAACTCTAGGTAAAGTATCAGACTCAAAGTAAACAAAGTTTTTATAGTCTTCATGTTCCTAGCTTCTTTGTTCTTCAGTCTTTTGTAAAAAATCATCAATTTTTACATGTGTACTTTCTATAACCTTATGAGTAGCAAAGATTTAAACATTTATATGATTTTCTCTTGTTGGAGTACCCTAGGAATATTGCCCTCATCACTTTTCACATCAAAGTTTCCTTTCCTTGTCTCTTTTAAGATATAACATTTTCTTTCAAATAATTAAAAATAATAGACATTAGGTTTATAGCCATACCATAATTCACAAGGTGTTTGATCTATAACTTTCTTTAGTTGAACTCTCTTCAGGGTATTAACTATTGTGTTGATCACTTCCTCCCAATATTTGGTTGCAACATTTTTCTCTATCATCAGTGTCCTTGCACAATCCATGATGGATCTATTTCTTGTTTTTGCTATGTCATTCTACTAAGGTCTACCAGGTGTAGATACCTATCTATTGATTTCTCTTTCATTGCAAAATCTATTGAGCTCATTAAAGATGAATTCTCCTCCTCTATCTGACCTTAAACATTTTAACTTTCTTCATGTTTCTTTCTCAACTCTAGCTAGATACTACTTGAACTTATGAAAATATTCATATTTATCTTTCAAGTACATTACTATCACCATCAAAATGAAAAATTTATCTCTAGTATAACTCTTTGTACATATTGGTCCACAATGATCTATATGAACTAGTTCCAAGACATTTTTAGTATTGAAATTCTTACTTTTGAAGCTAGTTTTAACCATATTTCCAATTTGACAATGTTTGAATATGGCTATTTCAAGTTTCTTCATATTTGGAATACTTGTTACTCTTTTTTCTTAGTTACAGTAACCATATTATCAAAGTTTACATGACACATTCTTTTATACCATAACCAACTTTCCTCTACTTGTGCCCAAAAGTATGAACTTTCAGTGAGCTCAAGATAGAATAGATTACATTTTGCTTGATTTCCAAATCCAACTAGGTTTCCTTTACCATCTACAAGCCTGGCCTTCCCATTCATGAATTCTACTTTGAATTTAATGTTGTTCAATTGTGCCACACTTAGAATATTGTATCTCAATCCTTCAAAAAAGTAAGTATTGTCACATTTCATTTCATCAATTAATGTAATATAACCTTTTCCCTTCATATAACATGGCCATTGTTTTTGAATTTAACACTTCCACCATCATATTGCTCCAAATGTTCAAACTTAGTTTTATCATCAATCATGTGATGGAAACATCCACTATCTATTATCCATGTGTCATTCTTGCTAACATGTAAAATAAGTGTCATCTTTTCATTATCCCCATCATCTGATTCATCTTTAATAGCAAGATACACCATTTTATTTTCATCATCATTGTTAGAGTCTTTAGTAATATAACAAGATTTCTTACCTTTGTCTTTTTAGTCTTTGTAGCTTTTGAAATCTTTCTTGCCTTTGAACTTGCTGAATTTATTGTCATCTTTGCTATCCTTGTTTGGACACCTTGGATCAATGTAACCAACTCCTTCACATGATAAATAATTTGATGGAATTTTTCCTTTATATTTACCTTTTACTTTGGAAACCTTCTTGCAAGCAAAGCTTCAATGGCTTCAAGGTTGTCATCTAATTCTTCTTCTTCTTCTTCTTTACTATCACACTATTTTCCTTTTGAGTTTCATCCATTTCTACCAAGAGTTAGTTTGGCTTTGAATGTTGATTCTATGTTCCAAGATCTAGGGAGATAGTTATCAAAGTTATCCAACTCAAAATTTATTAACCTTCCCACTCATGGATCCAAAGTTATATCATTTTTGGGATTAGATCTCATCTCTTGAATAGTTGAAACTCTAATTGCATAAATAGTAAGAAGATTTCTTAATACCTTTTTGAATATTTTCACATAATCTATTGTTCCTCCTAAGGCTCTGATTGCACTCACACTTGCTTTAATTCTTTTACTATATTTTGCAATATTTTTATCTTCTCTCATCTTCATCTGATCAAATTGGCCTCTTAGACATTTTTCTTTGGCTCTCCTCACATTTTCATCTCCTCCATATATCTTTTCTAGTTTGTTCCACATTTAATGAGGAGATGTAGGACAATCTTTGACTTCATCAAATTCAAAATAATTGAGAGCAGAAGAAATGTCAATAATCATCATGTTGTGATTCTTCTTTCCACTATTTAATCCACACATAAAGGAATGGGAGGTGCTACATACTCTCTCTCTAGGAATTTTAGGATTGTATCTCTAATGGTTCCCAAATGAAGCTTTAGAAATTCCTATGAAGTTATCTATGTTCAACTTAGGAATCTCTCTTCTATAAGACATCTTGATCTTTATCTTAGATCCTTGAAACCTTTTATGAAAGTAAAAAATTATTTGATACCAATTGTTATAAATATAAGAGGAGTAACTAAGAGGGGAGGGGTGAATTAGTTACCAATAAAATAATTTTAAATCCCTAAGATATCAATATAAGCTTCCTTTTAACTCATAGCTTGGTTAGAATTAGAAATCCACTATAACTTGGTTAAGAAAGATATCTTGAGATATTAAAGTGTATTAACCTTTAATAACTTAGTTATAGAAAGATAAAGAAATAAAAAAATGACATGAACACATGAGACATCAAGATTTAACATGGAAACCCAATTTGGGATAACCATTAATGCAACTAGTTACAAACTTTCACTCTTTAGAAGTGAACCCTATTAGGAGCCAACCGTGTTAAAGGTTACAAAACATATTGTTATGTGTGACCTTGTTAATGCTGAAATTAAGATTAATTTTGTTTATTAGTGACTCATACTTAGTCAATTGGTAAATCTACTACTGAGCTTATCTTTAAGTTTATATTGTTGATCGAGTGCTACAGTAACTACTAAGTAATATAGTTTTTACTGAGTTCTATAGTTGCTGCCAAGTTTTAGAATCTACATTCAATTCACACTGATTAGTATCTATCAAGTTGATTAGTGACAATGCAAACTGAGTTTCATAGTATTAACCAAGTTGCATAGTCTCAACCATTTTCTCCAATGTCTACTAAGCTCACAATGTTAGTTTTGATCAAGCAATCCAGTGTCAACCAAGTGATTTAGTTAATATGTCAAGTTTTGCAATGTTCACTGCATCACAAGTGTTGACCAAGTTCAAGCTACTTTGAAGTGATTAGTATGAACTAAGCTTCTACATCTACCAAGTGCATGACAATGTCAAGTGTTGATAATGGTTGTCAAGTATCAAAACCTCATCAAGTTTGTCTTCTAAACTTGAGTACTAGAAGTTGAGTTGACTTTGTGATCTTTGATGGAAATATATGTTGTAGACAACTTTGATGTATTGTGTTTTGGATTGGTATATATGTAATGTATTTTATCACATCCAAATATGAATATATGAAGAAAGCAAGACCAGAAGTTTGAATTAAGAAGGCTACACGTAGTATAAGGGATAGTAAATATTTATCTATCACAACAAGGTAATCTTCACATTTGAAAGAAATTTCTACCAAAAAGTAAAAGTTGTAGATCAGAGATCAACCACTAGTTCATCCTAACAAGTGTATCGGTTAAATGCTTTAATAAGGTAGACTTAGCAATCTTTAGCAAATCTCTTTACCGAGTGCATACTTCATTGCATGTTCTATAAATCCTTTCACAAGGTGGACCTAGTAATCCTTATTGCTCCTAATAGGAAAGACCATCAGAAGTGATCAATTATAATCATTAAATGACCAACTTTATACTATAGTACTAAAGCTTGTGGGTATCATCCCCACTACAAAAATGTTTTACTACTTTTATTCTTTCATGCATTCAATTAGATTAGAATATATTATGGACTAATTGGTGAAATAAGTAAAAGTTTTATTGGTTCCTAATTCACCCCTTCTCTCTCAGTAACCTTGCCTACCTAATATTTCCAACATTTGAAGGATTTAAATCACCCTATTAGAAGTGGCCTTGTTAGAGGTCTTCAAGACACTTCAATTTTGAAATGACACCTTGTTAGAGGATTTACAAAATGATTATTAATTCAGCTTTGTTAAGAGATTTCTTTACTTCTACAACTATTAGAGAGTAACAATGATTAACCTGATTCATGAAGCAACTGGGTTACAAATCACTATTCTAGTTTATCCTTTAGATCCTTCCTGATCAAAATATTCTTCGTAGGTCCTTGGATGTTCTTCCCTTAATCAGATATCCTTCTTTATTCACATCTTAGCTTCTTCCACAACTTCCTCATTCAATCCAAAACTTGACCTTACATATATATGAAATCCAAGGTTGAGTTAGTTTGAATATCTTAACAAATAATAAAATAACATCCACTGTCATCTTGCAATAACCAAATAATAAAGAAAGTTATTATGTTGTAGGTCAGCTTGCACTAAAACTAGGTCACTCAGTTACCACTAAAATCCCTTTGATGCCCAACCTAGCTTGGTTTATACTTAATCATTTAACTTGTCTTATTCCTATAACTTTTTCTTAGCTAATACTAGAGTCTTTTGAGCTCAGTTACAATTACCTATTCTCAATTAGAGTATAAAATTTGTGTTACATCAATGACAATACACAATGAATAATTATTATCAAAACTTTAAGGGCTTGGAAAAACTCCTACGAGGTCATATCATTCACTATAATTCAATGAAGTTTGAAATTAATTTGAGAATATGTAGTAAAATGATTATCTAAATTCTTCTTATGTTGTCTCATCTCCACCCCCATCACATATAAAGAAACTTGGAAAATGGATTCAATTTAATTTCTGATGCAGGAGCATCCAGAGGTATAAGGGCAATCTTGTGTCACCCAAAAAAAATGTACTTAGACTTAGTTTCTATTTTATGTCTTTACATTTTTGGATACCCATTTGGCGCAAATAAAGGTTCCAACTCTCATAGTTCAACTATCAGTGCATTTGAAAATCTTGAAAAAATAGGAGCATGCAATTTGACCATCATTTTGGTGACCTAGAAGGTACGACTTGGCCAGATGAATGTAATTGAGATTTAGAGCATTCCAGAAAAAGAATCAGGACAAAAGGCCCCACGGTTTGAAAGTTATTGCAATTTTTCAGGTTTTGGAGACCTCCTAAGAATGCTTCGAAGTCAGGTTTGGGGCATTAAATGACCTCAAAAAGGGTCGAAAAATGGGGGACGAGCAAAGCTCATCCATAGGGCTATAGAGAACTTCGAGAGCTTTCTGAAAATGTAAATGGTTCGTCAATCAGAGCTATGGTTCAAAAGTTATGCCTCTCGGAAGTTTGGCTACCGTTTCTGGATTCTTCTAGATTTGCACCGACTTCTAATGTGGCTTCTGGAACCTTCTGTTTTGTCGGTGGATGCCTACTAGCACTTTCTAGAATGTACTCCTAGTCCTTAACCCTCCGGGGTCTATTTAAAAAGATTTTTGGCATTGTAAAAGGCAGTTCGGATTGGAGCTTGAGAGGAGGTGCTAAAAGGAGAAATATTCTCCAGATTTATGCTATTGTAAGCCCGCAGGGCAAGTTTTGAAGTTTATTTTCTCTGCACTATTTGTACTGGCATATTTTCTCAGTTAATATAATTCCCCTTTCTATTGTGTCTATTATGTTGTTGGGTTGTGTCGCCATCAAGTGGTATCAGAGTGGGTTTTCCTGAGTGTGTAGATAGAGCGCCGACTGTGAGGCAGTTTGCACCAGGACTGTGTGGTTGTGGGTTCGAGTTAGAAGATGCCTCCATGAAGAGAGCGTGGCAAAAGGGCCAGAGCTATTGATCCTAAGGAGGTTAGAGCCCTCCAGAGACAGGTACAAGCATTGCAAGAGGAGCTTTGTAGAGGAGCAAATATTGCCGCAGATGACAATAGTGAGGATGCCAATGAAGAGGAAGTAATGGAAGTTGACGGGGAAGTTCTGAATCCTGTAGAGGAAAGGCTTTTTAGGGCCATTACTAGGTTTGGGAAAAGACCTACAATTGAAGTGGGTATATTTTTGGGAAATTTGAAACCAGATGAGTTGATCGACTGGATCAATGAACTGGATGAATACTTTGAGTATGAGGATATAAGGGACCCAGATAGGGTTAAGTTTGTAAAGGCCAAACTAAAAGGCCATGCCAAAATCTGGTGGCAAGAGGTTCAACTAGAAAGACTTAGAAGAGGAAAGGAGAAGATCACAAGATGGGATCGCATGGTGGACAAATTGAAGAAGCAGTTCATTCCTGTGGACTACGAGCTTGATCTGTTTAAAAAGATGCATGGGTTAAAGCAAGCAGGAAGATCAGTCCAAGAATATACAGAGGAGTTTTATCGACTCTTGATTAGAGCGGGGCATGCAGAAGCAAATAAGGAGAAGGTTGCTCGTTACATCAGTGGGTTACGACCTAGCATCCAGGAGGAATTAAGTCTGCTAAGAATGACCAGCGTTGAAGAAGCATACCAGTTTGCCCTACGAGTTGAAGAGAAGCTGAGTAAAAGGTTTGAAGGAAGACAAAGAGGGCGCGGTCAAGGAGGAAGGGGAAGCGGTAGATCATCTGGAGGCCGCAATGAAACTCAAAAGAAAAATGAAGATGAGGGTACTAGCAGGAACCAGAGGAATGAGGGTTTCAATCGTTCCCGTGATCAAGATTTTGGAAATCAAAGAGGAAGAGGTAGAGGACGTGGACAAGGAAGAGGAGGCTTCCGTGGTACCTGTTTCCATTGCAATGAAGAAGGTCATCGTGCCTTTGAATGCCCTCAACGACAAGGAAGGACAGATAGGAGAGCTGAGGGCCAAGCTAGGGTTGCTCATGTGGATGAGGATGCACAATCATCACATTCAGAGGATGCAGAAAGAGGAGAGGCCTTGGTAAATGAAAGAGTCCTACTAAGTGGTGAGAATGAACCAGGGCAATGGAGGAGTTTGTTCCGTACCAGATGCAAGTGTGAGGATAAATGTTGTGATGTGATCATTGATGGTGGTAGCACTGATAACCTGGTATCAGAAGAGATGGTCTCTAAGCTGAAGCTCAAGAGGGAGAAACATCCCCAGCCCTATCGGATTTCTTGGGTAAAAGATGATCATAAGGTCCTGGTAAGTGAACAATGTTTAGTAAGATTCAAAATTGGGAGTTACCATGATGAAGTTCTTTGTGATGTTATTTCAATGGATGTTTGCCATCTATTGTTGGGTAGACCATGGCAGTTTGATAGACATGCAATACATGATGGACATGCAAACACATACTCTCTAACAAAGGGTGGAGTTCGCCACAAACTGAAGCCCATGAAAAAGGAAGGTGAAAAGGTATGTAGCAATGCTAGGATTTGTCTTGTTGATGGAAGGAAGTTTTTAGATGGCATGAAACATCAGCGTATGTGCTATTCTTTGATTCCTAGAAAAGATAAAGAAGGTAGTAGTGAAATACCATTTGAAGTTTCAGATTTACTAGGAGAATTTGGAGATATTATCCCTGATAATGTTCCAGATGGATTACCACCAGTAAGGCAAATCAGTCATCAGATAGATCTGATTCCAGGAGCTAGTTTGCCTAACAAGGCTGCTCACAGGATGACTCCTACTGAAACAGAGGAGCTAAATAGATAGGTGCAGGAGCTATTGAGGAAGGGCTTGATTCGAGAAAGCCTGAGTCCATGTGCAGTACCAGCAGTACTTGCACCAAAGAAGGATGGAGAGTGGAGGATGTGTACAGATTCTCAAGCTATAAATAGGATAACCATCAAGTACCAATTTCCTTTACCAAGGATGGATGATCTTATGGACTGCTTGAGTGGAGCTCAGTACTTCACAAAGATAGATCTGAAGAGTGGCTATGATCAGATATGGATTCGAGAAGGAGATGAGTGGAAAACAGCCTTCAAGACCAAGGAGGGTCTTTATGAGTGGTTGTTCATGCCCTTTGGATTGACGAACGCCCCAAGCACCTTCATGCGGCTCATGAATGAGGTACTTAAGAAGTTCTTGGGAAAATTTGTTATTGTCTATTTGGATGATATTTTAATTTTCAGCAAGACTTTGGAAGAACATTTACTGCATATTCGTAGTGTCTTTGAAAAGCTAAGGGAAGAGAAACTGTTAATTAATCTAAAGAAGTGTGTCTTTGCAAAAAGGGAGTTAGTCTATTTGGGATTTGTTATATCACCTGAAGGTCTCAAAATGGATCCAGAGAAGGTAAAAGCCATCTTGGAATGGCCTACTCCAAGGTCTGCTACTGAGGTAAGATCATTTCATGGTCTGGTTAGTTTTTACAGGAAGTTTATTAAGAATTTCAGTGGCATATGTGCACCTCTAACTGATACAATAAGAGGGGATAGAAAAGAGTTCAAATGGACTGCAGCAGCTGCGAGAAGTTTTGAATTGCTGAAGAAGAAGGTGACTGAACAGCCTGTGTTGGCACTTCCAGATTTTAGAAAAGTATTCCAGGTGGATTGTGATGCTAGTGGTAGCGCTATTGGGGCTGTATTAAGCCAAGAAGGTAAGCCTATTGCATATTTTAGTGAAAAATTGAATGATGCAAAGAAGAAGTATTCTGTTTATGATCAAGAGTTCTATGCAATAGTTCAGGCCTTAAAGAAATGGAGGCATTATTTATTGCCAAAGGAATTTGTTTTGTATACTGATCATCGGGCATTACAGTACCTAAATAGCCAAGGTAAATTGAATTAGAGGCATATGAAGTGGGTAGAATTCTTGCAGAGTTATACATTTGTGTTGAAGCATAGAACTGGAAAATCTAACAAGGTTGCAGATGCATTAAGTAGGAGATAGCTGTTGCTTACAACAATGCAGGTTGAAGTAGTTGGGTTTGATGAACTCAAGAATTTGTACCCCAAGGATCCTGATTTTGCTGAAGCATGGAAAGCTTGTAAAGAACCTGTTGCTGTTGATAGAACCAAGTGGTTAGACTATTTGATTCAGGATGGCATGTTGTTCAAAGGTAGTCAATTGTGCATTCCAAGGAGTTCCATGAGGGAAAATTTGATTAAGGAGAAACACAGTGGAGGGATGGCAGGACATTTTGGTCGGGATAAGACCATTGCCATTCTTAGAGAACATTATTTTTGGCCTCAAATTACACAGGATGTGAAGAAGTTTGTACAGAGTTGCCAGGTTTGTCAAGTTGCCAAGGGGTTTAGTCAAAATATTGGCCTATATCAGCCATTGCCTGTTCCATCAAGGCCATGGGAGGACATAAGTATGGATTTTGTTCTTGGATTGCCAAGGACACAAAGGGGTAATGACTCAGTATTCGTGGTGGTTGATAGGTTCTCCAAAATGGCACATTTCATTCCATGCCACAAAACTCATGATGTTGTCCATATTGCAGACTTGTTTTTCAAAGAGGTGGTAAGACTACATGGTCTTCCAAGGAGTATAGTTTCTGACTGAGATACTAAATTTGTGGGGTATTTCTGGAGGACATTGTGGAAGAAGTTGAGAACAGACTTGAAATTTAGTTCCATGCATCACCCACAGACTGATGGCCCAACAGAGGTGGTAAATAGAAGTCTGGGCAATTTGCTGAGATGTTTAGTTGGAGATAAGCCCAAGGGATGGGATTTGATTCTACCACAGGCAGAGTTTTCTTATAATAACTCTGTAAATAGGAGTACTGGAAAATCACCATTTCAAATTGTATATGGAAATAGCCCAAGGACTGCACCAGAATTGAGGAAGATAGAACAAGGGGAGAGAACAAGTGCTGAAGCTGAGAAATTTGCTGAACACATCAAGCGTCTACATGAGGAAGTTCAAGCACACATTATCAAGATGAATCAAGAATATAAAGCTAGGGCTGATGCAAGGAGAAGACATAAGGAATTTCAAGTAGGGGATCTAGTCATGGTGCAGTTACGAAAAGAAAGATTTCCAGTTGGTACTTACAACAAGCTGAAAATGAAGAAATTTGGCCCCTGCAAAATTTTGAAGAAACATAACTCAGGAAATGCATATGAGGTGGAGCTGCCAGATGGTATTCACATTTCTCCCATTTTCAATGTTGCAGATTTAACAGAGTATCATGATGATGGTGTAGATGAGGAGCTAGTTTTAGAGCCATGTCCAATTCCTTCTTCTAAGAAGGAGGAGATAGAAGACATTCTAGATCATCGTGTGGGTAGGAGTACCAGAAACAGGCAGTATGAAGAGTATTTGGTAAAATGGAAAGGACGGCCGATCGAGGACTCAACTTGGATTTCAGCAGCTGAGTTTTCCCATTTGGGATTTCCTCTACCATCCATAAAGTGACAGGGTCACTTTTCAATCTACCCTGGGTGTCTAATACAGGAGCATCCAGAGGTATAAGGGCAATCCTGTGTCACCCAAAAAAAATGTACTTAGACTTAGTTTCTATTTTATGTCTTTACATTTTTGGATACCCATTTGGCTCAAATAAAGGTTCCAACTCTCATAGTTCAACTATCAGTGCATTTGAAAATCCCTAAAAAATAGGAGCATGCAATTTGACCATCATTTTGGTGACCTAGAAGGTACGACTTGGCCAAATGAATGTAATTGAGATTTAGAGCATTCCAGAAAAAGAATCAGGACAAAAGGCCCCACGGTTTGAAAGTTATTGCAATTTTTTGAGTTTTGGAGACCTCCTGAGAATGCTTTGAAGTCAGGTTTGGGGCATTAAATGACCTCAAAAAGGGTCAAAAAATGGGGGACGAGCAAAGCTCGTCCATAGGGCTATAGAGCGCTTTGAGAGCTTTCCGAAAATGTAAACGGTTCGTCAATCGGAGCTACAGTTCAAAAGTTATGCCTCCCGAAAGTTCGGCTACCATTTCTGGATTCTTCTAGATTTGCACCGACTTCTAACGCGGCTTTTGGAACCTTCTGTTTTGTTGGTGGATGCCTACTAGCACTTTCTAGACTGTACTCCTAGTCCTTAACCCTCTGGGGTCTATTTAAGGAGATTTTTGGCATTGTAAAAGGCAGTTCGGATTGGAGCTTGAGAGGAGGTGCTAAAAGGAGAAATATTCTCCAGATTTATGCTATTGTAAGCCCGCAGGGCAAGTTTTGAAGTTTATTTTCTCTGCACTATTTGTACTGGCATATTTTCTCAGTTAATATAATTCCCCTTTCTATTGTGTCTATTCTGTTGTTGGGTTGTGTCGCCATCAATTTCTTTTCTTCCATTGTAAATATATGTAGTGAAGGCCTTGCATTCCTCCAAATGATATCTAATTACCATCCAAATGTATAAAGGAAATGAAAGATATGTCAAATGACCATATTCCATCAAGAAATATAACTAATTGACTTAGTGGGATAACTTTCAATATACCAAATCTCCCTAATATGATCCAATGAAGGTAAAAAACTTAACATAGAAATATTTAAAATGAAATGGATCTTATAGTTACAGGAAAATTCCACTTTTCATTCTTGAACTAAATAGTTATCTAGCATAAAAGAAATGTTTTATCTTTGTCATATATTGTATCAAACATAGTAAAGTTCTTTAATAAAACATAAGTGATGGTTCAAATTGAATTAGAAACATTTCATCAAAAAAGGGATCTCTAAACATAATTTGAAGCATAAATTTATTTATGATTCAAAATGAATGAATATCAATATTATTAGAACCATAATCAACAACTTAAAAAAATCAACTAGGAGAGAGAAAGATGATAACATCTACATGACCAATTTCATAATTGGTATAAAACATAGTATAGAATAACAAGAAACATGTCACACAAACAAATCATGAAACCAATGATCTTAATTTATTACAAATAAAGTAGTACACCTAAACAAAAATATCTCTAATGAGTATCCAAAATAGAATTTTTATTAGGGAATTCAAGGAGACCTTGAAAATTATAAGCAACAAAATTCATGGGAAAGGATGAGCATATAAATAAAGTGAATTTTAGGAAGAAATAACATAGCTAGATTTCCTTGACGATGAAATAGTTCATTACTTAGGAATATAGTCATCTTCATCTGAGCACCTTGGAAATATGTAAGACCTTCACAAATATTTTTGTGACAAGGGATACTAAGAACACAAGTTTTATTGGGAAGAAAGAACCATTACTGACTATGGCATCCATGAAAACTTTAATATCACATCCAAATACTTAGTTGCACCATAATACATCTTTGATTTGAAAACTTGGGACATTTGTGAACAAAGATTATATGTTTTTCTCATTATTTTGGTATTTCCTAGAGAGTGATATTTTTGGTGAAAAAAAGAATTTATAAATAACACTTATGGTGCAAACAAGTATTTGGAGGTGATATTTCTAATGGTTTCCAATGTATAACTCTTAACATTTTAAAAAATATTTTGTTGTTTCTTAAAATTCTAGGTAACATGGCTAGCAAAAATGAGTTCTAGTGATTCATTTTTTGATGTCAAGTATGCATTTTGAAAGTGTTATATTTGATGTATAAATGTATTTAAATATGAAATGACATTTTGGGAAGAAACACATATTTGAATATAATATTGGGAAACAACTCTTTTCTACCAAAAAAGTTGGGATGTTCTTTCATATGATTTACTATTAGCAGTTGAAGAGGTTGAGAAAGGTAATGCTACATTGAGGAACTTAAATACTGCCACTATAAAACTTATCCCTAAGGTCAAAGTTTCTTAAAAAAATCAGATTTTCTCCTAATCTCCCTTTGTAATACAATTTGCAAATTACTCACAAAGGCTATATATTTCAGATTGTAGTAGTGTATGCCTAGTATCATCTTATTCAAGTAAGGGTGTTTTGTTTATGGGAGAGAAATAACGAAAGGTGTGTTAGTCATACATGAGATACTAAATTCTATCCATGGTAGCATGTTTGTACATTTTTTATAAAGATATATATGGTGAAGACATGCAATAGAGTAAATTGGGAATTTTTATTTAAATTTTTGGAAAAGTTTGGTTTTTTAAAAAAGTGGTGTAAATGGGTCAAGGCATGCATATCAAGAGCTTAGTTTTTGGTCATTATTAGTTGAATTTTAGCTGGATTTTTTACTTCATCATAAGGAATTAAACAAGGGGACCCTTTATCTTTGATTCTTATTATTATCATGGCTAAGGCTCTTAATAGAACTATAAAGATTCAACAAGAGAGGGGATTGTGGCATGAAGCCCAAACTGAAGGGATCCATATTTCTATGACACACTCATTATTTTCTTATGAAACTTTGTTATTTGGAAAGGTTACTATTTAGGAGGTGAGGAAAATCAAAAGGACATTAGGTATGTACCATTTAATATCTAGAAAAAAAGTAAATGCTTAATTTTTTTTATAAAAAAATTCTTCACACAAATGCTTCTCTTGCTAGTCAAACCGTAGATATATTGGGTTTTACACTGGCCATATACCATCAACATATTTGGATAGTCCTCTTTTTGTGGGTGCAAAAAAGTAAAATTATTGGCCATCCATTATTAAAAGAATTAAGAGTAGAATTCCAACATGGAAAGCTAGGTGGTTTTCATTATCTAGTAGAATATTTTTGATCAAAACTATTTTATTACCTATTCCTAATTATTACATGGTTGTACTCAAAGCCCCAACCATAATGAAGCATCAAATTGAAAAATTAATAAGAGAATTTCTTTTGAAAGGTAACCTTTCAAAGGAGAAAAGGTTACCTCTTATATCCTTGTATCCTTACAAGACATTGAAATATCCAAGGCTACTATGGGAGAAGGGGGAGTAAAAGGAATAAAGTATTTGGGCATAAACTAGGGTGGAAAACATATACAAAGTTATAAAAAAAGTGGTTTCAAATTATGAAAAAGAAATATTTGGATAATGATGATCCTATACATATTTTCAAAAACTATAACCCTCCAAAAGATTCCACAATATAGAATTTTATGACGTCATTTCATGACTTAGTTTTAGACTATATTACTTGGGATGTCCACAATGAGGTCAAATTATTATTTTGGGAAAATTCATGGAATGGAAAAGTGCCATTGGTTTATACACCAATGTTTAAGGACATAATGAATATTTGTACAAATATTTAAAGTAATAAGATGATTCAGTATGTTGGTGTAGTTGAAATATTCATAGGGATAGTTATATGGAAAGATCCCTCTAAGCTTCCCATAGATGAATGAAAAAGAAAGTGTTTGAAGAAAATATTTTAAAGTGGGAAGTCTTCTTTTCTAATATGGAGGATTCACTCATATGGGCATTGATGAGAAATAATAAGTACAATATTAAGGAAGGTTACTTATCACTCTAGAGTATATTCAACATGAGATCAATATGTAGACCATTTTTCGTTTACTAGAACAGAACAATATTAACTAAAGTAGGTTATTTTTCCTAGTTAGCTTTAAGAAAATATATTCTAACAAGTGAAAAATTGACTATGCTTTACATAGCACAACCCTTTAAGTATGTAAACTATGCCACAAAGAAATTGAGTTAGTTGATCATCTATTCTTGAGCTATCATTTTGCTCTAAATTGCTAAACATTTGTTCTTTTTAAAATAAATTGCCATATGCCTCATCTAAATAATATATGGGATTTATTCAAATCATGGTTACTTCTATTCTCTATATCATTCTTTCATTTCCTTTGGAAATGTATCCTTCTAGGTATGATTTGGGCAATTTGGTTGGAGAGAAATAAATGATTTTTTAGACAAGAGATTTACTCTCTAACTCATGAGCTAGAATGTCTTGAGGATAATATTGTAGAGTTGGTGAATGCAAATATATTTAATAGACTTAATGTAAAAATTATTTCTCTTTGGGATGGCAATGAGAAAATGGAAAGGCATCATTGTCCTAATGAGAATAGTCCCCTAGGTTATAGATTAAGAGTAAACAATCTATACATAGAGCTTCAGTTAAATGGGCCCCCATGCTCATGGATTCTAAAAAATCAACATTGATGATTCCTTACATGGGAATTTGGGAATGGAGTATGTATTAGGGATCATGAGGAATGACTAGAAGCTATAAAGCCTAGCCTCATCTCTCCTAGAACTAATAATTTAGCAGAGGCTTGTGCATTATTGGTTGGGTTAGTTTTGGCTAAGAAGGAATGCAAAGGTGCACATTGAGGGTGATTCAATGATCTTAATCAATTCATGTCTCACTAATACTTTGTTAAAATATTAGTAGATATCATAAATTATGGATCATAGCTAGAGGCTCATTTGATGGCCATGCATTCTTTCATACCCTATGGGAAGGAAATAGACTTACTAATCTACTTGCAATTATAGGGTGTGAGGGTGAACAAGTTTGGTTTCCATTTGAGAGGTGTTAGGAGTACCCATTATAAGTCATTGATTTAGCATCTTTAGAGAAGCAAGGCCATGGAAACATATGATACAATTTCTTCTTCTTGAGAAGGAGATTGTTGAAAATAGATTGATACAAGTATGATAGATGTATTTCAATCATTGTTTTGTCACTAATGTCAAACCTGCTATTTTGTTGGTAAGACAATTGCTTATATGATTTAAGTATTTTTTATTTGATTGATGAAGAGGATTTGATCAAAAGATGTAACAATAGCACCTAGAGGAAAGGTTTGGGTTATGATACAAAAAGGAGTACAAGAATCAACTAAGATAGTGATAACATAGTGCAGTGATAATCTACTTAAGGTTGCAAAGATTGATTACACTAAGAAAAGTTTAGAAGAACAAGTTAAATAAAGTTTGTCTACCAAGCTTGACCAAACGGATAGTAAGTGCTGAGCAAATATAGTTCAAGCGGAGCAAAAAATTAGTTGGAGTTGAGTAAAAGTTTACTTTGGTGTATGTCAAGAAAACTAGTGGATGCTGATAAAAGTTTAGTTGATGTTGAGCACCAGTAAACTTTAGTTCATGCCGAGTGATTTTAAAGAGGATGCCAAGCAACATAGTATGTGCCAAGCATCATAATCAAGTTAATGCCAAGTGTTAGCATTATTTGAAAGATCATGAATTCGATGGATCTGAGCTACCAAATTTATTTTCTTGGATTGTGTGAACTAAGTGGAAGATAAAATTGATGAGCTGGTGGTATAGAATTCATGGTAAACCATTTTGAGCCAAAATCAAAGAGGATTGAAGAAGAAGTTTCTAGAAGTGATATGGAATGAGGTTAGATTCATTGAATTCTACCTAATTTGTCCTAACCCTAAATTGGATGATGGAGAAAGAATGGAAAAAGATCTTAATTCTCTATTCATAGGGATGGTTGATCAAAAGCAAGGGTTGTCATGTGTGATAACCTAAGGAAAATAAGGAGTCAATGATATTGCTTCATTCAGTGACCTAATTGAAAGTCTACATTGACATGTTAAGTAAAAAGGCTTAAGGGTTTGAATTCAAATTCTTGAAGGGTGAACAAGCTATTAGAGTTGAAATGTACATGAAAACCAAATAGAATGGAGGACTATAATAGAGATCTATAATCTACAAATGGAGTTGTAAGTTGTTATCAAATCAAGCCTTACTATTACTCTCTAACAATTGTAGAAATCTAGGGTAAATCCTTTAGATTAAGGTTGACCTAATAGTCATTTGTAAATCCTTTAACTGGGTGAAATTCCAAGTGAATGGTCTAAAGTCCTCTAATGAGGCTCACTCCTAATAGGGTGATTGAAATCCTTTAACAAGGTCACATTTGACAGTGTGTATTCTAACCTTTAACAAGGTTGGCCTTTTACATGGCATCCCTTTAGAAGAGTGAAAAAGAGTAGCATGTTACTAGTGGTTTTCCCAAATTGGGTTTCCACATAAATCTTAGTGTCAAGTGTGTTTCCAAATCTATTAACCTATAGTTTTTAAGTGATTACATAATCTTACGGATGCATGCATGATATTAAATGTTTTATGGGTTCAATAAGCTATGAAAAGTTTTATTTATACATTTGGACCTTAGATAACTGATTCACCCCCACTCCCCTTAGTTATTCTAAAGAATTCCAACAATTAGTATTAGAGCCAATTTTCTTAAGAGGACTAGTTTGAAGGTACCAGAAGCATAAAGATCAATATGTCAAAAAGAGATGTACCCAAGATTAATATAGATAACTTTCTTGCATGATAAAGTTTAATGGAGCTACACCTTGAAGGACTTGGAGATCATGAAAAATCGACCAATACTACCTAGGGATCTAAAAAAGAAGAAAGAACACAACTAGGTAATGCTAGAGATTGCCTCTACCCTAAGCTATAATGAATTTTATGATATCAAAAGTCTTAATAGTGCAAAGAAAATGTAGGATTCTCTACACACCATCTATAGAGGAGACAAGAATGTTCTAAGTGCCAAAGCTAAAAGTCTTAGAGGTAAGTTTGATGATATGAGAATGTAAGAAGGTGAGAATAATGCTCAATATTGCTCAAGGATAAAAGATGTTATTAATGCAATAAGAGGAGCTACTAGTACAATAGATGATGATACTATACTAAGCAAAGTTTTAAGAACATTGCTGCCTATATATGCTATTAGAGTTTCTACAATACAAGAAATGGAATGTATACCAGGGAATACTCTATCTTTTGAAGGTCTGTTAGGTAGGATCATTGCTTTTGAGTTATCTAACTTTGATAATTATAAACCATAAAATATTGAATCTACTTTCAAAGCTAAATTTTCATTGAAGGAACCTGATGAGAAGAAGAAGAAGAAAAGGACAAAGTATGTGTGTAGTGATAGTGATATAGATGAGAAAGATGTAGATCAACATCAAGCACTAGTGACAAGGAGATTTCACAAAGGTAAAGGAAATTTAAAAGGTAAATTACTTATCATTTGTTTCAATTGCAATGACATTGGTAATATTGCTGCTAGATGTCCAGAGGAGAAGAACTACAGAGGTGGTGACAAGTACAAAAGTAGAAGAGATGAAGATAACAAGGATCAAAAAGACAAAAGCAATAAGTCTTGCTACATTGCTGATGAGGACAAAAAAGATGAATCTGATGAACATGATAATGAAGTGGTGTATGTTACAATAAAAGATGAATCTAATAAGGATGAGGCAACTACACTTGTGTCTTGTGTGAACATGAATGACAGATGTATCATTGATAGTGGGTGTTCACATCACATCACTAGACATAAAAGTAAGTTCATTACCTTGAATTGTTATGATGGAAATAGTGTAAGATTTGGTAATAATTCACCATGTTTAATTAAAGAAAAAGGTTCTATCAAACTCACTAAATATTTTTTATGTAACAATGCATACTATGTCAAAGGACTTAACTACAATCTATTGAGTGTGTCACAACTAAGTGATTCAGGATGTAAGGTTGAGTTTGAAAATAAGATTCATAAGATATATGATACTAATGGAGAATTGATTGGAAAGGGTGATCAAACTAGAAGTAATCTATTCTACCTTGATATAGAGGATACTACTTGTTTATTTATAAAACTTCATGATGTATGTCTATGGCACAAAAGGTTATATCATGTTAATTTTGATAACTTGGTTAGTATCAGTAACATGAGAAAAGTTAGAGGTTTTCCTAAGTTGAAGAAGCCTGATAATATAATATGCAAACAATGTTGGTTAGGAAAAATGACAAAGTCATGTTTTAAAAATAAAACTCATACCTCTAAAGGAATATTAGAGATTATTCATACTAAGTTGTGTAGACCAATTGATGTGCAAAGCTACAAAGGAGATAAGTACATTATGCTTCTTGTTGATGATTATTCTAGAATGATGGTGGTTATGTTTCTAAAACATAAATCTAATGCTTTCCAAATGTTTAAGTGGTACTTAGCAAGAGTTGAGAAGGAAGCAAGAGTTTATAGGTTTGTGATGAACTGTGCTAGGACACTTATGATGGAAAAAAAAGTTTCTTTGAAATATTTGAGAGAAGTTGTAAGTACAATTGTCTATATCTTGAGCCATGTACAAGTCAAGAAAGGTACTCATTCAACACCTTTTGAACTATGGTATGGATACACACCAAATGTAAAATATTTTAAGGTATTTGGAGTCAACTATTTTATTCTCAAAGATTTTAGGAATGGTAAACTATATGAAAAAAGTGAAGAAGGTATATTCCTAGGTTATTCCACAAGAAGTAAAGCTTATAAGTGTTTAACTAATAACACTAACAAAGTTGTGGAAAGTGTAAATGTGAAATTTGATGAATAAATAGAAGTATATGAAGCTAAACCTATGAAGGAATAAGAAGAATACAAATCATTTGTATATTTTTATGAATGTTTTCCTTCTCAAGATGATCTTATAAATCAAGCAACAAACCAACAACAAGTTTTAGTGACTGCCAAGTCACATATTGTGAATGTCGAGTTGCATTCAGGAACCAAGCTACATTTAGATACTAAGTTACAAAATGGAGTTGAGACACATTCTAATTTTGAGATTAGTGTACATGAGAGAGATGTTGAACTACATGATAGAGATGTACATAGTGAATTTGAAGTAGCTAGACCAATTGAAGAAACTAGAGCTGAACCAAGATTGTCCAAATATGTCAAGAGACATCATTCTATTGCATAAATCATTGGAGATAAAGATGCTAGACCAATGGCAAGAAACAAGTTGAGAAATGATACATGCTTGCTAAGCACTAAAGAGCCTAAAATAGTGAAAGATGCCTTAGAAGATGTGGACTAGAGTAAAGCCATCGAAGAAGATATTTAACAAATTGAGAAAAATAAAACATGGACTCTAGTTCTTAGACTAGAAGATAAAAATGTGATTGGCACCAAGTGGGTGTACAAAAATAAGCTAGATGAAAATGGTGAAGTCACAAGGAACAAGGCAAGATTAGTCTACAAAGGATATGCACAAGAAGAAGGAATTGACTATGGAGAAAGATTAGCTCTTGTCGGTACATTGGAAGGAGTAAGAACTTTTCTTGCTTATTTTGCATACAAAGGTTTTGAAGTTTATCAAATAGATGTTAAATCTGCATTTTTAAATGGCATATTAGAGGAAGCAATTTACATAGAACAACCAAAAAGATTTTTTGATGTTAACAATAAGAACATGGTATGTAAATTACACAAAGCTTTATTTGGTTTAAAACAAGCACCAAGACCATGGTATGAGAGACTTCATAATTATCTTGTGAATATTGGGTTTGAAAGAACTGATGATAACAATAATCTATACATGAAGATAGAGAAAAAAAAATTTATCTTGTTATATGAAATTTTTTTTGATGATATTATATTTCCAAAGGTCAAGATGTTTTATGTAAATCCTTTGCAAATGAAATGAAGCAAGAATTTGAGATGTCTATGTTTGGAGAGATCAAGTTCTTTGTGGATTTGTAAGTACATCAAATGAAAAATGGCATATACAGCACTCAGTCAAAGTATGTCAGGGAGATAATGAAAACTTTTGGATTGGAGGATTCCAAACCATTAAGTACACCTATGGTGACTAAACATAAATTGTCAAAGAATGATGATTCAACTAAGGTGAATCAAACATTATACAATTCTATGATTGATAAATTACAATATGTAGTACATAGCAGACCTAATATTGCATTATCTAAAGGGATAGTTGCAAGATTATTTTCTAATCCTAAAGAGAATAATTTGATGGCTATAAAGAGAATAATGAGGTATTTGAAAGGAATAGAGGAATATGGTCTATACTATAAGAAAAATGAGAAATTTGAATTAAAAGCCTATACTATATTGAAAATATAAGACAAGTAACTAAGAGGGGAGGGGTGAATCAGTTACCACAAAAATAAATTGTAGATCCCTTAGATGTTAGTACAAAATAAACTCTGAAAACTAAATACTACTAATGCTCAACAAACAAAGAAATGTTGTAACTTAGTAAACACTATAATTTCTTTATAATTACTTAGCATCCAAATCTTAGGATGTTATTAGTGATTACCATTACATTAACTTAGTTGCAAACACATTAAAGAAAATAGAATGAACACATTTGACACCAAGATTTAATGTGGAAACTCAATTTGAGAAAAATCAACAATTGCAACTAGTTACTATTTTTACTCTTCTGAAGTGAGCCCTATTAGGACCCAACCCTATTAAAGGTTACAAAACACACTATTACCTGTGACCCTATTAGAGGATTTAGTCACCCTATTAAGAGTGACCTTGTTAAAGATCTTTAGATAATTCAATAAAACTACCACCTTGTTAGAGGATTTACAAATAGCTATTAAGCCAAATCTATTGTCATGCCACATTTCTATGAGACAAAACACAACATGTCATGTCATATTTCTACGAGACAAACACCACTAATTTTTTTTTGAAGATGTTATATCATTAAAACATTGCTTCCATAAATGTTAGGTAGATCCTTAGGTTGATATTATTATTATTCTAATGTAATTATTTCAGTTATTGTCATTATTATTTATTATTATTATAATTATTATTATATTTAAACATCTGTATTGAATATGCATAGTTTAATTCATTTGCTAATGAATTCATTCTTAATTCTTAGGCTAGATTTTCTATCTTAAGATTTTTGAGCAAGTCATAATAATTCAAATTATTATTATTATTAATATTTTCCACCATATTCTAAAAGTGAATATTCATTTAAATTTGTATGCTTCCTCAATATCTACAACTACAAGTGACTAAATCAAATGGTCCAAGCTAAAGTATAAGTATCCCCTTAGTCTCCTTATTCAAGATACCAATAGTAAGACCATGATCTTAATTATACAAACCTTAAATTCAATTGTTACATTAAATTAATTAATTCAAGATTTATCCCTTACTATATCCTATTTCCATATAATAATTAAATCAATCTTAATCTAAGCCTTCTATCCCACAAATCATAGGAAATTATCTTATGCATTTGTCTATCTATAACAAAGATACCATTAATTCTTATCCTCTACACATGTCAACAACAAAATTTTCCGTTACTTCAACATGGTCACCTTGTGGGGTCCTCCAACCACTTTTTCTTCCTCTTTACATGATAAACTTTAATGTACTAAGTCAAATTGGGTGGTTGCGTAGTAGGATTAGGTAATAAATAGTTTTGTCATGCTAACTCTTTATTTATTACTTTATGCTAGTTGTAGGATTATATAGCTTGGACATTGTGTATATATATATACTTTTAAAGTTTCTTTGATTTGATGGGAGATTGACTTGGGTTACATGTTCCATATGAGGCCCCCTCTAATGCTTTAAATATGATAATGAATTTATTATGTTAAAAAGAAGTCTCATAGGTTATAGGGTTCTAGAATCCTAAGGAATACTTTTGATTATTTTAATGTCTGTATCAAGGAAAGAGATTTATTTTACCCTTCCATACATTTTCCAGACAATAAATTGTGCACTTACATCAAGCTTATTCTTATGCTCATATTCATTCTATATTATTCCCTTGATTTTCTTCTTTTGCAATCTAGGATACTTAGGGTAAGTAGTTGCAATGATGATTTGGCATTATTTATCAACTAAGGATAATTTTAAAATTCTGATTCATGTAACATTTAAAAATTAAAATTAATAGAATAAATATACATCTCATGACAAGGTTGTTGGAATTATGATATTTTTTTGTTAGTGCAAACACTTATTTGGTTCTAAATGCTTACCGAGTTCATCACTTAGTCTATAGTATATACCAAGCATTTAGTGGTTACCTTATAAGTTCAGCAGGTAAATAGTTCTCACCGAGCATTGCAGAGGTTACCAAGTGAATGGGTAGTTTAGTAGTGTTCACTGAGCAAAGCAAGGTAAATGAAGAACTCAGTGTTCATTGAGCAAACCAAGGTAAATGAAGAACTCTGTATTCACCAAGAAAACCAAGATAAATGAAGAACTCAGTGTTCACCAAGCAAATCAAGGTAAATGAAGAACTCAATGTTCACCGAGCAAAGGAAGGTAAATGAAGAACTTAGTGTTCACTGAGAAAAGGAAGGTAAATAAAGAACTTAGTGTTCACCAAGCAAAGGAAGGTAAATGAAGAACTCAGTGTTCACTGAGCAAAGCAAGGTAAATGAAGAACTCAGTGTTCACCAAGAAAATGAAGGTAAATAAAGAACTCAGTGTTCACCAAGCACAAGAAGGAAAATGAAGGACTCAGTGTTCACCGAGCACAACAAGGTAAACAAAGAAGTTAGCTTTTACCAAGTGACACTATATCTACCAAGTCATCAATGGTTACCGAGTCCCAAGTAGTATTGTGTGGCTAGTATGAACTGAGCCTCTACTTCTACTGAGTGCATGACGATGCCAAGTAATATAGTAGATACCAAGTATCAAAAGGTCACCAAGTCAGCTTGAGGAACCTGAGTTTTCTACTATCTGGCCGACTCAGTAATATTTTGTTCACTTATGTTTTAGCTCACCTTGTAGTTATAAATATTGGAATGGTATATATGAAATGTATGATATCATTTGTAGTATGGTATGATGTAAAAAAATAAGAGTAATATTCGCATATGAAGAAGGTATTGATATATTTTCAGAAAAGCGAAAGAAAATCAGCAATAGAATAATAGGGAATACAACAAGGTCAACAAAGGAGCAAAAAAGTTATACCTATCACATCATGTGATCAATGCAACAAGGATGTTATTAGAAAATAGTTGTAGAAAGATCCACTGCTTCATCCTAATAGGTGAATTAGTTCATAAATCCTTTAACTGGGTGGACCTAACAGTCTTTTTGTAAATCTCCTAACATAGTGCATACTTCACTGTATGTTTGTAAATCCTCTAACAGGGTGGATCTAGTAGTCCTACTTGCTCCTGATAGGGCAGATCACCAGAAGTGATCATTGTAAGCCTTAATAGACCAACTTTATACTGCAATATTGAAGTTTTGTGGCATCATCCCCACCCCAGTTTTACTTTCTATTTGGAAGGTTTCTGGGTCACCAAATCTTTGTGTACATGTGCAATGAATTTTTATTTCTTCAGTTATGCAATAGTTTAGATGAATGAATGGTGAATAGTTAAAATGATGAATAGAATAAAAGTTTTATAAGTTACTAATTCACCCCTCCCCTCTTAGTAACTTACCTTATCTTGAATATTTCCAACAGTTGGTATTAGAGCTTTCTGGTTCTCAGGATAAAGTTTGACAACTTGAGCAAAGATCAAGGAGAAATGGAGATATTCAAACTTGACAAATCTATTGAAAATGAAAAGCTAGATCTAGAAATGGCCATGGCTCAACTCAAAGAAGGAAAGGAGCATCTTCCTCAATCTCTAAAAAGAAGGAAGGAACTTGCAAGACAAATGAATGATCATCAGTATGTTGAAGAAAAGATTGAAGACCTTTTACCATCAAGCAGTTCAAATGAAGCTAATGAAGCAATCAAGGAACTCCTAGCTAAAAATGGTTCTCTATAGGAAGAAGTAAGGAAGCTTAAAAGAGAACAAGAAATCCAATCCATCAGGCTATGTGAAGTTTTGGAATAGACAAACAAGGAAAATGAAGACCTAGAGGTAAGAAATAATCAATTCCTTCATCATGAAAATCTTGTAGGTCAACTATCTAAAGAAAATGAAGAAGTTATGAATCTAAGATCTGAGAATGAAACATTAAGAAATGATTTAATTACTGAAAGACAAATCAATGCAAGCTTACAAAGTGATCTAAGATCTAAGAGACAAATCAATTAAAGCTTGGAAAATGACTTGATCATTGAAAGGCAAGTCAATGAAAGAATGATGAAATCTCAAATAGACATCAACCAATTCAATCAACAACATGAGCAAAATCTTTATAGACAAAAAGGTAAAGCCAGTCTTGGATACAAGAAAGAAGGCGAATCCTCCAAACAAAGTGCCCAAGGGAATCAAAGATCCACTTGCAATCACTGTGGCAAGATAGGTCATACATCAAAAAAATGTTGGAGTAATGGAAAAAGAAAATTCAATGGAAAATGCTTCAATTGCAATCAGCATGATCACAATGCTAATGAATGCAAAGAAAAACCAAAATTTTCAGGAAAATGTCACAAATGCAAGAAACATGGTCACAAGGCATTTCAATGCAGATCCAAATCATTCAATCCAGCTGAACAACTTGTCAAAGCAATCTTTGGATGGGACTACAATACTTGGTGCAGATGTCATTATTGTGGAGAATATGGACATGTTTGCAAAGACTTCTCAAGGCATCACTTGAGGAAAAGAGACATAACAATAAGATGTTATACATGTACAGAACTTGGTCATATAGCCAAGAATTTCATGAATACTGAAAGAATTGAAAATGAAAAGAAAGCTAAAGCTGATAACATTTGGAAGCAGATGAGACAATAATGGATTCCTAAATCTACCAAGCAAGACAGTTCAAATGTTGGATATGTCACTCAAGAAATGAGTGACTCCACCATTTCCAATGAGATGTAAGAAGAATCGAGAACTACATCATCAAGCCATATCTCAAGCAGTTCTAGAGTGAAAGAGTACAAATGATCAAATTAGTATTTCAAGTTCAAGAACCAAAAGAAAGTTATCATTCATTGTGTTGCATTTACTGAGCAAGACTTTACCGAGCTAGGTCGAGAGTATCAAAGATTTTTTTTGATCACCGAATTGCAAAACTTTAACAAGTAGAGCAATGATAGATTGGAAAGCACTATGTCATCTCATCTACCTTCATACCGAGCATTAATGACAACATTTTCATCAAAAGGGTAGAATTTAATTTCATTTTTCACCACGACTTAAGAATACTCAGAGCTAAAATATTTCCAGTGGATTTAAAACAAATCCCAAGCGATTCCAAGTGAATTTCAAGCAGAGAATTTGTTCAAGATTTTCTTATATTTACCAAGTAGCTATGGCATTTTCAAGCACCAGTAGCAAGAAGGTGAAAAGAGATTCAGAGATGTTAGTAAAGAGTACAGAATGGAAAGCGCCCAATTTCAAGATTATCTGGACCGTTGCAGAATCATTCAACCCAACTGGAGCTCAATCAAAAATACCCCCTAAGGTACTTCTTATCAATGATATTCGTACTCATTTCAAATGTTCTATTCAAGAAATCAAAAACCTAGAAATGGATAGTGCCCTAGGTGAAATGAGTGTAGATGGCTCTTTGAAACCTGAATTCAAACATCTTGAAACCAAAGGATTGACTCATATCTCACATATGCCTAGAAACTTCCAAACCAAATGGATTAGGTATATCTTGAGTTAGGTACATAATGGACAATTATGGTTAGAGCATCTATTGCTAATCACTAAGAAAATTATTCACAAAATCATGGGTCTCCCTATGCTTAGCAAAGCCAAAACCACCAAAACCCTAAGTCGAGAGGAGTTACAAAGGTAAACCCTAGCTGAATGGGATGGTAGAGGTTTAAAGGTAAACACTATATTTGATGTAAAACTAAGATTCGACATTCATGTAATTGCATACAAATTATACAGTTCTAGTAGATTGAATAGTGTACCTTGTGAAGCTGTGGATTTAGCCCTCAAGGTTGTAAAGAAAAACCTTGAACTTGATCTGTCCGAGGTATTGCTGAAACAATTAAATAAAAATATGGATAGTATAAGGACTTCCAAGAATAACTCTTGTAGATTTGGTTCTCTAATTATTTTTTTATTTTTCTACATTCAAAAATTCTTTCCATCTAAAGGAACTATCATATGGAGAAAAGAAATTCCAATTTTGTATCAAATAAATGAGTTTGTAGTAGAGATGGGTGAAAATTTTGATAGCATCATGTATAACTATTTTAAAGATTTCAAGGAGAGAATGACTAACAGGTTTTGGATTCCACCAAAGTTAGTTGAAGATTAAAAAGATGATGTATGCCTCATGGTTGACTATGATAAGGTGTACATCCAGGCAGTCAGACCCCGAGTTGCATGGGTAAATCCTCTTCCCTATGAGGTAAATATTGATGAAGCTAGAGACATCATAGAAGCACTGGTAAATGAACCAGTAGACCCAAGGCAACAAATTTTTGGAACCTATGATGAAGCAAATGCCAGAATTGAGCTTGAAATCAAGCTACCACAAGCCATAAGAAAAGGTAAGAGGAAGATAGAAAAATTGAAAACTGCATCTGGCCCTCTTATGCTAATAGAAGGAAAATGTGAGGATGAAGGAGATGATGAAGAAGAAGGAGGAGAAAAAGAACCTCCAAAGAAGAAAGGTAAGGTAATAATTACCAAACCTAAATGGAAGCCTACTATAGTATTTACTAGAAGGACCAAAAAAGGTAAGCAGGAACCTATATTAGTAAGGCCTACACCTATATTTGAGGAAAAGCTCAAACAATTGGAAGAAGGAGCTGGCATCACAAATTTCAAAGCATTAAAATTTGAAACTAGAATAGATGCTGAGAAAATGCAGATAGAGGAACTGGTACTAAGCAAGATGGATAAATAGAAATACTCCCCAAACTAGCTTGCCTCTCAAATCTCAAAGGAACTATTGGAGAGATTGCAACCAAAATGGGAGTCAGCAACCCAAATGGTAAAAGACATATATGAGCAATCGCTGAAGAATCTTCAACCAAGTCTCACTGGAGAAGAAGTAAAAATTGCAATGAAAAACCATGAAGGCAAAATGATGATCAGATTTCACACATGTTTAATTTTGATCAAAGACATTGAGCATGTTGTAAATGATGCTACAAACATGTGAAAAAACATCTATCATCTGCATAAGCCCAATGAAGACCTAGTAGAAATCAAGGATGATGACAGTAGTGATAGTGAAGACTTTGATGGCACTCCATCTATCACAGTTTCACTAGGTGAGCTACATGCATTAATGGGAGAAGACAAGGAGGAAGGAGCTGAAGAGGAAGATAAGGAGGAAGATGATCTAGTAAAAATTGTAGTAGTAGTCATTGCATCCCTTCCTCACTCTCCAACTACAACTATCACATCATCAAGGTTGGAGTCAGATTCAGTAGGTTTGATAACATCCACATTAGATTTATCATCTGCACCTGCCTCGTCACAGCTCTAGGTATCATCAATGGAAGTGTCTTCCACTTCATCTATCGAGCTATAGCCCTCTCCTTCAACTACCAAGCCAGCCTCTTCAGCTCCATCATCTTCAGTCGGTATAGTAGTAAGTTCCACAATTTTGTCAACTACATTAGCACCAATTTTTGCACCAATTGGTCCTCCCATTATAAATATTCTAGCTTTTTCTATAATTTTGTCTGCATTATCTACATCTACTTCAAATGCAGTTAGATCAGATACTACATTATCGAGTGTACCATCATTTTTGGGAAATGTTCCAATTTTTTATTCGATAAATACTCCTATTGACACTCAATCCTCAAGTATCCCAGTTTTCACTGCTAGTCCTTCCATCTCCACTATTTTTTCTTTTCCCAAGGTCAAACCAGTCATCATAGAAGCCAAACAAAAGAAACCATTAAGACTTCTACTCACTGGAAAAGAAATTCCTGAGGATATTGACTTAGGCACATAGATAGTGATTCCAAAAATTGACTACGAAAATGCTACCATTGAAAAAATGAGGTATGCTAGTCAACTAATAGAGATGAAGGCTACACAGAAGTAGTTAAGGCCTGAAAGGGATAAGGAGTACAAAATAATTGAGAATGCTAGGAATATAATTACAGAGGCTATAGGTGTTGAAGTAGATTATACTCAACACATTTTGACTCAATTAGAAGAGGTTGTAAATAAATTCAATGAGGACACCTCTGGCCAAGAAAAATTGATTGAGAAGGCTGAAAGAAGATTTGATAATAAGGTGCTTGAGCACATTGCAATAAAATAGGTAGAATTGTCCACAATTTTGGTCAATCTTGAAAATTCTTTTAATAATGTAACTTCACTTTTTGCCAAACTTTGTGATGTTATCGAGTACACCAAGGAAATCAAAGAAAAATTGAATAAAATTGATGAGGATATGAAGGTCAGTGCCCAAATACTGCAACTTGACCCCAATTCAAGTTCATCCCATCATCTCAATATCAGATTTTTGTCAGAAAAGTAGGTAGAATTGTTGAGAGAGGAAGCAAGGATCAGATCTACATTGATTAACATTCAGAATATGATTCTTCCTATCGTGGACATAATGCAGAAACACATTGCCTATTCCAAAACATTGATCCATGACAATAATTTCTCATTTGTAGATCATGTGATTAAACTTTCAGCTGAAGTTCAGATAGCACTCGCCACCTGCAAAATTTTGCAAGAAAATTGGGATAAGACTTTGGCTCTTATTCTCAAGGTACATTTTGATTTTATGTCTCATTTTGGTGTTTCTATGTAAATAGATACTATTTACTTTGGCATTATTGTCAAATAGGGGGAGATAGAGTACTAAAAGAAGAGATAGAGACGTGTAAATAAGGAAGCCATGTGTAAAGATAAACATATTTGTAAATACTATGTGCATATTGTATGGGGGAGATATATGTAAATCAAGACGTCAAATTTTGCACATAAGCTTTGGCTCATAAGTATTTTTGTCACTAATTCCAAAGGGGGATTGTTGGAATTATGATATATTTGTCATTAGTGCAAACGCTTATTCAGTTCTGAATGCTTACAAGGCTCATCACTTAGTCTACAATATATACCAAGCATTCAGTGGTTACCTTATAAGTTCAGTAGGTAAATAGTTCTCACCGAGCATTCTAGAGGTTACCGAGTGAATGGGTAGTTCAGCAGTGTTCACCGAGCAAAGCAAGGCAAATGAAGAACTTAGTGTTCACCAAGAAAACCAAGGTAAATGAAGAACTTAGTGTTCACTGAGAAAACCAAGGTAAATGAAGAACTCAGTTTTCACTGCAAAAAGCAAGGTAAATGAAGAACTCGGTGTTCACCGAGCAAAGGAAGGTAAATGAAGAACTTAGTGTTCACTGAGCAAAGGAAGGTAAATAAAGAACTCAATGTTCATCGAGCAAAGGAAGGTAAATGAAGAACTCAGTGTTCACCAAGAAAAGCAAGGTAAATGAAGAACTCAATGTTCAATAAGAAAAGGAAGGTAAATAAAGAACTCGGTGTTCACCAAGCACAGGAAGGTAAATGAAGGACTCAGTGTTCACCGAGCACAGCAAGGTAAATGAAGAAGTTAGCTTTTACCGAGTGACACTATATCTACCGAGTCACCAATGGTTACTGAGTCCCAACCACTATTGTGTGCCTAGTATGAATTGAGCCTCTACTTCTACTAAGTGCATGATGATGCCGAGTAATATAGTAGATGCTGAGTATCATAAGGTCACCAAGTCAGCTTGAGGTACTTGAGTTTTCTACTATATGGCCAACTCAGTAATGTTTTGTTCACTTATGTTTTAGCTGACCTTGTAGTTGTAAATATTGGAATGGTATATATGAAATGTATGATATCATTTGTAGTATGTTATGATGTAAAAAAAAAAAGAGTAATATTTGCATATGAAGAAGGTATTGATATATTTTGAGAATAGCAAAAGCGAATCAGCAATAGAATAAAAGGGAATACAACAAGGTTAACATAGGAGCAGAAAAGTTATACCTATCACATCAAATGATTAATGCAACAAGGATCTTATCAGAAAATAGTTGTAGGAAGATCCACTGCTTCATCCCAATAGGTGAATCAGTTCATAAATCCTTTAACCAGGTGGACCTAACAGTCTTTTTGTAAATCTCCTAACAGAGTGCATACTTCACTGTATGTTTGTAAATCATCTAACAGGGTGGATCTAGCAATCCTACTTGCTCCTAATAGGGAAGATCACTAGAAGTGATCATTATAAGCCTTAATAGGCCAACTTTATACTGCAGTATTGAAGTTTTGTGGGTATCATCCCCACCCCAATTTTACTTTCTATTTGGATAGTTTCTAGGTCACCAAATCTCTGTGTACATGTGTAATGAATGTTTGTTTCTTCAGTTATGCAGTAATTTAGATGAATGAATGGTGAATGGTTCAAATTTTGAATAGGATAAAAGTTTTATAAGTTACTAATTCACCTCTCCCATCTCAATAACTTACCTTATCCTTAATATTTCCAACAAAGGTTTTATATGGTACTATCAGAATTGTTCCGATCTATGCATTATGAACTGTAGAAACCATTCTCACAGGGATTAACATTATAGTCTCATGTAGGTTTAAATTTGAACATACATTCAAAATTAGTATATAATGGAACTAAATGATAATATTAATCAATAAGGATGATCCTTTCTATGCATGCTATCTCTTCTATGATATCAAATTTAGTTGAAAAAAATCCTTCTATACATCACTCCAAACATCAAGTATTCTAAATTTTTGAGAGATGTTCATATCCAAGACAATAAGATAACCAAATTATTACAATAGATCTCTCTTCCATGATGTTCTTATGAAACAAAAAGGTGATATACTTGACATATCAAATATACACAATGGAAATGCTTTTTGCTACACATGAACACACACAACCTTTCCACTGGACAAATAAATTAAATCCATAACATCTTCTTACAATACATTCAAACTCACATTACAGAATGGAGTTTCCTCATAACCTCAACTTGGATAAAACAAAGAATGTCTTAATCTCCTATGCACATGGAGGAACAATAAGAGCTCCAAATTCTCAAGATCATCCAATATGGTCCTAAAAATTAGAGGTAAAAATAATGAACCATGGAGGCTCACCTCCCAACCTAGGCCTCAATGACACCACCCCCATGCTATGGGAAACAAGGCTCAACCAGGGTACATCCAAACATCATCATAACAACATAAACTAACACGATCACACATTTTGCAACACATTACAACCCCAACCAAGGTTTGCACAATAATCAATAAATGGAATCATAACATTAGGTGAAGGTGGGCTTTCAATTAGGAGACTTTCCATAACATACCAAAACTATAATAACAATTTTCATGCCCTTTTGGGGCTTTCAGAAAACAACAAGTTTTCATGCCCTTTCGGGGCTTTCACAAACATTCTCTAATCATACTACCATCAACCAAAGAACCCATGGATTTCCATACTCCATAACCTTCTTACCACACCATCATTCTCCTTATTGTCCATAACAAGTTATGAAAGAATATGACATACAATGGAGGCCATACTCCAAGGTTCTCAACTATATCTCAAGCCCAGCTAACCCCTTCACCCAAGGCTTGCTCTTCCCTCCCAATGGTGAGTGAAGCCTTCACACCCATGAACAAATTTCAACATCCAAACAACACAAGAAAACTTTTAAAAGCCCCCCAAGAAATTTCACGAACAATACACCCCCTTACAATACAAAACAACACAAGAATCCCAAGAACAATCTTACAAAAAGGCACTTTTACAATTTCCAATTTTAGTTATATGATATAAAGAATGTAGTGCCTGCCCCTAGTTTGCATTTTTGTTATCATTGTTAAACTCTTTTAGGGCTAGTTTTATGTTGATGGTTAGCAACATTGTTTTGAAATTTTCAAATATTGTGCTATGGATTCAGTTTATTATGTGATGAGATTACTTAGACTCTACATTTGATGTATGTATGATGATTATTTTTAGTGTTTGCAGTTATTAATGATGATTAGTAAGATGATTTATTATCATATGTGTTTTCTTATGGATACTTACCCCATACTTGCATGTGTATGGTGTGTGTGTTTGCTTTGCGTGTTTGCTTTTGTATGGCATGTCTAATGTGGTTAAGGAAGGGAGTCGTAGTCACCTGCTAGTCGGGATCTACACAATGCACCACTTCCTGCCATTGCCTATTTAGTTTAGTATATATTGTGCTTGTACATGCATGGTTTTTATGCAGGTTGCAGGTACCGAGTATCAACTTCCCTAAATTGCCAGGATGAGCGTACCTTATCACATCATCTCAATGATAAGAGAGGGGAGATAAATTCTCAAATCCAAATTCCAACCCTTTAAGACATTTGTTCTAATTGAAAAATTAGGACAAGTATCTGAGTTGAGTACCCTCTGAATGCGTTGGATAACGTAATTCATGATATAAACCCTTGGTTTGATTTTGTATGTATTTTGGCTATGATGGATTTTTGTATTTTACTTTTGTGAGTCTTTGGTGTATTTTCTATTAATTAAGCCTAATTAAAAAGATTTAATTAATGATTTAATTTAATGAAAAATTAATATGGTATTTTAATATTTATTTTATTTAATTAATTGGGAAATTAATTAAATTTGAAAATAAAAAGTTAAAAGTTTAAATTTGGAATGTGACAATATTTATTTTAATAATAA